>CP135544.1:5719808-5748585 GCA_032402905.1 Khaya senegalensis | reverse complement strand
TAATTGACATTTGAGTGCCCAAATCAAGCATGAGCGTTTGTTGAAAATATAAAATATCTTTGACATTTTAAAATTTTTAGTATATAAAATTATAAAAAATTTTAAAATTTTTTAAACAATGAAAATATCTTTTAAATTTATTGAAAGTTTTATTGTTATTTTTTTTAGAAAAAATATAAATATTATTTTTATTAGTGAAATTTATTTTGTTATTTTCTCTTAAAAAATTTTTAGAATTTCTTTTATAAATTTAATTGAAAAATATTCCGTTAATGAATTACTTGACTCTTCATACACTCCAATATAAAGGATTAGTCAATCAAATAATATATAATAAATGGGTCACTTTGAAAATAAATGAATTACTTGTCGTAGAATATTATTTTCGTTAAACTTAAACCTAACTGAAATAACAATAACAAATAGGTTTATAAAATTTTCTCCCTCTCTCACATAAGTTAAGGAAATGAATACAAGTGGTAGTTAGAATTCTAGTAAATTGAACGGATCGTCCATGAATTTTATGTGCAAGAAAATTTTAAAATTTTGAATAATAAAATTACTAGAATAAGTTGTTTTGGGATAAATTTAAGAGTTCTTATAATCAAAATCATAAATTATAAATTCTTCTTTTTTTTTTTTTTTGTAGTAAAATTTTAAAGTGGCCTTTGTAATAATTTAGAAGGTTTTAATTTCATAAAAAGTTTTTCATAAATTTTTTTTTCAATATCATATTGAAATGTTTTTATTGTTTTATTACTTTTAATTACGTGAGTTGAAATTTTTAATAGTAGATTTCAGGTAATATTTTGAAATTTATTTAATTTGTTATATTTAGATATAACAGATTTTAATGTATTTTAATTTGTTAATTAAAAATTTAATTTTTTATAAAATTATACATTTTACACCCTCTTAAGTGTAGTTAGAGTTTAAACATAGAAATTTGAAATATCAAACCAAAAAAAAAAATTTAGTTCTATTAAATGTCCATGCAATAGAAATAATAAAGTAAATGTTGATTGATCAAGTATTCCAATTTTTTTTTTAAATGTCTTCTTCAAGCATTAGAGAAAAAGGCTAATTTTAAATATTATACATACAGGAAGTTGTGTATAATAAAAGCAAGCATAACTTGGGAAGAATTTTTATTTTATCTTTTTTAATTTACAAGAAAATTTTCTGTTTTGTGAAAATCATTTATTTTTTTTATTAATATTTGATATTTAATAATTTCATTCTACAATAATTATAACTTCAAATTCCATCACCTTAAATATAAATATAATTTTTTTTTATATATATATATATATGTTATCAAAATGTGTTTGATAGAATTGATCATAAGATTTGTGCTGTAGTTACATATTTTACAAATGGACTTTTTTCAGCTAATAACCTAAAAAGTTTGAATTAAAGTTTCCAAGCTGTCATTAATTCGGCCTACTTTCAATGTTTTAATCATTAAATTTAATCATCTATTGACATTCTTTTATTTTGAAACTGTTAAAATTTTTATTTTAAAAATTATAAATATTTATAAATATTTTAATTCTTTTTTTAAGTATATTTTAAAAAATTATTAAAATACTTAATACTATTTTATAATATTATTTTAATTATATAATAATCTAAAAATCACTTATTTTATTAATTAAATTTGATAAATACTTAGTTAACAACCAAACACATCAGTAAATATTTGCATTTTTAATTTAGTACGACTGCCAAACAAACATTTACTCTGATACAATTATATTTAAATGAAATTTACTAATAAAAATATATTAATTCTAATAAACATCTTTTTAATCATAGAAATAATCCTACTTGTTCTTCGTAAAAAAGTGAACACGTCTATACTTGCATCTTCCCCTCTTAACCTTTTCAAAATCTAAATTTTTATTATGACCTGCTAATTGGACTGGACCAGCCCATTAGCTTTTAAAATAATTTATGGTCCGTAAAATCGAAAAAACCCAATTGTGGTGAGAGAGGCTCAGAATACCAGTGATTGATATACATATAGGACCAGGTCTCAGCAAAAGCTAATGTATATGAAATCTGGAGCAGACAGACGTGACTTAAAACCGGGCCTTTATTTTTATACATCAGATGCGTCTACTTTAAGAAAACAAATTTCCATCTGATAGGTCCCCTTCCATGTGTTTTTCTTTCTATTATTAAGCATAAATTCCCATCAATAAGCATTCACTAGAATCAGATGTCGTGCTTTCTCTAATTAAGTGGAAGCCAACCTCATCGAACAGATAGTTAAAGGGAGCCTTAAATATCTTACCGGTCCATTGAACTTGTTGCTTGGTAACATGCTTGGCAACATGCTTGTAATCCTTGCAATACACAACATTCCAACAACTAGCACAAAGTTTTCAATGATTTAATATTAGTTGCTATAAACAATGGGTAAAAAGATCCTGAAATAATTAAGAATTGGTATATCATAATATCCTTACTAATTTCTGAAATAATGCACATGGGGTTAGAAAAGATACACAAAGATATCCTGGGAAAGTGAGAGAGACTATAATCAGCCTTTGAATGATAGATATCACGAACGCAATGGCTGACAGTGCCTCACAACTCAAGAAAGATTTCGTGTTGGAGCATGAGAATTGTAGCATGACTACCACGAGCGGAAGACTTTTGAGGAAGAATTTTTTTTCTGCCTCAGAGGCGCAACTTCAAGGACATTGCGTGCACAGAAATTTCAGCTTTAAATAGCCATTGATTGGCGGGTGTTGGTTGATGAAGTTAGTGGGTGGGTCACGCCATGTCATTACTATCTCAATTCTCCAACAAAGAGAAAAGAGTTACATCCCTCTCTCTCTCTGTCTCTCTCTCTCTCTGCCAAATCCTGCGTGAAAAAGAAAGTAGATGAATTCCAGCTCAATGTTCCCTTCTCCATTCGGCCCCACGTGAAGAGGACTGCCAGTTCATTGAGTTGTACAGTACTCACAATCCTAGAGCCTCTCATAGCTGTCTCCTCGTCCCTAACGTTAGCAACAAGCTAAATTATCGCTCTCTCTCTCTCTCTCTCTCTCGTTGTTTTTGTGCGTGTGCTTGATCTTGATATATATTAGTAATCAGGAATTTGTGGGGAGAATCCTTTAAAGTCATAATAATGGAGTACCGAGTAATAGTCATTCCACATAATGGTCTTCCATTAACGTATAGAAAACGATGCAGTATTAGCTAGCTTTCCATAAACTTTTTCTTTAATATAATTAAGTTGACTAGGAAATGATCAGAAGGTGAGGGTTTTAATTTTGTTTCAATTTTTATGTGGTTTCAAGTTTTGTTTTAACACAGCCGCCCATGGCTTTGTTTGCACATGATTTTCTGTCCACTTTGATTGTTAGCATTTTCGGGGATTAAAATATTGATACTGGATTGGTTTTGTGAATTGATCCTAACTGTTTTATTCGTTTCTTTGTTTTTTGGAAGTTGGCTTTTTTAACAGCTCATGATTACAAAGGGGGTTAGGAACATGGGTTCATGTGGGAATATTTTATCAGATAATAACATTATGGATGCAACAATCTGCTTCAATATGTCCATTTACCCACGTAAAAACAAAGACATTATGGTAAATTGTGAGAGAAAACATCAATGTCTATTGGGTAAATTGATTAGCTGTTCTCTTAACGGTAACTGCTGTAGTAAGCAATTAAAGTTAAAAAATCACCTAAAATATTATGACTGATTTGCTCTAATCATAATCCAGCATAATGCATACCACGAATCACATTGAACAAATATTTTATGTTGTGGATCGATGCAAAATCGAAAGTATCAATTTTGATAATGATCATAGGGGCCACGTTGATTGTTACATGGCCCTGCAAACTGCAATGGGGTAAATGTTGGTGTTTGTCTTTGCATATTGTGCACTAATAAAAAGAACATACGCACAGACACAGCTCGATAATTCTTAAAAAACAAAGATTTCGAAGAGGCAAAACTCAAAAGAAAACATTTAGAATAACACAAAACAACCAACTGAAGAGAATATGTAAGAGATTATTGATTGGAAGGTTGGAGGCTATATTAATGCATAACAGAGAGGGAAAGACAGTCTCAAATCTGCGTATGCATGTATAGTTGCCCAGCTGTCATCCTATATTACAAATTGGCTAGCCACCCCTTTTTTTCTCTACAGACAGCAAATTAGCGTTTGCAGCTGTCAGGTCTTTCTCTCTCTCTCTCTCTCTCTCTCTCACTTAACCAACCAAATTAGTTCTCCGACAACCCATCAAATTATTACAACAGCTACATCAACAACAAAATAAACTAACTTCCATCATCTGTTTCTCTGTCCAACTTCAATGATTCCTTTATGGCAGTAAAAAAGGGATGGAGATAGAGACGCAAACGAACCTGAAAGCAACGAAAATGAGATGGAACGAGAAGATATACAGCTTACTGGTCATCTATTCTAGTTAACTTTACAACTAATATAACAAAAGTTCATGCATATAGAGGAAGATCAAGAGGGTATTCTCATTTGAATAATATAGACGCACGCCATGGCTGCTTATCCACATTATCGCTCACAGTTTGGTGACACAACGTTTACAAAACTTTTTGTTGGGGGATTAGCATGGGAGACGCCTACGGAAGAAATGCGTAGATATTTCGAGCAATTTGGAGAGATTCTTGAAGCTGTTATCATTTACGACAAGAACACAGGAAAATCTAAAGGATACGGATTTGTGAGTCAATAATATATACGTAATTTTTCATTTCTTTTACTTCCTGTTGCCTTTTCTTATAAATGTAAGTGTTGTTTTATCCTTTTTTCTTTCATTTCTAGGTAACTTTTCGTGAACCGGAATCGGCCAGGCGAGCTTGTGAGAATCCAAATCCAGTTATCGATGGAAGACGAGCAAACTGTAACATTGCTTCTCTCGGACGGCCTAGACCTTCAGCGCCCCGAGGTTCATGCACGCTTCGATCGTTGATTTGTTGTATAAGATTATACATTTTAGAATATGATGAATTCAAGCTATTCACTACACATACATGATCTTGGATAAAATCGTTGATGATAAAAATTATGATCATAACTCTAAATTCTTTGGATATGTGGTGATGATACAGGAAGAAATCAAGGTGGCAATCCTTATCATCATCAGGGAGGTGCACCGTCGTATGGTGGAGTTGCAGCACCATTAGCTCCGACTCCACCGCCACCTGTCATTTATCCACCTTATGGGTGAGTTTTGCCTTTCCTTTTACTATTAGTGTTAGTAATTGTTCATGCTACTTTTAGTAAATGGTCCATACCTTGAAAATTCAACGTATAGTTAAATCTTTCATATCTTTTCTCTTCAGTATAGTTTTTCGTAGCCTATTAATAATAAATTCATGTAGTTGACTTGGTAATGGACAGAGTGGCAAACTGGCTATTGCTCTCATAATTAATCAATTAATTCCTCTAAATACACATTTAATCTGTTTTCGAAAAACAATAATTTTGGGAAAACCCACCTACCAAAAAATTAGTTTTAACACTCATAAATGAATAACACGTCAAGTATTATATTAATTTATGTATGGATGCAAATGACAACAATATACAATAAGTGAACCACTTGGTTTAATCGAAGCATGGGTCTTTTAAAGTAGATTAGCGAAATCATATAAAATTAGAGAATAATTTGACACTAATCTCCACTTAGAGTTGATTATTAAAACCTGATTCCTGTAATGGGAATTGGAGTATTAATATTGCCTTTAGTCACTTGGTTTTTTATTAACTTCTGTTTTTACGTCATGTCCAATATTTTGTTTTATTGAAAATATCGATTTTTATACTTTGTTATTTAATGTAGTATTATATATATATATGATATTGTCGAGAAAAAAGGATAGTAACATTGGTGGATATATATATATATATATATAGGCTAAGCTGAGAAATTTAAGGGAAGTCATGGGCAATAACTTTAGTAAAACGAAGTTTACATAAGAAGAATTAGACTATATAAGATGTCCATCTCTGTACTAAAGTGCCTGTAACTTAAAATTAATTTTAATACCTAACATGACCAGCAAAATCTATCGTGGTAGGACCCTATAAATGTGTTACAGTAATTTCATCATGCTACCATATTTACTTACCTCGAAAACCATGCATACTAATTTCATTAATTAATTTTCAGAAAATTAACAATTAAAACTTATAATATTATACCCCGAGTTCATTGATTTTCTTCCATCTTAATTTTCAGCTACCCAACTTGCACTCCAGATTATGGTTACCACCAAGTAAGTACACCTACCAGTCTCTCTCAATCTTTTAAGAGTAATTTTTTGTTGTTTAATTAGTGAACAATACATCATTATGAGATTATAATTAAATGATAATGGGGACGCACATGCAATGCAGGCAGTATATAACCCACAAATTCAACATCCACAGTATTATCATCAAATGTACGGACCAGTAACATCTACAGCAATAGGCATGGGCTCACCATACTACTATGGCTATTCATTGCAATCTCCAAGGGGAACATTTTCTGCACAACGCATGCCAGCAGCACCAGGACCTTCTTATCTTTACTATCATACACACATGCCCGAAGGAACTTCCTTTCATTCAGCTCCCCCAACCCTCCTGCTTCCCAGCAGGCACTCCTTTCCCCTTTCTTCTGGTAAATCTTCTTCATATTTTATCGTATAATATGTAATTGCATGGTCGTTATAAAAATTAACATCGCTTATTAGAATAGATATGATAATAGCTATTTAGGCTGAAATTAGGAATGTTATCTTCTATATTGCTAGAACCACATATATAGGTTGCAGGCTGACAAATGGAAATGCATATATTAGCTAAGGTTAGAGGGGGCCACAGAGGCACGTGAATGAGCTGTCTGTTATTGTGCATGACCCCGGATGATGGGTCAGTGGAAATTCATGACATAAGGACATATATAGTGTAAATTAATGTGACTGCATGTGGTTCCAGTGTCCAGATGATGCTTCATTTCTGAAATAAGGTCACTCAAAGGCCCACTCCGCATGTTATGCACTACCATTGCCATTACTTTTCAAATCAATAACATATAGAAATTGAACATATATTGATAATTAAGAACAGCAACAACGACATATATAGTCGTTGTTTCTAATTTATAATACTGATCGTTGATTCATAAAATAATTTTACGGTGTATCAAATGATTCAAGACTCATGGGTAACCTACTGTCATAAGTCAATACACGCACTCACCTTGAAAGTGATGGTACCAAACATATAATCAAACATTTGTCTTTCTTTTTGGACTGAGACAAATGATCACACTTGAAAATAATGCACTTCAATTTCTATCCACTTAATTTATGGCTGTAGTTGAGCTGTCCTTTAGGCTGTACACTTCAACTTTTTGTTCTTTTAAGGCGGTCAAAAAACTAATCCTAACTGCTATGCAATTATGGAATTAGAAGTTCTGCATAGGTGTATATATAATATGTGTGATCAATTTCTGACTTCTGGTTGATGGTCTAAGTGTTATATATACAAGGGCTAGATAGGAATTTGTAAAATTACAAAGTGTGTTGAAAATTCATGTATGTTTGAAGCAAGATGACCATAATACTATCCCTATACTTTCAGCACCTAGTTGATTGTTTGATTTGTTGACTTAGAGTTCATGACTGTCATTTTTTGTTCCAGATTCACAAACTACTCAGCTTACCTCTGCTGAAACAGAAGCTCGAGTCGTTACTACAGAAAGTCCAAATACCTAAGAGATCAACAACTGATCATGGTCACTATATATACTCGGCCCGGAAAAAAGTTTGAATTGTATAATCTTGTATGTTTTTTATGCCCTTCTTATCACTCCTATACTCAATCATTAATATATTCTTTCAGTTCGAAGCTGTAGCATTAGGTGAGTATAGTATGATCAAGATGTCACTTTGTGCTCTCCACAGCGACTTCAGGAAACGATGGACTAATCAGCAACCTTATGCAGAATTTTCATTTTTCAGAAAATTCGCAAAACATTATTGTTTTATTATTCTTCAATTTAATTTGAGTTCTTCATTCTCTAAGTGTAAGAATTTAACATCTTTTAGAGAATTTGTATGAACTGTGAACAAAAGTAGGGAACAACATTTCCCTTAATAAGAAATTTTGATCAGTTATGCAAGCAAGCTAATTCATAATTATTTATTATTTTATATTCCTTCAGTGGGAATCCATACATATATATATGAAAATAAAAGTGCATGATTGAGGAAAATGAATTCTTGTCAATGGATACTATATAAATCTATATGCTATAAAGCGAGTATCAGTGCTGTTGGGACCTTGTTATGCCTACAATACTGCAATGCAGTTATTGAAAATTAACACAAAGATATAGTATAAAATTTCTTATTATCCAATTACAACTACAAGGTAGTGTAATTTATACCACCATTTATGTCGGTTCTAATTGGTTTAACCGGCAAAATTTTAGACAAAATTGAAAAGATTTTAATATGTTTAGGATGATAGAAATGCAATATTGTTCAAGGACTTGGCTTAACTGAATCGATATAAATGAAAGGTCCTCGTCGCAATCCATTGCTAGCAATTGGTTATATTACTCCTGCAAACGCAATCTCTTCTCTCTCTGTGTGTGCGCTATTGAATCTAATGTCAATAGACTTAACCGGTGTATATAATGTATTGCCATAGATTTTCAACCTTCTGTAAGGCAACTCTTGCCTAAGTCGGAAGCCATGGGCCACCGAATTTAAGGTATTTCCTTTCCATTCCTAAAGTGGATAAACAGATCAGACAGGAGAGATTTATGAGCCCATTGTCAAAGGTTGTTTTCATTCAACAACAATATTCTCCAGCCAACCTACATCTACTCTTATTTTCTCCCAAGTTTCTTCTGTTACCATTAATTTCATTCTTGTGATCAATGCCCTATAATATAATCCTTACTACAATCTCAAGTTAAAAACCTCTTGTTGAATCCAGAAGGATCTCATTCTTCTCTCCACTATTCCCGTGTGTCATGTAGCCTTCAGAAATTTCATGCAATTAGTAAAGTCCCTTTGCCGTGTCTTCTAGAAATCACACAGATATGGAGCCACTTGATCTCTTTCCAAGTGGAACACAAAATTCTGACGAGCCTCTGTCGTCTCTAAGCTGCTTACATGGCTCGACGGAAGCACGGTTGAATGAAAACCCTAAAGTATACAATGAAGAAAAAGAGGATGTCACTGTGGCCTTGCACATTGGACTTCCTAATTCCCGTAGTTCCAGGAATCCAAATGCAAGCGCAGCAGCAGCTAATCAGTACTGGATACCAACTCCTGAACAAATACACATTGGCTTCACCCATTTTTCCTGCCATGTCTGCCTCAAAACCTTCAACCGCTATAACAATCTTCAGGTGCATATGAATACAATCACTACAAAAGTCTTTGTTTGCGATTATATATTATGACTATCATTTCTAACATGTATTCTTGCTGCCATATTACTGAGATTTCCTCGGCAGATGCACATGTGGGGTCATGGATCCCAGTATCGTAAAGGACCTGAATCGCTAAAGGGAACGCAGTCACAAGCATTGTTAGGAATTCCATGCTACTGCTGCGCAGAAGGATGCAAGAACAACATAGACCACCCAAAGGCAAAGCCGCTAAAAGATTTTCGCACGTTACAAACACATTATAAAAGGAAGCATGGGCTGAAACCTTTTATGTGTCGCAAGTGCGGCAAATTATTGGCTGTTAAAGGTGACTGGCGAACTCACGAAAAAAATTGTGGCAAGCGTTGGCTTTGTGTTTGCGGATCTGACTTCAAACATAAGAGATCACTCAAAGACCACATTAAAGCTTTTGGCTCCGGCCATGGCCCTTTTCCCCCTTCTTTTGATGGCGTTGAGGTACTTGAGGATGCTTCATCTTCCCTACTTGTGTAGCATTTCTTCGGACCACTAGAACGAGAAATTTGTCTTTCTATGAATGATTAAGAATTTATATTTCGTATGGGAGGCAAGTAAACATCGTAATAAATGTGGGAATGACGTTTGTGCAATTACTTTGATTTCTTGCTTGCTGATTTGGTTGCAGATCAGGACATTTTGCTTCAAGCTTTAATATATATATATATATATATATATAGCTGAAATTAGGTATAGCTGAAATTAGTTTTTCTCTAATTTGTTTAACCAATTAATTTGCTAACATGTTGAAAATAATATCATTTTGTGTTCAAATTTGTAGCCCGGATGCCTAATTCTATATAAATTGAACTCAGAGGACTGCCACACCCCGTGAAGTTCATTGATATTTAGCTGCCAGTTTAGGAGACATATATAGTAGCCAACTCTACAGAACTGAGAAGAAGATCAGTTCACCCTACAACTACAACCGCAATTCATTTCGCAAATGTGCTTATTAGAGTTTAATTGCATTAGTTTGTCCAGAGCATATATATAATAGACAATGATGATTTCTTCTTCCTTTTCGGTCAGATTGGGAAATGAATTCATAAACCTTAACAGGTTTCTCAGCTTCATTTGATGACAACTCCTTATATGTAACCCTAGTTTTCAAAAAGAAACCCGCACACTTTTTTTTTTACCTCTTGATTATATGTGTGAACACTCATAACTTCTTGTTGTCTCTTTTACTACCATTAGTTTGTTCAAAGAAATGTAGTCGTAGCTGAGGTCTGTGCAGGAAGTTGATACATTTCAAATGCAAGTTCTCTAAAGAAAAACGCATATGAAAATTATTAGAGGATTGCCTCAACAAATTTTTTTGTGAAAATATTTTGTGTTCAGTGTGTGTTTGCGGTGCTTCGATTTAAGATTTCGAAATTGAAATATCAAAATTATACCCTTACAAGTGATAATACGGCTAAAGTTAGAGAAGATTTGATATGTTTTTGAAAATAAGCTAAGTATCAAAATATTAGAATGAGAAATAGGGGTACAATTTTATTAATTTTCGCTAAATTAGATATATACCAAAGAAATGAAATACCAGCCAATAGATAAGTATTCGTATGTTCTATCTCGTAGTATAAGGTATTCTAAAGGCTTTGTTACGAAAAAGAGATATGGTAAACCTATTCTAATCATTTTTATAAAGTTTTTCAAACAAAAATTAAAAATTTTTATATAAGAGTGATTCTACTAATTTCTAAAATAATTTCATTTGTCTCATTTTGAAGATCATTAATTTAGTATTTGGTTAATTTTTGAGAGAATTATTGCTTTTTATAAAGATTTTGTTACGTAAATTTTAAGAAAATTAATCACTGAGAACATTTAATTAATTTCAAAAGTTACAAACATGTCAAAACTGCTAAAAAAACAACAAAGAAACATATAGTAGAACACTTCGGCACCTAGCAAACCATGCCTAGGCATTGAATCATAAAAAAGTCATAAAATTTGTTACAAAACAAAGGGGCAAGTATCTAAGCATCTCAAAATTCTATCCAAAAATATATTCCAAATGGCATGAAAGTATTATGTGGATAGTTGAAATTTACAATAAATTCTTTTAAAAATTATAAAAATAAATTATCTAATAAATAAATGTCACCTCACTTATTATGTCTTTTGAGATTTGTTTTTATGATAAAATTTTAAGATGCTAAAAATACTCTTAACATGTATGTAGGGTAGGATTTTCTTACCTTAATTTTTGACTTAAAATAATTGCATCAATTTTAAACTATTTACCAATGTGAATTCAATGTTCTAAACATAAAATCAATAAATAACATTTAATGCAATCAAATAACTCAATATTTTTATTTATCATGAGATTTATATGGATAAATAATGTATATATAAGAGGACATGTTTAACCGTGCCTTTTTTTTGTTTGTAAGTTTAGGCTCAAAATCTTAGTTATTGATTTCTAATGTTTAATTGGCTAAGATTAGTGACTTGACAGTCTCTTATCTTCCTCTTAAGATGGAAGTAAATATGGGTCTTAATATTCATTAATATTAAAATCTATTCTCTTTCTTGTTTATTCTTTATAAATATTTTATTTCATTTTTTTATATTTTTTATTTTATAAATTGTATGTTTATATTCTGTTATAATAATTTAAAATATATTGTGCTCTATTAATTTTATTACAATTCATTTTTATTTCACTAGTTTGACTTTAGACATTATGGACAGCAGTCTCTAGAGAAGTTTGACAGACAAGATTTGCTATTGAATTGCAGAAACACAATAAAGCTTAGCCATCAAGGTAAACAAAGATGCACTAAAAGGATGTAACTCATCAGACAAAGATGTGACTATAGACACTAATGAATCTAATGTCACTGAAGAGGAAGATAAAGCTAGAGAAGAAGAAGCAAATGGAGGAATAGATGAACTTGGTGTAGAAATAAATGGACCAATAGAAGTAGAAGGTGGTACTAGTTGATGAGCTTAGTTCAATGACAAAGTATGAGTAGAGATAGGACAAGAAAGAGTCAAGAGGTCAGTAATCAGAGATGGAAGGATAAAACCAATTCTCTTTAAAATGTAGGTAATGATACAGGCATACAGAAGTTCTAAAGACTTATTAGACCCATGAAATGTTTGGATACTAATATACTAGATATGATGAGGAAGATCTATAGAAAGTCCTTTAAGAAGAGCATAGAGAAATCTAATTTGAATAAAAGAAAGGCTTGACTGATGCCAGTTGAATACAAGTTGATATAAATGATCTTGTTAAGGATTGCTGTGTCCAACAAAAACCCCGCTGTGTTCAAAATCTGACCATTATAGTGCTAAGGTTGACCAAAGAGTGTTGTAGCCACGTCAACTAAGACTAGTTGATTAGTTACTAAAAAGGGATACTGTGAGCAAGACACCTTAGAAATACCGAGTTGAAAAGCTACGACATCAGGCGTAATGCAATATAATGTACCGTAAAAATAAATAGAAAAGATAATACCACCTAATTTCATATCATGGATGTTGGAGTAGAACTCTTGGATGATTACTTCAGAGGGTTGAATGAACCCTCCAAACATTGTTCCCTATTAACGGGCCTCAAGTAGAAATAGTACCCTAAAAAGCTTTATAATGAAAGAAAGGTCTACCGGTTACTCAAGTAGAATTGCAACAGAAGAGAAATATGTGTGGTAGAGTTTTGTAGCACGTGCATTGAGAAACTTAAAAGACTCATTGGTTTGACGCTAACACTTAGGTAGAGCTACATATTTCTTAGGCATCTACAAGAAATATGCAAGGCATATAAGATATGGTAGAATAGTTAAGATCTCAAAATAATTCATTTAGATTCAATGTGCCAACTAACTATGTTCTTAGGTCGACTATCTTAAAACATGATTAAAACTAATATTAAAGCATGTAAAAAAACTAAAAATAAAATAAAATATACAAAAATAACCTATATGAAAAGCAATGACAAAACTATCTAGTGTAAAAATATTTTGCAAGAATATCATGCATAAAAATTTATTACAAAAATATTTTCACATAAATTAATTACAAGAATATCCTACATGATAATTGTTTGCAAAACTAACTTAGGTAAATAATTTCTTGTACAAATAACCTAGACAAAAAAAATGTTGAAAATAAGTATTAAAATTTTTTTACAAGTTTAACCTTAAATTGCTTGAGCAAGTTACCAAGCGCTTGTCAAGTGTTAGGGTTATCAAAAAAATTTGCAAATTTAAAAAAACTTCAATTCAAATGGTAATGACATAATTAGCATTATCAAAAGAATAATATACATTTGAACAGGTTATTTATAAACAAGTGCAAGCACAAACAAGTCCAAACATGCATCATTTACTTCATAAATTCAAAAACGAAGTTTCTAGAGGAAACACTTAATCAATTAAAATCATGCACAAAATAGTGAATAATCATGCAAAAAAATGAAGAAAAGACACAAATACACACCTTAATCGACTCACAAGCATGACAATAAAATGATTTGCAATCTAAATGATGGATGTGAAGTAAATTGTACATAGAGAAAAAATGAGAGAGAAAAAACGGCGCGTGAAAAAAAACGAAGAACAATTAGGGTTTTTAAACAAACCAACATTGCTACTCAAGCAGTCTCTTAGCATTGTTCGAATGCTAGCCTTATGTCAAGTGTTTGAAGATACTTGAGGCTGTTCGAGCAGTAGCTAGGCATCAGTCAAGTGCCAAGCTACTAACTTGGCTTAAGAACCTGTTTTTTTTCAAAAAGAAATGATAACCAAACAATAAAAATACACACATAGAATTTTTAATATTAATCATTGACTTTGTTCTCACAATGTATAGCCCATAAACTATTTTATGCACTCAATATACTCACATTCAGTATCGTCTCTATATCCATGCATGCACAAGCAACAAGCACATATGATTCACAAATGACCTCTATTAAGATTTCATTTAGAAACCTGTTGCTTGAAATATTAAAGTATAAGATAGATAAAATCACAAAGAAACTACAAAAATAATGAATTAGTTATAACTAGTAAAAGTGAAACTCAATGCCATTAGGACCTAGATGCATTTAAAATATTTGTGTATTCAATTAACTCTCCTTCAATCTTTACTCTTAAACAATTTTTTCTTTATTTTTTTATTTTTTTTATTTTATCTTATAAATTTTTTTCATTCATCATTCATTTTTTTTTAATTTGTAAACACTTTACAAGATGAAGTTTATTGAAATTTATTTTTTTTCGGAGTAATTATACACTTAAGGAGGTACATTAGTCAAAAGTTAATTTAATAGTCAATCTTGAAAAATTGTCTTATGATTGCCCTTTAGACATAATATAAGTGATCAAACCTCATAATTCTTTTTTCAATTAAGAAACAATAACTTTGCTTCACACTAATACTCATCACACACACAACCAAAAAACATAAAAACTAACCTTAGTATGTTTCATTGAAAACACAAATAGAATAGGTTTATCATTAATGAGAACTTAGCACAATTGATCAATATAAAAATCTCAATGACAAATAAAATAAACAAAAACACAAAATGAATGTAAATACACACACACACACACACATGATATGCCATATAAATGTTGAATATTAAGACAGAACACACACACCAATAGCATTCTTAAGTAACTTAAATCTAAGAGGATTTAATGATTTGATAAATAAATATGTTAGTTAATTTTTAGTTGATATATGCTTTAGAACTATTATTTTAGTCTCAATAAGTTATCTAATATAATGGTACGTAATATCTATTTGTTTGGTTCTTAAATATTGAATGAATTCTTAGAAATATTAATTGCACTCATGTTATCATAATAAATGACAATAGTATATTAAAAGATACTACAGTCACTCAACATTTACTTCATTCAAAGCAATTAAGTGCATTAGTAAAAATGTATTTTGTTTCTGCCGTAGACAATAAAATAGAATTCTATTTTTTACTTATCCATAAAATTAAGTTAGAATTAATATAGAAACACCTACCAGAGGTATTTTTTTTTTTATTATCAACATTACTAATA
The DNA here is from genome assembly GCA_032402905.1 of Khaya senegalensis. Lineage (NCBI taxonomy): Eukaryota > Viridiplantae > Streptophyta > Magnoliopsida > Sapindales > Meliaceae > Khaya > Khaya senegalensis. Next base: position 5,733,056 of record CP135544.1, on the reverse strand, counting down.
TAATCTACATCAAAAAATCCTACAAGATTAGTAGAGGAATCTTTACTGTACAACATATTAAAATCAATAATCCCATTTGCACAACATATAATACATTTAATAGCATTCAAATGAGACTCTTTTGGACATACTTGAAATCTAACACACACACCCACAATAAATGCAATATTTGGTCTACTAGCAATTAGATATAAAAAATTTTCCATCATGCTTTTATAGAGTGTTTGATAAATTTCATTACTAGAATGATTATTATTTATCTTTATGTTAGAGCTCAAAGGAGATTTTCATGTACTTTTTATTATCTAACCCAAAATATTTTACAAAGATTTTGGTATATTTAGATTGAGATATAAATATCCCAACTTTGAATTGTTTAATCTAAAGACCTAAGAAAAACGTTAACTTTTTTACCATGCTTATCTCAAACTTACCTTTCATCATATTAGCAAAATTAAGAGTTATAGACTTAATAGGTGAACTAAATACAATATCATTGATATAAATTTGAACTATAGTTATGTGTTTATATATCCACCTAACAAATAAGGTTTAATTTATCTCTCCACATGTGAATCCATTATTCACAAAATATATGGTCAATCTTTCATGCCATGCCTTAGGTGCTTACTTCAGACCATGCAAAATCTTTTTAAGTTTGTAAACATAATGGGGGTATTATGGATCAATAAAGCCCTTGGGTTATTTTACATAGGGTTTTTTTTTTTTTTTCTAAAAGATACTATTGAGAAAAACACTTTTGACATCTATTTAATATAATTTAATATTCATATTACACGTTATAACTAATAAGATTTTAATGGATTTAAGTCTAATGATAGGTGCAAATATTTCATCAAAATTTATCCTTTCTATAACTTGTAGGGTATTATATCGGTCTCAAACCTAAAGTATATCACATTAATTATGTAGCATACGGTGTTAATAGTATCCCTATAAAAATAAACAACTAGACTCTTGTTGTAAAGCATGGCTCTAGCCATTTTCTTAATAATTCTATTTTTCTTCTCATCAATTCCATTTTACTAGGGAATTGTAGGTGTAGAATATTTATAAATTATACCTTTCTCATTACAAAACTCTTCAAAGTTATAATTATCAAATTCTCTACCATGATCACTCCTAATTCTAATTATTCTGTATTATTTCTCATTTTGAAGTTTATTGAATAAATTTTTGGCTTGTTCAAAAGTATCAAACTTTTCTCTCAAAAGTTTTACCTATGCAATCTTTGAAAAGTTATCAATAACAATTATGATACATTTCTTACCACATAAACTCCCAATTTTAGTAGATCTTATTAAGTTCATATGCAATAACTTTAGAGGTTTACTAGTTAAAATTTCATGTGGCTTCTTATGACTAGTTTTAGTTTACTTTCTAACCTCGCATAAATTACAAACAATCTCTTGTTTGGATAGACTAAGTAGGTCTTTAACCAAATTCTTTCCAGATAGTCTAGAAACGTTTCTAAAATTCATATGGCATAATCTTTTATGTCAAAATTTAATTCAATTTGTCTTTATCCTATTACAACTAAGAGTAATATTTAGGGTAATTCCATAACAATTAACAGATATTCTTCTACCTTCTATTATTCACTCCTTTTTAAAATCATAAATAGTACACATATATCTAGAAAATTTGACATCTAAATTTACATTACAGAATTGGTTAATACTTAATAAATTTTCCTTAAGACTTTTAACATATAACATATTTTTTAGGATAAGCATACCCTCAATTTTTACATTGTCTCTATCTCTAATTAGAGCCTGACTTCTATCACCAAATGTTACAATACTTACAGTGCATTCTTCTAATATAATAAATAAAATCCTATCACCACACGTGTCTAGAATATCCACTATCTAAATACCAAATCAAATTGCTTTTAGTTTTAAGTATTACATGAACAACAAAACTCTTACTTCTACAATTGCTAAGAGATTGGTGTTGTAAGTTAACAGAATTAGTTAAAGACCTAAAGCTTTCATTAATCATTTTAATTTGATTTGCTAATTCTACAACTTGTTGAATAAGATTGTTCTGAGTGGTTCTAGAAGTCAAGTTTATAAAGATTCTAGTATTTTTCCTTATCTTTTTAAGTTTAAAGAAATTTGGTTTAATGTGCCATTATTTCCCACACTCATAACATATGAGAAGAAATCTAGAATAGGTACTTATTCTATGAGTCTCACCATTTTATTTATTAACAAAAACTTGTGATCCAGTTTTGACAACAATATTTTCTTTTAACTCACAAATAAGACAAGTCTTCTTTGCTTCAATTTAAAGCTCATTAGTACATGTAAGTTTTAAACAAGCAGTACTTAAAGGCACAAATACAGTTTTAAATCTATTTGAAATAAAACCATTATTTGGATTAATAAAGGCATAGCCTAAAACTAACTTACTACTAGATGTTTGATCTATACTTAGCATTTTGTTTAACATTTTAATTCCAGATGAAAATTTTGAGAGTTGTGTTTTAGCATTAGTCAACTCAGCTTCAAAGGCTTTCATTTGATTTTCTAACTCCAACTTTTACCTTCTTAAACTCTTAACACACTTCTCTTGTTCTTTAAGTCTAGCTAAAATTTCCTTTTTTCTAACTCAATACTATTCATCTTTTTTATAACAGACTTATTTATCTTTATAAATTTCACACTCTCTTTGTAAAATTTATCAAAAGTATCACTAACATCTTTTTTATTTTCAAACTTAGTATCAAGTGAGTTTAAAGATTCAAGATTAATAGATTAAACAAAGGCAATAATGTTGTTGAACTCATCTTTGGATAACTCAATACTACTCTTTTTGCTAGACTCATCATCACTTAAGGAAGCATTCATAGCTTTAGAAAATTTGGACACCCAATTCTAATGTGACCAAAACCTTTACACTCATAACACTATAAGGGGTGAGATGTTTTCTTATCCGTTTTAGGACTTTTGAGTAAGTTTTTTTTATTTAGAAACTTATGACTATTACTAGGCGAATTTCTTTTAGTATAGAAGAATTTCTTAAATTTTCTAACAAACAAGACCATCTATTTATCATCACTTCACCCTCCATCGAAATTAACCTCAACTTTTAACTTACTAATTTTAAAAGTCATAGATTTGAATCTCTTAAAAGGAGGAAGGCTAAACTCATGTCTAAAGTGATCCAGCTAATTTTTCTATCCTAATTGAGTTTAAATCTTTACTTTCTTTTATAGCAATAACCTTATATCTAAATATCTTAGGTAGACTTCTAAGAATTTTTCTAACAACTTGACTCTTGAGAATTTTCTCACCTAAATTAAAATTTAAGTTCACTATATCGTTCAATTTGACATATAATTTATTAAAAGTCTCATTATCCTTCATCTTAATTTTCTTAAACCTAGAAATTAAATTTTGGAGTTTTGAGTTTTTTACAGTTTTAATTTCTTCATTGGTGATCTCGAGAATATCCCAAGTATCTTTGACAATCTTACACATGAATATTATTTTTAATTCTTTAGGCAAAACAATCATAAAATCACATTTATAACTTTATTATTCTAGTTTGACTCAAATAGTTCATCTTTAGTTTATTAACTAAACTTCTTAAAACTACTCATACCATCAACTACAACAACTGGGAGATTTCAAGCTTTTATATAAGACATTCAAACTTATTCATCGACTAACTAAAAAAAATACTTTTATCTTAATTTTCTAATAAGGATAATTTTTTCCATTAAAAGAGGGTGGAACTGACAAACCTTAAGACTTATTCTCCATCTAAGCTAAATTTAAAGGTCAAAAATTGACATTAGACCCTGATAACAATTGAAATTACTTAAATTTAAACCCTAAAACACCTGAGGGAGGTGAAAAGTGTTTTGTGTAGAAATTAAATACTCAACTCAGTAAATTAAAATATGTTAAAATTTATTATATCTTAAATGAATAAAAATGAATAAATCTCTAAACTATACAATCTATTCTTACCACAAACAAATCCCAATAATATATTCAATTAAGATAATTAATAATACAATTAAGTAAAGTTGTACATAAGGATTTGGTAATGAAGATAAACCTTATGAAGAATTCTTCATAAAATAAAAATTCTTTGAGGTTATCCAGGAGTCACTTAAAAAATTTATTAAAAAAAAAAACTTGCAACTTGTGATTTTACTTATAAAACCTTTTGCAATCTTAATAATCAAAACTCTGATTGTTTCTTATTTTTATAAATCCATGAACGATTCATTTAAAGATCAAAACTCTAATCACCAACACCTTACAGAACTTTGAAGACTCATTGTTAGATTTTTTTAGATAGAGAAAGTTTTGTGATTATGACTTTTAAGAATAATCAATAACAAATCATAATAATTAAGATAAAATTTGTGATTATAAGAAGTAAATTAGGTTAGAAATGGTATATAATGTTTAGAAGATAATCTAATCTTAAAGAATAATAAAAACACAAAATAGCCATCCCAAAAACCCTAAACTCACAACTTGGGATTTTATATTTTTTGCAGAAGTGCTTGAGTAAATGTCCAGTAGTCGAACAATTTGCCCAAATAAGATAACTGCTTAAACAAGAGTCAGCAAGGTCAAGTGCCAAACTTTTGGAAAATGGCTACTTGAGCACCTGTAGAGCTCTAGCTTTCTGACCTAAATCATTCAAGGCTACTTAAGCACTCATTAAGCCTTGGTAAAGTACTAAACTTCTAAAACTCAACCAATAACTTTTCCTTAATACAATCAAATATTTATCATCTTACAACTTTGAAAAATACTTAAACACAAAATTTTATTAACAAATAAGTCAACCTAAAGATTTTAACAAACTCAAGTCGCAAAAAATTTAATTTTTTTCATATTAATTTAGAATATTATGCCAAAAAAAAGGCATTAAAATATATATTAAAGAAAAGGCAAAAATAAATACAAATTTACAATCTCACTAAATGAAAATAAATAAAAAGTAAATTAATAATATAAAATATAATATAAACATTATCCCATACCAATAACTTTATTTAATAAATACTAGAAATATTCAAATGCTTTTAGGAGTAACACTAGTTTTTTTTTTTTTTGTTGATTAAAATTTTATATTAGTCAAATGTTAAGAAAGTTAAAAGATCTTTAGAGAAGTCAAGTGAGAGAATGACATACATTACATAAGATATTTAAACAAAAAAGAAAAGAAGGAAAAGAAAATTTGAAGAATAAATAAGAGAGTATAATTTAATATTAAAAAGTACTTAACCCACTTGTTGTTGGTTTATATTTTAAAGATAGAATGAGAAGAGAGTTACGAATGCATTAATAATTTTAGTCATTTAAAATATTAGAAATCAATGAATAAGATTAAGATTTTGTATCAAAACTTGGGTTAAAAAATGGGTCTTATAAACGTGTTCTATGTATAAATAGGATAAGGTTTCTTTAATTTAATTTTTTAAGTTAATTAATTTTGAATTATTAATTTATGCAGATTTAATAATTAAAATTCAAAATTAAAAAAGTACTATTTAATGTTATCAATTTCTTACATTGTAAGCGTGGCATGTCTTAAATTTGGTATTTGAATTTAAGCAAAAATATTTAATAAAACTGTAATTGGCGATATTCAAGGCAGTGGATTGATCCACATTTCCACCTATAACTCTATAAGCATTGGCCTAGTCATAAGCATTTCTCATATTAGAAATCAAAGAAAGAAAGAAAATTAGAGCCACTAGTTCTTTAATTTTTACAGAAAACTCTCATCCTCTTGCAAAATTAATACACCATAAAAGCTTCCATATCATTTTTGTTAACACACTTCAACCATCGAAGCTTGTTAAATTCCAGAGGCCACGATTCTCTCATTGTTCTCTCTGTTAAAGAAAGTAGTTAGTCTAGATTATAGAAGTCTATAATACTTGAAGAAGTTGAAAGTTGAAGAAAGCAATGGTATTGAGCTAAAAGAAGGTAATGGCATTAAGCAAGAAAAAGAAGTCAATTGAAGTTGTTGTGTGCTGACCTGGTAATTGAAGAATATAATTGAAGTTTAATAGTGGTAGTTTAAACCATTATTAGGTTGTTAGTTGATGAGCTATATTGGTACTTTGATTAGTTATAAATCCCAAAAATTAAAGAAATTTAGTTAGTTGAATTTGTAATTATTTGTTAGAGGTTTCTAGTATTTTCCATACATATAAAAAAGTTTTGTATTTTTCATTTCAATAGGTGTTAAGATATACTCCAATTGTTGAAGCAAATTTCTTAAGTTTTCTCTCAATTTTTCTTGGTAACCAAATACTTTTTTATTCTTGATTCTTCCCACCTTCCATTTTGAAATCATTCCTGATGACCTTCTACCGTACATGCTGACATCACACAATACGTTTTATGCAATAGTCCAGGTCCAACAATTACTGAACAGATTTTGTCTAAAACACGTTTTAACCATACCCAACAACTATTGAGTAGATATTATCTGTTTTAAGTATATAGTTTGTCACAGGATTTGTTCTTAGACTTTACAACCCAAAATACGTCTATTTAGTTAAAAAAAAATAGAAATTATATATATATATATATATATATATTATGTAACCCAAATTCATTTACTAACGATGTAGGATATGACATTTTTTTTTATCCTTTGGACCTCAAGTTCTTATGAGAGAGTTAGATAGAACATTCACATATTAGAAGACATATCATAGATCAGAATATTCACACATCAGATTGCGGGCCGACTTTAATGCATATGTAACTGCAGAACATCCACATATTAGGTTATAGGTTGACTCTGATACCATATGTAACAACAGAACATCCATACATTAGATTACAGGTAGCTCTGATACCATATGTAACAACTCATGTCCAACAACTGCTGAGTAGATATTGTTTGTTTTGAGTACACAACCCATCACGAGTTTGTTATTGGACTTTTCAACTCAAAACATGTCTATTTAGTTAAGAGAACTCAAACTATATATCATATAACCCAAACTTATCTGCTAGTGATGTGGGATGTGACATCTTATCTTTGTGATTCCACCAAGTAAAGTTACTTATCTCTATTTCGAGAACTTCTATCCAAATTTAATAACACAACTTCTTCAAAAGTTCCTCCTATCACTTGCATAGTTTCCGATGTTACTATGAGCTTTACAATCATGGCTGCCAAAGTGCTAAACATTGCAAACGTTCTTTTTTAGATGGCAAGCACTTATGGCTTCATGGCCTATGTGCACTATCACCATTTAATTAAAATGGCCTATTCTTTCTCAAAGGTAATGCTGTTATCTTTCTTTTATTAGTTTAAAAAAATTTGGTACTGACTTTTTAACAACTTTTGTTATGTGTAGATGTGAGTTATTGAACGAACATATTTATATGAACATACAATACTAAAACATGTTTTAAAATTAAAGAAATTAAGCGCAAAAGTCATAAATAACCAACCTTTCACCATTACTTTCGTTGATATTTATGAATGCTTTCAAAATCTTCTAAACTGTCTAAATCTTCTCAAGATAGTGTTTAACAAAAATTTCGAGTTTAAAAATTTTAACAAAGTAAAGCATCTTCTAATTTATAAAATTCTTTTCATCAAATAAATTTTACACTTAATGAAAATATTATGACCAATCAATGCTGCAATTATAAGTTTTAAATTTGAATTTTGTAGTTATAAGAATATAATAGAGAATTAAGGGTCATAATTTAAATGTTATAAATTCAAATTTAATAAATTTATAACTTCTAATTCATCAATATTGTTATTGATTGGATATTGGGCATGGAAGGTATAAAATTGAAGGACATGCCAAGTTTCATTTGAACAACTGATCGAGATGATATTATTGTAAATTTTTTCATAGAAGAAGATAAGAATGCTCATAATGCATTTACAATAATTTTCAATACATCGGATGATTTAGAGCGTGAAGTTTTGTATGCACTTTCTTCTATCTGTCCTCCAATCTACACTATTGGTCCTCTTCAGCTAGTCTTGAAGAAGCAGATTCCAGCTGACGGTACTTTGAGTTTCGTAGGATCAACTTTATGGAAAGAATAGCCGGGATGTTTGGAGTGGCTTGATTCAAAGGAATAAAACTCAGTCGTTTATGTCAACTTTGGCAGCATTACCGTCATGACAGAAAAACAACTCGTTGAGTTTCTGTGGGTGATCAAGCCCAATCTTGTTATAGTTAAAGAAGCAATTCTTCCTCTGGAATTGGTTGAAGAGACAAAAGAAATAGGGCATGTTACCAAGCTGGTGTCCACAAGAACAAGTTCAAAGCCACCCTGCGATCGCAGGATTTCTAACGCACAATGGCTGGAACTCGACAATGGAAAGTTTGTGCGGCGGTACACGTTATGTTGGCCGTTTTCGCTAAACAATAGAACAACTATTATTCTATCACACAAAGTGGGGCATAGACATGGAAATTCAATCGGAAGCTGAGAGAGAATATTGATTCAAATGCATAGTGATTAACGCATTACATTATATTGATAAAATAATTTTACATCTTTAATTTGTTTTGTTCTATAAAATCATATATAACAATGTATAATTGAACTAATTAATTAAATTATAGTGTTATGTTTAATTACCTGTCGTGCACACAAAATTATGATTTCAAGTGTTAGATTATATATTTGTCTGCAATTCAAATTCATTAAGTCGTATTCTTTAAATTTGTTGATCTGAAATTAACAACAAAAAATTTCCTTTCCTACATGGTGTAGATTATCTTGGGCTGGGTGATTTTTCCACTTCATTCCCTATTCTTTTCCTTGAAGGCTTCGACTTCCCATCATTGCAGTGCGATAAAATTTTCACCATATCATATGAAATAAGACCTATCATAAATTTAGGTGTTGGAACAGTACCTCCTCTCCACAAATGAAGAATTACGATGTTGTTCAGAAATGTTTCCTTCAGTAGTATTCGTATTAATAATGGTAGTTAGGATCACATGCTTAGCTCATGCTTCATTTGTCCATGATCGACCAAGGCCAAACAATATTTAATTTAAGGCCAAATAATAATATTTTGCTCCACGTTTAACAAGCATCCATCAATCTTACTCTCACAACGACCTGCTTTGTAACGAAATGTCAAGTATTTAATACACCACACACAAAGACACAATAACTTGGTTGAACCCAAATTGGGATACGTCCACAAACGTGAGAAAAATCCACCATAATTAGGTGAACTACAAATTAGACTACATCTACGGATGAGAGAAAAATTTATTATAATTAGTTAACACAGATTACAGAAGTACAAACACTAATAGCCGTTATGACCACGATATTTCCAAACACTCTTCCTATGTCTCCATGAAAAGCATTCATTGTGTAACTCCTGACACTATAAATGCTTGCATCTGTCGTTTTAAAAAGTGTATGTTGTTAGCCATGTAATCTTTGATGAAACCTCTTTTCCTTTTTGAGAATTCTAATTCTTCAGCTTCTAAGGCTTGTACTCAATTTCTTTCTTCTCTTCTCAAGAATCATCTCTTTCCACTTTTATAACACCACAATTCAATTCTGAAACTTCAATAGCTGCACAAGTATATATATACCTTCTCAGTTATCAAATCAATATCCTGTGATGACAACATCCAAATGTGGTATTTTCAAGCCTAAATTCTTTCATGCTCAATGTGCCTTAACCGTTCCAACTAATGTAAAGGAAGCACTTCTCAGTCCTTACTTTGCAAAACTGCAGTGCGGGCTGAATTTGATACTTTGCAAAACAATAAAACTTGGACTTTAGTTCCATTCTCCTTTAAAATTATGACAGTAGGCTGCAAATGGGTTTTGAGAGTGAAATACAACACTAATATATCAATTGTAGAGTACAAAGCAAGCCATGTGGCTAAGGGCTTTCATCAAACTACTAGTATTGATGTTTCTGATACTTTCAATCCAATAGTTAAAGCATCAACAGTGAGAGTTACTTTGAGCACTACTGTTATGAAAGACTAGTCAATCAAACTGATTGATATCAATAATGCACTTTTGAATGGGGATTTAACTGAGGATGTTTTCATTATCTTCTTGACATAGAAGTAACAGAAAATGAAGAGGGCTTACAGTTATCAAAAAACAAAGTACATTAAGGATTTGCTGCTTAAAGCTAACATAAATGATTGCAAAGGTTGCGACCCACTTACGCTTTCTAGTTAGATGCTTACAAAGGAAAATGCTACTTCCTTTTCAGATCCTTCTCTTTAAAGAAGCTTAATCGGCAGTTTACAGTATGTCACCATTACTAGATCAAATATATCATATGCTAAAAATAGACTTAATTAATTTTTGCTCTGTCCCACTGAAGTTCATTGGCTAGGACGCAAGAGATTGTTAAGATATCTTCAGGGTTCTTATGATTATAGTCTTTAATTCTTCAAGAAAGGCAGGCATGAGCTCACTGCCTTTTCAAATGTAGATTGGGGATGTAATCTTGATGGCAAGAGATTAGTAGAGGCTTACTGTGTTTTCTTGGTGATAATCTGATTTCTTGGTCCTTCAAGAAATAATAGATTGTAGTTCGTGCTAGCACAAAATGAGAGAATCGTGATTTGAATGCTCCTTCTGCTGAGCGGACTTGGTTACACTTTTTGCTACAGGAACTTCAAATGCTACCAACCTCAGCTCCTGTACTATGGTGTAACAATTGAGTGAAGTTTCACTTGCTCAGAATCTAATCTTTCATTCTCACACTAAACACACTGAAGTTATTGTTCATTATGTTAAAGATCGTGTGCTTAACAAGCTTTGGGATGTTGGCTATGTTACAAGCAATGAGCTAATTTCATGTGCACTTACCAAGCTATTTCCTTGCCACAATTAAGTTACTTCAAATCCAAGCATAATTTTCTTCTCAAACCATTCAACTTGAAGTGGGGTGTTAAGGTAAAGAATCAAAAGCATGCATCAAGCTTCATCAAAACAAAAGAAGTTGTTAGCCCATCAGTAGCGTTCGAGCTTCAGTAGAGCAAATGAAGAAGTTGTCAGTTCAGCGCTAGCAGATAAAGATTCGAGAAGCTTGATGCATGCTAACTTGTCAAGCTCTGAGTGAAGAATGAAGAAGCTAACATATCAAGTTCTAAGCTGGTGCCAATTGGTGACGAAGTTGGTATTAGTTTACAGCCACGTAGTTGGCAATTTCAGAATTTCAGGAAGTCCTTTGTAGAATCTTCTAGTTAGTTGATGTTACTATAAATTAGAGTTGTAAATCAGATTACATTCATTCAATAAAAGAAGCTATTCAACAAATTTTTTCACTGCATTACTCTTTAGTTTTTCTTCTGTCCAAACTCACCACTAACCTTGATTGTTCTTGCTTCCAGAGATAATGTTGATTCAAATGCATAGTGATTAGTGCATTACGTTCTACTCACAAAATAAGTTTAATTTTTTTTAATTTGTTCTGTTCTATAAAATTATACGTATACTGTGTGTATGATTAAACAAATTAAACTATAGTGTTATATATAAATTCAATTACACGTCGCTCACACAAAATTATGATTTCAAGAGTTACAAAATAAATTTATCTTCATTTGAAATTTATTAAGTCATTTTCTTTAAGTTTATTGGTCTTAAAATTAGCAATAAAAAATCTTCTTTCCTACATAGTTTATAGAGATTGTCTTGGGCTGGGTGATTTTTCTACTTCCTTTCCTATTCTTTTCCCTGAAGGCTTCGATTTCCCATGATTGCATTGCGAGCAAATTTTCACCATATCATTCGGAATATAACCCATCTTAAAATTGAGAATGTTGGATCCACTCCACAAATCAAGAATTATAATGTTGTCCAGAAGATGTTTCCTTCAGTAGTATTCCTATTTATGATGGTACTTGTGATCAGATGGTTAGCTCATGTTTCATTTGTCCATGATCGACCAAGGCCAGATAATATTTAATTTAAGTTGTGATTTGGAAATGTGCTCCGCGTTTAACAAATATGGATCAATCTTGCTCTCACAACCTCCTTTGCTTCATGAAAAATGCCGAAAGAGCATTTGTTATGTGTTCGTATCAACAATAAGTCGTTTAACTTAATATCAATAAGTCTATTCAGTCCCAATATTAGAACCTGAATGCAGCTGGAACTCTTTGCCTTTACTTGATTTTGATTTTTTTTTTCTAACCTAAAAGCACGTGTACAACAAGAGAAAACGAAGAATTCCATTACTACAAATCAGTCTAGTTCCTACAATTCCATGCGAAGGCTAAATCGAGGAGGCAGATAATTAAATTGAAATTCAAGAGAAAATGTGCCACCTCATACGATTCCATGCTCTAGCTTAGCATCAACAGACGTCAATACTGTGAAAATGAGATTTAAATTCTCTGATGAATTGGAAAGTTGCAGATGAAGGAGCAAGCTTGGTTAGCTGCTGAGCTGGATTAGTGAGCAGGAAGTAGTAGTTATAAGTCGCTTCTTTGGCAGTTATACAGTTGTTATAGTTAGTTGAAGTTAGTCATCCAAAATTGGCTTTGATAGGTTGCTGAAAAAACTATTTAACGCTGAAAATTTGTAGTTTGTATATACACGAGTAGAATCAAATACAAAGAAGAGATTGTTTTTCTCTGAAACTTGCGTCTTCTTCTTGATCTGTTCTTGACTTGATTTTCTTTCTGTTTTTGCACTGCAATTGATACATGCAATTGATCTATGTTCTGCGATTGTCTTGAGTACATTTGTGCTTAAGGTTTCTTGAGCACTTGCTGGTTGAGATCAGAAAATTAACAAATACTTTATAAATTAAACGATTTATGCCGTTTTGCCTGCAACGAGAAATGGAAGAGCACATTTCCGTAATGGTTTTGGTCCATATTTGCGGGGCCTGGCATCATTCTTTTTACGTATTATATACAATGTTGCCCTAGATCTCTCCAGTGGCGTCTTGCTGTCAGCAAGGGCAACGTGGCTGTGGCCTAGCCATTGCACGACCATGGGTGTCCCAAATTCAATTTTCTAATTTTTGAATTAAGAGAATATTAAATAAGGCGGTGTTATTATATTATGATATAATAAAATTATTTAATTAATAAGATAAAAAATATATTAATAAATAAAAAAATTAATAAAAAATTTTATAGTAATTTTTTTATTTATTATTAAAAATATATATTTTTTATTTTATTAATTAAATAATCTCATTATATTAATAATACTAACATAATAAAATTATTTTATTTAA
>CP135544.1:5691573-5715287 GCA_032402905.1 Khaya senegalensis | reverse complement strand
TAATATTCTCAAATACTCAGATTCAATAATCTATCATCTTATTATTAACGTGTGTTTGTTCTTAAATTAAAAAAAAAAAAAAACAAGATATCAAACAAATAATAATTATAAAATAAAATTTGTATAAAATCATATATAAATTCTTTTTTTTGGAGCATTAAAATTCAAAACTTAAAAGATGTTTTCTCTGGAGATGCAAATGCTATCTAGTTCAACTTCAATTAAATGAAGAATTTCGGTATAAGTTATAATTATGAAATTATTTAAAATTTTAATAAATTAACTGATAGATTAAAATGAAATAGATGTGTGAAAAAGAAAATTAAAAAAAAAAAGCAAGATAAATTTGTATAGAAGTAAATAACTTATCCATGAGGGATTTATATTGGGAACTTGCTTGACATTGGGTTAATTTTTGTATCTTAAGGAAATTAATTTTCAAGTGGACTTCATTCTCCAGTGGGCCTTAGCTTAGCTATTGCACCACACCATGGACAAGGCTGGTGAACAAGTTTATTTTTTTGATTTTTTTTTTTTGTTATTATTTAATTTCATTTCATAAAATAAAAATAAATTAATTATATGTTAATACTATATTATATTGTATTGTAATAATATACAATTTTAAGTAAATTTATTTAAATTTTTTATTATTAAAATTTATATGTTATTATAATTTTTTTGTTGTCATAAATTTTGGAATCTAATAATTATTTTTTTTTTATTATGATTGCTAATTAATCAACCTGAGTTTCTTAAATTGAAAGAACTTAAAAAAAAGGGGGCCAAATTTCACCTGTTAAGGGTATTATTGTCTTTTTGTTGATATTGTATTTAAAGCCTACATTATAATTTTCGTAGTATACACATTTATTGATTTAATTATATGTATATGTTTGAGCCGGGAACAAAGTTTCAAGATATAAAATAAACTTAAAAGAGAAATATATAGATTAAATATAATTTCCATATCTACAATCACATCATATAGCGCCACGTGTCCCATCACACCTTTTTCCCTCACAAAACTGTCGAACACTGAGAAGTGGAAGGGTCAAATGACGCAGGCAACAAATACTTCCTCCCATTAGCACCCAGCGCATTATAGCTACCACCGGTGCTCGAATCCAGTAACACCTCCCCGGCGTAACCCGGATACGCACCCTTACCGAACGCTCCGGTGCAAGCCGTAGCCGCCTCGAGTGGCTCTTCACCTGAGCCAAGAAAGTAGCCGTTTCCAAATGGATTGGTCACAGTTCCAGCCAAAAGACTTGCTATATTTATTATCATGCCATCTACACCAACGTCTCCGTTGGGTGCGCCAAGTGGCGCATTCTGTGGTCCGTAGATTGGTTGATGGAATGGCCACGCACATTGTCCTGGACATTGAATCATCGAGTTGCCGACCCAGATAAACGCCGAGTTGTGCCCCGTATTTGAGCCATGAAACCCGCAGTTACTCATGCAAAAACCTTCAACTGCAACGTCTTTAGCAGTTAAAACAATCGTTAACTCACCTGGTTTTTTTGAATTAACATTTTCAGTCAAGTCAAGTATTTGGCTTTTCTTTAAGATTTTGCCTAACGAGCAATTTTTATCAGAGAATTGGTTTGCTAAGACAATACGAGTCTCCTTTTTGCCAGCTTTTTTCATGTAGGTTTGGATGGCATGCCACCATTTGTGGACAGAGGGTTGTGTTTGTGGAGCAGAGAGAGTTGAAAGTCCATGTTTTTTCGCATCGAGAGAGAGAATAAAGTCTACAACAATGGATTTCTGAGCTGGAGAAAATTCTCCGTACCAAAGAACGTAGACAGGCAGGGTTCCTTCAAGTAGAGCTCCATTGTGATAAGTGAGCGCCGTTGGAGATGGTTGGTAAAGTGAAGTTAGCTTCCTTGCTCCTAGAGATAATGTAATCAAGTTTAATTGGAAAAGAAAGGGTAGAAGGGATATTTTCTTTGAATATTGAAAGAAACCCATTTCAGAGATTGGAAAGACCTTGAAAATGGAGACTGAGGTTTAATTTGACTTGAGTGGTGAGAAATGAAGGGTTTTGTGAGAGTGTATATATAGAAGTGTAGATGCATGAACTGAGCTTAGGTGGGGTTGCTCAGTAGCTTTCATTAGCAATTTCCCCCACTGATTTATTTATTTGTTCATTTGTTCGCGCTTTAATATACATAGTTCACGAGAACTTAAATAAGATACGATAAGAGGCTGAAATCTGGCAAGAATCTCTCTTTCTTTGAATGATTTTTCTCTTTTTCTATGTTTTGTGCGAAGAGGTTTTAAGCTTTTGCAAATGCCATCCATTTCCTAGCAGGCAATATTAATGAATAATAATCAGCCGGAGCCATGGGATGTATATGTTTAATGCTTCTTCCAAGGCAGTTTTGCACTGCCACAATCAATTTTAAAGATTTTCATGGATTCAATGTTTTATTCTAGTCTTAAGCCACAGTAATGTCATACTTTAGCACAAGGAGATCATATTGAACTTTGATTATTGGTGAAAATTCTGCCACTAAAGTTGCATTGTCATTTGTTAAAGAGCATTTGTTCTGTTCTAGGTGTTTAGAAATGGGACAAAGAATCTGTATGACCTTATAAATAGTGGGTAGGTTGATGTTTTAAAAATTTATCTTACCCAAAAGTGCACTGCACTTCCATACATATTCCGGACTCCAAAACTTGATGATCAGCTGAAAAATGGAAGTATGCACTCCATGCTGCTTGTGGGGACTCTTGCCATGCTTGTTATTGGGAGTTGTTCACCTACAATTTTATGCAACTTAATCATGGCAGATTAATAACTGAAGCTAGCAACAAGCTAGCTCTTTTCAATTATGAGTATTAATTAAAATGATGCTTTAGCTTGCGATTTTATTTACTAATAAAGTTAGCTTAATTGTTGTACACTCAAAAATATACTATTCCGAAGCACCCCTCGTGCAAATTTAAACTATTCGAATTAAGTGTACCATGTCTGTGAGTATGGGAACAATACTTCACTTATCAGCCTGCAGACAGACTGTACACCGTGCCCCAGCTCATCGGAAGCATATAGCATCCGTGGTGCAAGGTGACCAAACGAGTTTCTGGCGGAGTATTGTATCATCTTGTTTTCAAATTAATACTGCTGATCACGCAGGGATTAATGAGAAATTGCATTTTTTTTGTTACATGTATCATTTGTAGATTCGATTATTGTTTTGGTTTTTTTTTTTTTTTTTATTTTTTATAAAAAAGGAAAGTATACAATGCAAAGAGGAGAAGTAGATAATTGACAATCTGTGTTAACGAGCATTGACTTGGGGAGTTGGTGACATGCCCACCAGTCTTGTTTCCATATTCTGATAAAATTCGTTGCTTGAAAATGCGATCGGCTAGGTTGAATGGAAACACGGTACAAACACCAACGGTTTACACGGATCGCCCGTTATTTTTTATTAATTTGCTGGTACATATGAATAGCATATTAGCATGCGAGATCTTCATTAGTTTATTTCAATTCATACAATTGTCAAAGAGGCTAATCTTATAGCTGGAGGAATCCATGTTCTAAAGCGCGTACTTAATCAATCCATGTGATCAACAATGAACTGTAATTTTCTGACTTCAAGCACTTATAATTTTCAAAGCATCTCTATATATAAAACTTCAATCATATGCATATGTAGGAGACAGTAGCTAGATTCTGCCAATCCTTTTGTACCGTCAAATTAAATGACTCTGTAGACAAAATTGTCGAGTTGGCATGGCTAAAAGTATGCTCTAAAGTCAAGTATGCAACAAACATGTCACTCTTCTTGCTGGTTTCAATACAGAGCAAGAACATGTAATGAAATGTAAACTAAATTATATGCTATGCATGCATATGCCGCCGGATTGAATTATTTCACTTCAAGTTGTATTATGATTCCGAAATAAAGCAAATGACCATCAAAAGTGATAATGGGAATTTCAGAAGAACTGAATCCCTTGTTAATTTCAGCCAGAGACAAAAGAGAATCAACGGATGAAGTATATATGTAATCAAGTTAAAGATTATAATGAAATTAAGTTTGAATTAGACAAGTTTTGGAATCCAATTACAGAAGCATTATTAAATTAATTGATTAAATATATTACATTTGTTACAGAAGCATCGTTCCTGCAAGTATTAAAACAAGGCAGCAATTAAATATATAAATATATTTCGAAACCCATCAGACACGCCGGGCTGGAGTTCTCTTCTTTAGCCTTTGCGTCTATCGGGAATGTAGGGCATTGTAGGTGGACGCAATCGACCATTAATATATATATCATTTAAGAATCTTAATAATTTAATTAGTTATCGAAGTAAGCCTCGTGAATGCTAGGTTTTGGATAATGTTTAACCCATATAATATATGCTCGTAAGCTCGTGAATTGATGGCTTCGGATGGGATGATGATAGCCATTTGATTTCATCTAGGTAGTTTATTCATCAATTTGTTCAATGGTCCATTTTTATAGGCTAGTGGCAACTAAACAAAAGAACAAATCCACAGGATTTTAGCAATTTTCCTTTAAGGTCTATTATGAGTCACAAGTTAATGCTGTTTATTTAATTTTAACAATGAATTTGGTATTATCACAATTTTGTTAATTTAGTATAATTGACACAATTCAATAACTTATCTTTAAGAATAAGTATAGGAAAAAAAATAATTTTATGAATTCAAAAATCTAATTAAAATCATTTCATATTAAGACATTGTAATTATTAAATCAAAATTATTATAAGATAAAATATTAAATTTTAAATATTAATAAAAAAATAATAAATTTTATGAAAATTTAATGTTAATAAATATTTTTTTAATTATAGTCCTAAAATTAAGTAAATTACCATAATTTTAAATAAAATATGAATTTATTATAATTTAATTAATGACTCTTTAAATATTTTGGATCATGATTTACAAGTATAATTCACAAAAAATTATTTAATAGAAGCTAGCAAATGTGTAACTTTTGTTAGATTTATTTTATAGCCACAGAGAAGAGACTTTAAAAAGTCTAAATTTGTCTTCGTATTAAAAAAAGAACAACAAAAAAATTTTTATAAAAAAAAAAAAAAAGAAAATTATAAGTTTGAATTACAAAATTGTAACGTTCACTGGAATTATGAATGGGCGGTAAGTACTAGTACGGCAGTCCTGATTGATTTAACTTTTAGCTTTAGGATTAGGACCACGTAGCGTGGCAGAACAGCTGTCTTGTTACGTTTTTCTAGTTTGGTCCAGCTGGATTTCTGTGGTTACAAAGCATTACCAATCAAATCACGAGCTTTGTGTGTATACCATTTTTA
Organism: Khaya senegalensis; assembly: GCA_032402905.1. Lineage (NCBI taxonomy): Eukaryota > Viridiplantae > Streptophyta > Magnoliopsida > Sapindales > Meliaceae > Khaya > Khaya senegalensis. The sequence continues at coordinate 5,709,955 of CP135544.1, read as the reverse complement.
GTGGCAAAAGCGCGCGTCATCTCACGTGCTACCATCACCTAGGATACCCCCACTCCTATCTGATGTACATTTTCTGACTGCCAGCTGGTTTAGTCCACATTTCCCCATAATATTATTATATATCCAGCCTGTCTTAAAATCCTCTTTATTTCGATTTTCCTACTATACCCCTACTAATTGTATATGGCAGCTTGAAAAGTACGAGGGGTAGTAGGGATTTTTCAGAGCCATAGCTAACTGTGACTAAGCTGTAATCCTTGTTGTTTTCTAGCGAAATAAATGTTTGGAATGACATGAGATGCTTCATGCTTGGCTCTCACGCTCCTCATCGATAATATTGCTAGCCTTGTGATTGCCGCGTGCAACCAAATGCGCGTGGGATAATATCTACTTTTTGGATAAAAGAACTCGCTTGGGTGTACCGTTGGATCTCCTTTTTCTTACTGGCGAAGTTGAAACTCATCTGCACTGCCTTTATTGTCTCTTTCTCTGCAGGTTCCCTTGCTTTCTCTTAAACCCACACTTCATTTAATTGACAAAACACGTTAAATAAACTTTCTTTTTTAAAAAAGCACTTCTTGGATCCTATATATTCCATTCACTGGCTTCTTATTTCAGTGCACTACCACAAAGTTCAAAAGCAGAATAAGTAAAACCTCAGCTTTTCTCTTTTCATTGTTTCAACTCAAAATGGCTTGTTTTTCTGTTCCTCGAAATCTCTTAAAGCTAATTTTCTTGGTCTCTCTGTTTCAAATCTCTTTAGCTGCAAGAAGTCTTAATGAGATTGCGCAAGACCAGCAATCTCAGCTCTTGCGATACCACAATGGTCCTCTTCTTTCTGGGAAAATTTCTATCAATCTCATTTGGTATGGAAAGTTCAAGGCTTCCCAGAAAGCAATTATTTCAGATTTTATCGCCTCTTTGTCTTCTTTTTCGCCGTTGAAAGCCAACCAACCCTCTGTTGCCTCGTGGTGGAAAACTACTGAGAAATACTACCATCTCGTCTCTAAAAAATCCGCTCTTTCCCTCTCTTTGGGAAAGCAAATTTCTGATGAGACCTGCTCTCTTGGAAAATCACTTAAAAATAGTGATATTGTAAAGCTGGCCGCAAAGGGTGAGCAAAAAGATGCGATTAATGTTGTGTTAACAGCCTCTGATGTCACTGTTGAAGGGTTTTGTATGAGCCGATGTGGGACTCATGGCTCTGCTTTGGGATCCAAGAGTGGTCACGTTAAGGGTAAGAACTACAAGTTCGCTTATATCTGGGTTGGTAACTCTGAGACTCAGTGCCCGGGTCAATGCGCCTGGCCATTCCACCAACCCATTTACGGACCGCAGAGCCCCCCTTTGATTGCACCGAATAACGATGTGGGTCTTGACGGAATGGTGATAAACTTGGCTAGCCTATTGGCTGGGACTGCAACGAACCCATTTGGAAATGGATACTTTCAGGGCCCAAGAGAGGCACCATTAGAGGCTGCTTCAGCTTGTCCTGGAGTTTATGGTAAAGGAGCTTATCCGGGTTATGCTGGAAGTTTGTTGGTTGACTCAACAACCGGTGCTAGCTACAATGCTCATGGTTCCAGTGGCAGGAAATACTTGCTTCCTGCTTTGTATGATCCTACTACCTCATCTTGTTCAACTTTGGTCTAAAAGGGGAATCAGTCTAGTAGGATTTTTAGTAGAATGAATGTATACGCATTATAGGGAGAAAGTGTAATAATTCTTTGATTTGTTATTATTTGTTTTGGTTTTGCGGATTAATAATAGAAGAGCAAATTTCTTTGGTTTGCTTTTTCATATAAGAATCTGTGTCAACAAGTATCTGCTGCGTATTAGATCTCAATATTATAAATTTTGGTTACAAATTGAAGTAAAATTTTCCAGAAACGGTGCTCTCACTGGAAAAAAAAATCCCTAATCCCCAGCAAGATGGGCCGTCCTAGAATAATGGTCTCTTGTCAAATAAATGATCATGCCCAATAATTCTCATGGGTTTACATGTCTGGAGAAATTAATTCCATGTGCTTTGTGTCATACAGATGTCCTTGGGCACGGGTTCAGTTTTTGATTTAAGAATTAATAAAAGAACGAAATAACAAAATAAGAAATGGAGATTTATTTGAATCCAAAATTACATTTTACATATAAATGTGGAAGCAAGCCTCCCATCAACAATCTTTGAGACATGAAAGCTATGTTCTCTCTCCTTCACATTTTTCATGTCAACCAAGCCCCATCAATTTGATACAAGTGGATAGAAATCCCAACCAAACCTTCATAATTTTCCTTTGAATCTAACCAAACTAGCAGAAATTGTTATATATGCACTTTGTACGGCCAGTTTCTTTTCTCTCATTGGTCATGGTAAAGAACTAGTATCATATCATGTCCCTAGCACTTCCTGCAAACTTATTTTCTAAGTAATCTTTTTCTTTTTCCTAGACCTTATAACAATTGAATAAAGAGCAAAAGCAATTTCATTATTGGCCACCAGGAAACGAGTTCAAATGAATCAGAATACGTCACATGAGACCCACCACCACTAACATGGCTTGTTTTCCGTTTGTTATTCTTCTATTTCTAAATTCAAAAAACATGGCATACAATACAATACAATACAAATTTGTACAACTTCAAAATCTCTGTCATGCACGCAGAGGCCCACAGAAAATTCTCGACAAAACATAATGAACATTCCTAAACGCGTTTAAGTAGCACTCAATTTTGCCATCATTTTCCTTCACTTGTTGTCCTAATTCTCCCTTAGCTGGCTGTATACTATGTCCTTAATAATCTATAATAATAATAACATTGGAACACAAATTCGGGTTAAAGCAAGACTGGGCGCGCAACCCCTTTTCTGGCTGGCACAAGCTCCACTTGTTAGTTATGGTCACTTTCCAAGCCTTCCCTGGAAGTTTCCCCTTTGATTCTGAACACGGTATATATGTCTTCTTCTTCTTGTTACTCTCTTCATCCCAATCCTTTCAAACGATCTCAATATCCTCAGTAAACTCACTTGAGCAATTATGGCATCTTTCTTTTCTTCTAAAGTTATTCTCTTGTATGTTTTCTTGGTTTCCTTGGCTCAGGTTGATTTGGAAGCAAGGACACTCAGGGATCAGTCAGCTGATGAAAACCAACAACAAATGCTCTTTCAATACCACAATGGCCCTCTACTTAGTGGGGATTTCACCATTAATCTCATTTGGTATGGCAAGTTCAAGAATTCTCAACGTGCAATTGTCTCAGATTTCATTACCTCTCTTTCATCTTCAAAACCCACAACAGAAAAACCTTCTGTTGCCTCCTGGTGGAAAATGACTGAGAAATACTACCAACTTTCCAATAAATCTTCCTCTCTTGTTCTCTCATTGGGTACAGAAATCTTTGATGAAGATTGCTCTTTGGGCAAATCGCTGTCTAATAAAGACATTGTGAATCTAGCATTGAAGGCTGGGCAAGAAAAAGCAATCAATGTGGTTTTGACAGTGGCAGAAGTGGCGGTTGAAGGTTTTTGCATGAACCGATGTGGAACTCACGGGTCTGCTTTGGGATCCAAGAGTGATCACATTAAGGGGAAGAGCTACAAGTTTGCTTATATCTGGGTTGGTAACTCTGAGATTCAGTGCCCCGGTCAATGCGCCTGGCCATTCCACCAGCCAATTTACGGGCCACAGAGCCCACCTTTGGTTTCACCAAACAACGATGTGGGTGTTGATGGAATGGTGGTCAATTTGGCCAGCCTTCTGGCTGGGACTGCGACGAACCCGTTTGGAAATGGCTACTTTCAAGGACCCAGGGACGCCCCCTTGGAGGCAGCATCTGCATGTCCTGGAATTTATGGGAAGGGGGCTTATCCTGGTTATGCAGGGGATTTGTTGGTCGACCCCACATCTGGTGCAAGTTACAACGCCCATGGTTCGAATGGGAGAAAATATTTGGTTCCAGCTCTGATTGATCCTTCAACATCAACTTGTGCCACTTTGGTTTGAGAGGAGATTACAAGACGCTGTAACTCGTACATAAGAAGAGTATAAAAATACGTAGGAGTTAGAACTATATGACAAATTCTTTCATTTGATTATTCATTTGTATCACACTTTCAAATAATAAAAGTGCGGAATTTTGTATCACACTTTCATATTCATTGAGATCTACTTTACAAATTTGTACTGGCAATTAAAATAAATAAGGGGCTGGATAAATCGAACGAAGACAAATCTTTGTTTGAAATTGGGCTTACGCATTACCGCATGGGTTAAATATTTCAGATGATTTTGCCAAAGTGGTGACAATTTAAGTTCCCTCCGTTCGCTACGTCCAGTTTCATTTGTTAGAAGGTTTTAACTTGGCATCGTGGAGGGTATAATAAGCTTGTTTGAATGTGCCCAAAACCTTTTGGACAAGCAGCAGCAGCAGCAGCAGCTCAAAAAGAGAAGGGAGGAATATCTAATTACCTGGTAGATTGTATCAATAATCCAATTCAGCCCAACTTCTTTAAGAGATTATAACACCGAAGAAAATAAGAACTGATTTGGAGAAGAAATTCTTTCCTATGTGTCCTTTAATTATGAATGGGATTATTGAATTGAATAGTATTTATATTTGCTGACTGAATTATTATAATTATTTTTTAATTTTAACCTTTGAGAAGGTAAATGATTTGCAAGTTGTATACAAATGTCTGATATGTAAGATCACTTCCATCTCTTCCGAATTTCAAGTGATTTGGCAAATTTTGAACCATCAATGACGCAAATTCGAAATCTCAATTGCTCATAAAAGAAATTCCGAACGATAGCTGTAGGGCCGTGCAGATCACTAAACCCTGTCTGTCTAGTACGAGTACATTCATTCGGCACTATACATGGACCGCAGTACACGTAAACACACGCGTATCCCATACCATACGCTGCGTACCCATCAGTATAAGCATTAAGCAGGCAACCTTGCCGCACGTCCACTAAATAGTAACAAGCCATAACTTACACGCCAAGTTCACCGTCCATATATGCCCAATGTGCCCGCTCCACACCACTCGTTCATGTGCACTTTGTGATCGCTTCACTTCCATCACTTAAATTTTCGTAGGCAAGCACCGACCACCCTGCCCCGTCTCTCAATGTTCAAATTCCACTTTCCGAAAGTAAGTTTGTTTGTTTGGTCTTTGTGCCTCCGCTTTCCGACCCTTTCGGCTTCATTCTTACAAAACATTAATGACATTCTTGTAACATATGGCTAAGGTATAGTGCCTTTGTTTGGAAGAGGTCAAAATCACTCAAGGTTTTCAACACAAGGGTATTTTAGCTTAAAAGCTATGAAAATTTTAACGAATTTCCACCAACCCATAATAACAGACATTTTAATTTTGTATTTGTTGTGAGCTGAATTTTCTATCACTTAAAGCTATGTACGATATTGAAGCATCGTCGGCTGTTTCCCATGAATGATGAACCTTATCGTCCTCCACTAACTATTCAATGATTTAATTAAATTAATAAAGTGTACCGACCCCCAAGCTAATCATGCCACATCATCTTCAGACTATCTTTTCAAGTAATGTATAATTAGTTATCATTTTTTTATAAATGACAATCTTTTACTTAATATGTTAACTTGCAGCTCATTGGAAGTTTCAAGGTCCGGCCGATTCGACAAAGGCTTCAACTAAACAATTGAAAGCGTCCCTACATTGAGGAAAATAGCTGGTTTTTATAGAGTAAATTATTGAATGAATCAAGCTGGGAAACACTTGTGAATAATATTCAAGGAAACAGTGCATGGTATTCTTTATGATGGACATAATTAATTGAAGTTAAACAGGAATTTTCACAAAGAAGTGCTGCATAATTGTACTGTAAAGAGGAATGCTTTGATTCATTTTACATTTTGAGCTGAATGAATAAGTGATCCTGAACTGTTACCAAGTTTAAAGTTTAAACAGGGCATATTGAATTCAATCGGTGGATTTTGTCAAACAAATTAATTGAAGACCAGACAATACTCCGCATATGCAATGCGAGTTGATAACCATTGACTTGGAAAATGTCACTCTTCAACCAATGACGCCCACGACAATAAGCACGCATCAATTCTTCAATTGACGTGCTTCCAGAAAAGACAGTTGTAAAGTAAGAACAAAATATAGGAATCGCTAAACCGCGTTATTATTAATTCTTTGCAAAACGCAATTAGCATTACTCTTCTATCCCTATTATGCTTTCGTTTTCCAAGACTGACTTTAATTTCTAACCCTTATCGTTTCTTGTTCCAGATAATAATTCAATTGGCCACAACCTGCTTTATTTGCCTCAACCACAAAATAAAAACCTTGCGGAATTTTGACAAACTATCCTATTCTAACTCCAACCCACGATAAGTCCCAGCATTTTTTCACTCACATGCCAGCTGAAAATTGGGAATTTAGGACTTCTATTTAGCAATCGGAGTTAACCAAGAAGTAGCACGCATGTCTCCCGCGAAGCTACCGGATCAGGCTGATGATAAGATCAAACCCAAGAAAACAATCTTCCCTGCATATGCCTGCCTTAATTGACACTCACGTCTGGCCCTGGCAACAAAGTCATTAATTCATTAGGCAAAAAAATAAAAAAATAATTATGGCGTCTTTAACACCCAACAAGTCAACTCCACGCAGCACCTTCCTAACAATCTTCTATTTTCCAGCTGTCCTCACACGCACTACCTTGAACACTACAAATATGTCAATGCAAACGCACTTTCTCTTCAAGCAACATAGCGTTTCTCTCTTTCTGCATGGCTTCTTCTCACAGTCTAGCGTTTATCTCTTCATTTCTCTTGCTCTTCTCTCTTTCTCTGCCCATTTCTTGCCTTGCCACGACGAGAAAACTCTCGGCTCTCGTTGAGCAGCAACCTCTTGTATTAAAGTACCACAACGGTCCACTTCTTAACGGCAACGTTACGGTTAATCTTGTTTGGTACGGCAAATTCTCTCCTATCCAAAGGTCTATAATAGTTGATTTTCTCCATTCACTCAGCTCTGCTAAGACCTCGCCCCCTTCCGTCTCTTCGTGGTGGCAGACTACCGGGAAATATAAAGGCGGTCCACGCTTCGTCGTTGTAGGGAATCAAGTCCTTGATGAAAATTACTCGCTGGGAAAATCACTGAGAATCCCGCTGATTATAGCCTTAGCTTCGAAAGCAGGGGTTAACAAAAATGCAGTTAACGTCGTTTTGACCTCTGCTGACGTGGCGGTGGAGGGATTCTGTATGAGTCGCTGTGGGACCCACGGAGCTGGTCAAAGCAAGAAGAGCAAGTTCGCTTACGCGTGGGTGGGTAACTCGGTGAGTCAGTGCCCTGGACAGTGCGCGTGGCCGTTTCACCAACCTATTTACGGTCCACAAACTCCGCCTTTGGTCGCTCCTAACGGAGACGTGGGAGTTGACGGGATGATCATCAATCTGGCCACGGTATTGGCAGGAACGGTGACAAATCCGTTCAACAACGGGTACTTTCAGGGGCCGTCTGACGCTCCTTTGGAGGCAGTGAGCGCGTGCACGGGTATATTTGGAAAGGGAGCGTACCCGGGTTTTCCTGGAGAGGTTCTGGTGGACAAAACGACCGGTGCTAGCTATAACGCGATTGGCACGGGTAGGCGTAAGTATTTGCTGCCGGCGATGTGGGACCCGAAGACACGTGCGTGTAAAACACTCGTGTGATCCATAAATGTTTGTAAATGTAAAACTATTACGGTACCTGTAGATATGATTTCATAGTGAGCTTGTAACTACTTAAAAGTGATTCATTTTGATGTAAGGTTGTAATTTTCTCTAGTACCAATAAAAAGGATGCAAAATCTTACGTGTGTAAGTATAGAAATTAAAATTATGTTTTAAAAATAATTAAAAAAATTTAAATAATTTTAAAAAAATTTAGTTTTTGTTATTGTTATTTATCGTTAAATTTAAATTAATAAAAAAATTTAAATTTTTTTAATTCTTACTTAATGATAATTAATTAAAAAAATTAATTTAAAAATTATATATTACATACTTTTTTCTCATATAAATTTTTTTTTTCAAAAATTTATGAAAGTTATCGAGTATTAATTATGATAATTTCTACATTTAAATGTAGTTATTAAAAGTTGTCAAAAAATTTGATAAGTTTAATAATAATTATAAAAGTTATGGGTCGCTTATAATGATTATTATTACCAATATTGTAATTACCACTCACAATATGCACTTACCATCCATAATTTTCTTCTTTCCTTTACAAGATAAGACAATAATCTTTTGGATCATAGAATTTATGAGATGTTTACAATTTTATTTCTGTAGATGGATCAGAGATTACTTGCAAATGGTTATATTGGGATAATTAGGTACTTAATTCATTAATGTAATACGTGACAAAATTACATTGCCAATAAACTTTGAAAAATACAAATGACAAACGGCAAAGTCTGCCTTGTAACGAACGTTTGAACGATAGCTAAGTAGTGCGTGCAATAAACTTTTGAACTTTTAGCAACGAGTCGGCAAGATCTAAAAACGATCCATGAAACAGTGAACGATGGATCTGACAAGCGACTCACACTCGAGTCCATATAGAGCCCAGACCACTAAAGCCCAGAAATCGGCCCATTTCTCACGAAAACAATTCAACAAACATGCATTGAACATTCTCACTTCCATCTTCCTCAACATTCGAGCATAGCACACCGCCTCAGGCATGGAACCCGAATCACAGAAGCAAGATCATCAATGCCCGAAAACCCCACAGCCACCGCCACCTGCAACGACAACCGGCGCCACAACAACAAAATGCTGCGCCAAATGCGGCGGCCCCATCACTCTCCCGCCACCGTCACAAACATCATATTCTGAAATGTCTCCACCCCCGACATACCGCCCGATTCGCGCCCCAGCCATTAACCTGCCTCCGAACAACCACTCCCAAGCCATAATCCTCGCCCCAGTTCCTCAATCCCAGAAGGTGCCCACAATCTCTCCCCCTTTTCACTTCCAAACGCCGTCCAAACAAATCCAATCTCCCGACGACATCCGCCGATTCATCAACTCCGATTGCGGCAAAAACTTCCTTGGCTTCGTCGTCGCACTCTCCGAATCCATCCGTGGGCACAAAATCTCTGATCCTTGTCAAGAGTCTCAAACAATCCGTACCCTCATGTCAATCCTCGGCGACTTAATGCAATGGATCGAAGAAATCCCTCCGGTTCAACAATCAGCTCGATACGGTAACATATCTTACCGAACCTGGCACAACCGCTTAACTGAAAATAGCGAGTCGTTAATGCTCCGATTTTTGCCAAATGAACTTCAAGCTGCCACTATCGAAATTGTTCCGTATTTCAACGACAGTTTCGGTAATTCAAGTCGCATTGATTACGGTACTGGTCATGAAACGAATTTCGCTGCTTGGTTATATTGCTTGGCTAGAATGGGCGTAATTAAGGAAGAAGATTATCAAGCTGTCGTGGCTAGGGTTTTTGTTAAATATTTAGAATTAATGAGGAAGCTGCAATTAGTGTACTGTTTGGAACCTGCGGGATCGCATGGTGTTTGGGGGTTAGATGATTATCATTTCTTGCCGTTTATATTTGGTTCTTCTCAGTTGATTGATCACAAGTATATGAAGCCCAAGTCGATTCACAATGAGGATATTTTGGATAATTTTTCAAATGAGTTTATGTACCTTTCCTGTGTCGCTTTCATAAAGAAGGTGAAGAAGGGAATATTTGCAGAACACTCTCCATTATTGGACGACATTAGTGGTGTGCCTAATTGGAAAAAGGTCAACAGTGGCTTGCTGAAAATGTACAAGGCTGAGGTGCTCGAGAAGGTCCCCATTATGCAGCATTTTCTGTTTGGGTGGCTCATTAGATGGTATTTTGCTTTTATCTATTGTGAATGATGCACATATTGGTTGTTTGTTTGATAACTTATTGTTTCTAGTAATAGATTGGATGGTATTTCTTGTTATATCTGATTATGGTATGATTAAATTATTGACATAGTTGTTTAAATTTTTAATACAGTTGGGGTGAAATGCAATTGATATTTGGAAATGACAACTGGATATAGGCTTCGTCATAATTTTGGGTTGAAATATCGTGCTTACATTTTATTTTTGTTTAATAGTACTTGAGCTTAGTTGATACATAGTTCTTATATATAACTGGAGCCATTTGAGGCTAATGGGTTGAGGTCGATGGCATTATATGTAGATGATGCATTATGTTTCCGCTAGGCTTGAAACATTAGTTGAAGGTTTATATGCTTCATGCTTGCCATTAGTATTCAGATTTGAACATTCGGCAATAGTATGTGGAATGGAATTACTTCTTACCGATAGGTATGAGAGTTATCAATTAGGATAAAAAATTAGTGAATATGAGAGAAGAAATGCCTTAATGACTTACTTCTCAAAAAAGGCTTCAAGCTTTTTCTTATCAACTTGATGCCGATTACAATAGTTATGTAAATGGGTTCTTTCACTTCCTGAACAAGGTCTATTTTAGATGTTGACATGTTATATCTCCTGAGGAAGCAGATCAAAACCAGGTTTTATTTTCTGAATAAAAGGTATATTGTGTTGAAGCTGCAAAAAGCTTGTGCATTGTGCTTCCTGCATTGAAACACGTGGGATGTTAGGTACTCGGTAACTGCAAGGACTGCATGGAGTTGCACTCTAAATTTGTCCTTGCAACCAGGTGCATGGCCACTATGACATGCTTTGCAATGTATTAACTATATATCTCTAGTCCCTAGCTGCATCTTGTCAACTGGACATCTCAATTAGACAAATATTAGCCTAGTCTTGAAAAAGTTATGATTTATCGTTTAGTCATGCAAATTGAGATCATTGATATGATCTAATCTAAGTTGTTAGTTCCAAGAATGTAGCAATGACTCCAACCACAGAGGTTGGCATTTAACTAAGTTGCAGCCGTGTAAGTTGCATCCGTGTAACATTTCTCTGCTAATTGTGCATATTGATTTGCATTTCTCTGAATGTCTTGTAGAGTTTATCATAACATTTGTGGTGTTTATGTTTCTGAATGCAAATTAGAAGTCATGTCCTTCATTTGATGTGGAGATGGTCAGGTATCATGTGTGCATGTTCAACTGTGTTTATATGTTTACCATTCATGGCTTTAACTGTCTATAAAAGTTTGGCTCTGTTCTTAGCAGTTTGTTGTGTCTCATTGCACTGCCTAGATTATCACAGGGTAAATGTCCTGCTGTCTGCATATGTGTAGCTTTTAGCAACATGCCACTACAATTGGTTAATGAATAGTGATTATTGCTTGTTTCTTTGTCATTCAAAACCTTACTGTGATCCTTGAACTGTTCTTAATGCTTTACTGACTCATGCCTCGTTCGTTTTTAATACAGGGATTAGTTTGGTGTTTCGGCAGTATGTTGGGATGTATATAGTGAAAATTCAAAAGCATCATTTCCCAAAAGACTTCATGCACAGTTGTGATAGCAGAACTTGATTAAATTCAGAATATAATACTTTTGGGAATATGAATATGTTGAGTTGTTCCAGTTTTTCGCTTTGATATGCTAGTTGTTTGTAGCAGATTGGTGTTAGTCACCGTCGAACATTTTGTTGATGATATATTGCATTTGAATATTTGATGGAAGTCAGCAATCTTCCAAATAGTTGTTAAATCCGAGCAACCAGTTCACAATTTTTCTTTTTACTAGGATTGATAACATTTTTAGTTACTGTAGCTGATTAGCTAAATCACCCTTTAGCTTTAGTGGCGTCTTTGTTGGTTTTTCTTGCCCCCCAATCCTTGGAGACATTGGTATCTATCTGTATTTTTCAGTCGTTTGATTAACTTAGTAATGCCTTATGTATATCTGCCTTAAGTTATCGAATGCTTGTTCATTTCTATTGTCATTATTTTTATCGTTATTTTGATGAAGTTTAAAGCAAGCAAATGGACTGTTGGATTTTTTTAAGAGTTATGGGTTGTAACTTGAAAGAGGTCAGTCGATGGAAATTTGTATATTGATGCTTATAGGCTGGCTATACAAGGGCAGTGTAGGGTCACATCAAGGAAGCTTTGCAGTGGTTGCTTTCTTGGTCTTTCCAGTTATGAGATTAGATTAGAATAGCATCTTTGAGTGGTAAGCAGTTACGATTTCTTTCTTTCCTTTTCTTTCTTCTTTTTTTTTTTTTGTGAATGTTTATATGGTAAGATATCTTCTGGAACCTATTTACCCTTCAATCAGACACAGTAATGTAAAGCCCAGATTTTCTGCTCCGAACTCGAGGAGATATCTGCTACCAGTACAATTGGGAAGGAGAAATCTTTCACCATTGTGTAAGACCGAACACTCTCCCTCGACGTGGAGAGAGAGGTTACCACTCTTAAAAGTGTGGTTGGCTTAGTAGTCGTGCATTAATTCTGTTGAAACTTGACATAAAAGCATAAACACAGGAGAAAATTGGCAGAAGGAAACGGGACCGTAGAAGTACGACCCGACACCAGCTAAAAATAAGTGGAGTAGAAGCACTGCATTTGCATATTGACACTGTTACCTTTTCTATATATGTAGTGTTCTGCCTCTGTCCACTTCCAAGCTCACCAGAAGCAAATCTCTGTAAGATTCTCCACTGCTAAAACACACTACACACCACACATTATATTACCAAGTCTTTGTTTAATACTCTTTTGAGTTGTTAATTTTACATTGACAAGCTTTTGTGTTCCTTTCCAACTGGGCTTAATGTCCTTGAGGGCCTTTCATTTCCAATGGCTTTTCGACCTATGTCCTAATCCCGTGAAAGCTAACCTGATATTTTGTACTCTTTGAACCAACAGTTTTTGACCCTTGTTAGGAAGAAAACAGCACAGGGCTTTGATAATCAAATTATATTTTTATCATTTTAACTTCAAATGTGGAGATTGAATGCAAGCAACTGCCTTGCGAGATAGATAGCCCAGAAATTAGACAATACAGGAGAATTAACTCGCTTGCTGGAGGGTCCTTACTGTTATGTTAGCATACCAATTAACCGGACATGAAGAATGGCTAGGACCTCTGCACAGGGACGTGAACCCATTTTTTAGACTTACATGGCATGCTGTAAGCTCTTTTCGTTACATGATGCTGACATAAGTGCCAGTGATTTCTTCTCTCTCTTGTTTTCCACGAAAACGAAAATGATTTCAATGAAAATAAAAAAAGTCAAATTCTAAGTTAGACTATAGAAAATGAGTTGTCTCTGTTATATCAATTCGAACAAATGAATGTGGGTTTGTTTGGAATTAAATGTGCAACCTAGCAGTCACGGCACTGCCCCTGCAGGATTTTCTTTCCCTTGAAACAATACATTTGACCTCTGTATTGATTGTTGTTCTTCCCACGTTACTCTGTCCGTTCGAACCACATGAATGAAAATTAAAAAATCACTGTTTCAAAGAACCCATTCTCCAAGTCAGTCAGAAGTCAGAAATCCATAGTCAAATTTTAGTTATAGATGATGAACAGCATTGGAACCAGTAGCTTCAATTCAAACTGCGCCAACTTTTTTGGTTAATAAATAAGTTAAATAATAATTAGTCTTCAAAGTTTCCATTCTTCTTGGAAGGAAAACCAAGCCCATTTTCAAATGGGCCTTCAATTAGAGACATCCCGGTTCACTACCGCCTTAGCCATCGACTCGTGTCGGTGACAGCACCCTTTTTCACCCAGTGGCTGAACTGAAGGTTAAAGCTCTTATCTTTCTTCTTTAAGTGAAGACCGTAGTCTTAAAACACAATCAATCTCCATAGTCCACACAAGTGTCTATCACTTTTTTTTGGTTCTTCGGAACATATCTTTCAACAAACCGTAAATATAAATGAAATGAATGTTACCAATGCTATGCTTATCGAAAAACTGTCATTAATTTAACACCCCAACTTTGACACTGCAGATTTCCACGATATTAGAAATGCACGGTATTTGTCTCCCTCTTACTTCTTATTCTGTCTGAAGAAGGGTATAAGCATCTGTTCTTGAATTTTTCTGTTGAAAAAAATTAAATTAATTTAATTTTTAACCCCATAGCCAGGAGTATTGATTTTACTCTTGTTTTTTACTCTTGTTTCTTTGTCCTTGTTAGTTGCATTGATAACTTTTGGTTAGGTGGGTAGATAGGACTGGTTTTGTAGCTTTCTTTCTGCTCTCTCTCTCTCTCTCTCTTTATTCTATCCTCTCTCTCTCACCGAGTTTCTGAAGCTTTATGGCTCTCTTTTTTCCCAGCGTTTGTGGCGGATAAATCTGTAAGTTCTTTCGCATAATCTAAATCAAGAAAGCGTCTGTCTCTTGAAGTAAAACTTCACTAAATTTGGATGCATGTAAATTTTGTTCTATTATTTTTCTTTCTGCCTTTTGTTTGTTTACTGGGGAACCGAGCTGCAGAAAGAAATTGAGAATATGATGAATGCCATGAATTGTTTTGGTTTTCGGGTGTGAAAGTTCGCAACTGGGGTTATAGCAACTATGGTTTAGTTGACATTTCTGCATCCTCATAATGATTTTCTTTTCTTAGCTACACTTTCTTGGCTACCAAGCAGGGTTCTAGTTACTCATCCTCATATTTGTGAGGTTTTGAGCCCAGTTTTTAATTGCTTTGTAATTTGCATGCCGGGATTTGGTTTATGTTCATATTATTAAGTTTCTGTGCTTGAGAGTTAGAATCTTGATCAGCTGATAGTGCACTTTGCTCGCTTTCTCTGACAAAGTTTCTTGTTATTGTATGGTATTTGCTTGTCATGCGTGATAGTTTTGCTAGGCAATTTATGAACTGGGTTTTGTTGGATCTACAAAGCTGCTTTATTTGCGTCTTTTTTGCATTAACTTTTAGTTCTTTGCCAGGTTTGCTTGCCCAAATTATACTAAGCCAGGATTTTCTATCATGTTCCCCTAAATCTGGTCCTTTCTTTGTTAGTGTCAGAAAAAAAAATCTTATTTTTTCTTTTTCTTCTTGTTGTTCTATTGATCTCATGGATTCTCCCCTTTCACTGTACATTTTTTTTAGAGATGTCGATTTTCTGATGCTTTCCTGTTGTAGGAAGGAAAGTTCTTCACTATCGTGAATGGAATGTGAAAGCTAGTGATGATTTTGTATGTGACAGAGATCTTCCACTTGTATTTTTTCTTACAATTGGTTGTTATATATGCCAATTGCCCGTGCTATCTTCCGTATAAGTTCTATGTGCACATTGATAAATGATAATGTACGTTCAAGCTTCAGAACAAGGCTAATTGTGACAATATCTATTACTTTTTGTGTCTTCAGTATCTTAAATGGAAGGGGAAAGTGATTTTCGGCGTTGGGATGAGCTGATACCAGATGCACTTGGGCTAATCTTTAGACATCTATCACTCCAGGAGGTATTAACAGTGATCCCCAGAGTCTGCAAATCATGGCGTAGAGCAGTAACTGGGCCATATTGCTGGCAAGAGATTGACATTGAGGAATGGAGTAATCGATGCCAACCTGACCACCTTGATCGGATGCTTCAGATGTTGATCACAAGAAGTTCTGGATCTCTCCGCAAACTCTGCGTCTCCGGCCTGCACAATGATACAATGTTCTCATTAATTGCAGAGAAGTAACGAAAATTGCACATTCTTATTGCATCTCTGTTCAGTTCTTAATTTCTTTCCCTTTGCCGTGACTTACAATTTAACCATAAGTATTAAATGGAGCCATGAATCCTATATTTATGTTGTCTTAAATTTTGATATGCTTTAACTGTTCACTGGTTTATATTGTTATGAGATGTAACTATCAGTCTGATTGTAATGTTGTTTCTTTTTTTTTGATATGCTTGCAAAATTTTCTCAACTAAAGAGCAATGAGTCTCCATTAAATCCATTAATCTTAAGTTTATTTCTGGATTGTGCAACATTGTCCTGTTTACTCCAAAGTAACTTTTGTTTAATTTCTCTCTGTTTACCTGACTATTCTGCTGATATGGGTCTCTTTCCCTGCTATTCCAGTGCTGGTTCCCTTCAGACTTTGCGTTTACCAAGAAGTGAAATGAGTGACTCCATTGTAAAACAGATTGCTGGAAGGCTCCCCATGATAACTTTCTTGGATTTGAGCTATTGCAGTAAAATTGGCGCTTGTGCTTTAGAGGCCATAGGAAATCACTGTAAATTGCTGGTGAGTCTATGCAGAAACATGCACCCTTTAGATACAGCCGACAAGCTCTCACAAGATGATGAGGCTAATGTCATTGCCACAACCATGCCTAAGCTTAAGCGACTTGAAATGGCTTACCATGTCGTCAGCACTGAAATTGTTCTTAAGATCCTTTCAAGTTGCACGCAGCTAGAATTTCTGGATTTGAGAGGGTGCTGGGATGTGAAAATTGACGATAAGTTCATCAAGGGAAATTTCCCAAACTTGAAGGTTTTGGGACCCCTTGTAATGGACTACTATGAAATAAATGATTGGGATGATTGCTCGGATTACTCAGATGGCTCCGAATATTTGGCCTGGGAATTCTTGGCTGGTGAAATGGGCAACTATGATGATGATGATGAAATCTATCATGAAATGTGGGATGACGAGGGAAGGCTGGAGGAGCTTGAGCTAAGGTTCTATGATGGACTTGATGAGGATGCAGGAATTTATGGTTGGCCTCCATCACCTTAGGTTCTGTAATTTCTTCCTTTATCAATTTCGGTTACTATTTCAAGCATTTTCTACGTTGGAACTAGTTCTATATACTCTCTAGTATGTAGTATATGTCTCAATAGGAATGATAATGAACTTGTGTGGTTTATGTCTCGCACTCCTCTCATAATCTTACATTCCAAGCCAAATACTCCTTGCATAGAGCTTAGCTTCCACCGACTCCTCTTGAACGTAGTAACATTTACTGACCAAAAGGCACTCAGATTTGAATTTGATATCAAAGTTCCAGGTTGTGTAGATGGAAAGATAAATCTATCCCAAACAAGCCTTTCAAATTGTCACAAATTTTACACCATCTATGTTGGAAAAAGGGAGATGGCCTACATACGTTGATATTTCTAAATTATAGAGGATACGTCAGGTCATAGGAGAATCTAATGCTAGGTTGCCAGCCACCTTACAAGTAGCTTAAGCCTGGCCTTTCAATATCAATGGCACCCCCCATTTATATTCCAACCCTATACGTTCTTGAATTTGGCTTCTCGTTGCTTCATGAAAAATGATAGGTCTTACACAATGGCTTGATACTTGCTCCTCTCTAAAGAAGACCTTGACTTCAAGCATTTTATGTTAGCCTTATCTGGTTCTCTCCTTGTCTAAATAAAGGCCAATTCCTTCCCATATAATTCTCTCTCTCTTTATTTCCTCTCTTGCCCAGTGCTGTTAAAGGGGGAGTAATTCAATAGTTCAATTCCTGCAAAAAGCAATCTTGATTTCCAAGCAAGGCCAGCCGCTTTCCTTTTCATACAATGCCAAAATTTTACTGCTTGCCTTTTTCTTATCTGCCAGGCCAGGCCAGGCCGCCTTCATTTTTTGAATCGTCTATGTCGGTGATTGTGATTCATTGCTTGTCTTGTAACAACTATTTCCTGCACCCAGAGAGTTCTTCCATCCTATATTATTATCAAGACTGATAACTCCCATGGATTTTGGTAAAATCATATTACATAGAGCTAGAACTTTGGTAAAATCAGAAATAGAAAAAATTATATGCAAAAGTATATATTTATGAAACTTGATAAAATTACACTTAATTTTTAAATTTATTATTATTTTGCATTCAGCTCTGTCTATTTGTGATTTTACTTAATTTTACAAAAAATATCCTTAAAATTTATAATTTTTGCCGTGCACCCTGTTATTTTATTTAACTGGAAGTATCTGGTAATTTATCTTAATTAAACATGATTAGATGGTGGCATGAGTTATTATTATTTTATTATTATTAGTATTGAATTGTTGAAGAATAATCACTTGAGAACAAATTTCTTGGATTGCATAAAGTAGAAAATATCAAGCCGGGGGTAAAAAAGAGTGCCCACATCCACACTTGAAAGTGTGACATTATTATTCTTATTCTTCAAACTATTTTCTAAACAGTGCAATGTCTGAATTGAATGATATTTATATTCTCATAATTTATATTATATTTATTAATAAACTTAATTTGAATGTATCTCTATGTTTTAAGTAATCGAATTAATTTGAATGCCAATGTACCTAAAAGTACCTCTCAATATAAATAAATAAAAATGATGAACTCACTCTTTCTTTCTTTCTTTCATTGAGGTTGGTAAGTTTGTGGTGACAGTAATAGGTCACATGATTACATGTGATTGGTGCCTTCAAATCTTGTACTCGAAATTGTTT
>CP135544.1:5591251-5636691 GCA_032402905.1 Khaya senegalensis | reverse complement strand
ACTTAATTTATGTATAATTATTAAATTAAATTAAAAATTAAAATATAAAAAATAATTTTTACAAATACTTTTTATTAATTTTTTAAACCTTAGAGGAACTATGTAAAATAGTATTAATATATAAATTCATACACATAAGATTATTTAAATTATTTTTAAAATTTATATTTAATAATTTTTTATTGACTATTTTACGTTGTAACAAAAATATATATTTTTTACATTTGACAATCAAATTGATAAATTTTTCAATTAAATTTTTTTTTATCCTAATGATTAATATAATTTAATATAGAACTTAGAATTAAATTTATTTTTTAGACTTAAAGATAAATATATTTTAATGTAAACCTTACAATTAGACTCATATTTTAGATTTAAAAATAAATATATATTGATATAAGGTCTACAATTAGGTTTATTTTTTAAATTTAAAATTAAATATAATTTGATAAAATAATTAGACCTTATAATTATGATAATTTTTTAGGTTTGGGTCTAAATTAAAAATAATCCATTTGGATCGATTTAAATTAATAGGTTTAATTTAAATTTTGTTATTAGATTATATCGAATACTCAAATTAAAATTGATAATTTTGGTACTAAATTGATTCAAACCGACTCAGCAAGTTGTGCTCGGAAAGAAAAACTTTTTATTTTTGCTCTCATGTTGCTAGAAAAAAGCAACCAATATAATCTGTCATATTACTAGGATAAAAAAAATCTTTCCAGTATAGACTTCATAATCTCATTTGTTTGACGAAATTTCTGTAAATCTAATGGCATAGCAAACTGCCATTTATAATCTGTCTAAATTGCAAGCAATGCCAAAACTTATTAATCAGTTTGTTCCAAACAGAGAGATAGACGGACAAACGAAAACGAAGATGAGGTCTGAGAGAAAAATACAGCAGTGGTTGGATATTTACTCTTGCAGATAGGACATAACAGTTAAGTATGAGAAAGTCTAAACAGGTGGGCAGAAAAATATATTATTTCTACTAAAAATAAAGTAAGATTTCTATTTAGATCAATCTAACGTCTGTCAGTTTTTAAAAAGAGTAGCCATTCACAAGCAATTAACATCTCTGTTGTGCATATAACTTACAACTCTATATATTAATATAATGCATGCCATCACAAGTCAGAATAAAGAAAGAAAGTTTAAGCCAAGAACTGTTTTTTAGCTCTTTATTCAAGGTGAAGTTGTGTGGTCTAATTCAGTTCATCTGTGACTGTAATCATGGAGAATACAAGTGCACCGCAAACTGCTGGAAAAGTTATAAGATGCAAAGGTCCTTTGTTTCTTCATTGTAAATTTGTCAACAAATCATTGCTGCATTACTATTCTGATACATAGTTAACCTCATCTGGATTTTTTCCCTTCTATATATATATAAACAGCTGCAATCTCCAGAAATCCTGGAAAGCCACTTGTGATAGAGGAAATCGAAGTTGACCCACCTAAAGCTTGGGAGGTTCGAATCAAGATTCTGTGCACATCCCTCTGCCGCAGTGATATTACTTTCTGGAAATTAGAAGTAAGTCTCTCAAATTTAATCCTTATTACTTACGAAACATTTGTCCCCTTAAAAGATCAACCTTTCTAATTGGATCATCGCCACAATATTTCTCCAGCCACCGTTAGCAGTCTTTCCCAGAATTTTTGGGCACGAAGCAGTCGGGTAAATAAATTCGACCTATATATGTAGAACTGTATTGATTTGTTTATACTATTCTGTAGACTGATAATGCCATTTACTTTATAAAAATATATAAGAGTTGTTGAGAGTGTAGGAGAATATGTGGAAGAGGTGAAAGAAGGGGATTTGGTATTGCCAGTGTGTAAACCAGAATGTGGAGAATGTAGAGACTGCAAGTCTACAAAGAGCAATAGTTGCTCCAAATTTGGAAAGGATTATCGACCGAATATGCCAAGGGACGGAACAAGTAGGTTCAGGGACATGAAAGGAGAGGTTATCCACAATTTCATATACGTATCGAGCTTCACAGAGTATACAGTTGTGGATATTACGAATGTTGTGAAGATTACTGCTGAAATTCCTGTCGATAAAGCCTGCCTGCTTAGCTGTGGAGTAACAAGCGGTTAGTGTTGGCGGATGTTTGATCAGTTGATGGATAATAAATAAAACCCGATTGATCTTACCTTAAAAATACATATTAATGCTACCATAAAAGAATTTGTAAATGCAATTTTTATTTTATTAATGCTGATTGGTTAGCATGGGGAAGACAGGGGTAGGGGCAGCATGGAAAGTAGCAGGGGTGGAAGAGGGATCCACTGTCGCAATATTTGGGCTAGGAGCTGTCGGGCTCGCGGTACTTAATCCAACTTTGCTCCATCTTCTAAACTTTGCAATGTGAGATGAATTTGACTGAAATTTTGTGTAGTTTATGTGGAGTTTATAATTGTACTAAAATCATCAAATAGAAATGTCTCAATTTGACTACAAAATGTCTCTTAATGGTATTGGTAGGTCCAAAATCCTTCTTTCTAACCCAGATGATATGATACGTACACTGTAGTTACGGCTTGTTGAACAGTAGATGTTGCAGTTGTTCCTCAATTCTCTAATGATATCGATCACGGACATGAACATCCTCTTGGTCGCAAAAAATGCTCTAGATGTTAAACTAGGAGTCAGATGCTTTGTCCCTAACCACAATAGAACAAGCATATACAGGGCTTCCTGGTGAGTATGCACATTCACGATGTTTCTGTGGAATTCAGGTTGCAGAGGGAGCACGGTTACGCGGAGCTTCGAAGATTATAGGTGTTGATTTGAATCCTGAAAAATTTGAGCTAGGTTGGTCTTTTTCAAAGCTAATTTCTAGTGTGGAGAAGAACCTAATCTGCAGCATTTTCCATGCTTGACTAGTGTTTCTTTTGCATGGCAGGGAAAAAATTTGGAATCACTGATTTCATCAACCCTGCAACCTGTGTAAACAAATCAGTCATCCAGGTTGGTCATTAGACTATAGTAGTACTAAATTTGTTATTCATAAGAAACAGTGGAAAGTATATAACAGTAAATGGTTCAACAAATTAACTTATCGCCATCATAATTTATGGCAAATGATGATGCATATATTAAACTTTTAACTTCTTTGTGTTGTTAATGGGACGGGTAGGTGATTAAGGAAATGACCGATGGGGGTGCAGATTATTGCTTCGAATGCATTGGCTTGGCATCAGCAATGGAAGATGCTTTCAGTAGCAGCCGAGAGGTTTTCACATAATCCATATCGTTTTTGTTTTTCGTCTTGAAATATTTATTGGTAGTAATAGTATTAATATGGCTGGCTTGGTGAGATCAGGGTTGGGGCAAAACAGTGATACTGGGAGGGGAGATGCATGGCACACCCGTTTCTTTGAAGAGCTTTGAGATTCTTGGAGGCAAAAGCATCTGTGGTTCGTTGTTTGGAGGGATGAAACCCAAATCTGACATCCCAATTCTCGCTCAGAAATATTTAGACAAGGTGAAATTGATCCGTCTATATTTTGTTTGTCAGCTTATCTTTTGATTCCTATAAAAGATGGTGTTTTGATCTCTTAAATAAACAAGTTCATATTGGTATTTGTTTGCGTTGCAGGAGCTTCATCTGGACGAGTTCGTAACCCACGAAGTGAGCTTCCAGGATATTAACAAAGCTTTTGAGCTGCTCCTGGAAGGAAAAAGCCTTCGTTGCATCATATGGATGGATGAAGACAAACTAAATTAAATTGGTTTGCCAATGTCCTTGTTGTTTAACGAAAGAGAGCTTGAGAATAACCAATAAAAATCGTTCCCTGTTTGATATTCAAAGTTATATATCTTACTAAAATAAATTTAATAAAAAAGAAAAAAATAAATAAAATACCCAATGGTTAGTTGTTAACAAGAGTACCCATTTTCTGTATAAACCTTAAAATCTTTTCCTATGTTTGATTTGGAATATATCTATCCCATGCTTTATATGTATATTAGCACGCAATCACTTATCAAAGGGGAATTTGGGTGATACAATTCGTTGAGACTCTAATCATGAAAATAAAAGGATATTGATTATTAGAAGTGGCAAAAGGGCCAAGCCGAAACACAATAGTACATCAATATATATATATATATATATTATAGCCTAAATAAATAATTTAAATGAATATTAAATAATTACAATCAGCAAGTTGACCCAAGCTATTTGTCACCTTTATTGATTACCTAATTATGGGAAAAGTTTTAAAATGTAATAGTTCTTTGCGTTTCCATATAGAGAATGTTTGTTAATTACTCGATGTTACATCAATGTCATAATACTCAACATATATACAGAATATTTGTTAATTACTTGATGCCACATCAATGTTATAACACTTAAGACATATATAGTATATTTGCTAATTACTCGATGTTATATTAATAATATAATACTTAACCAAAAAAAATTATTTTTAAGAATAACTTTCATATTCTCATACAAAGGTTTTTAGACACTCCATGATACCTCACAAAATAAAAATTTATAGAAAGAATAAATGTTAGACATTGGAGAAGGTAGAGATTGCACTTAAAGTTAGGAAGGAAAAGGGAATTGCTTTGATATTTTTATTAAATTTATTGTGAAAATTATGTAAATATAAGTGCACGTTATAATAAATAAGTAATAAAGTAATAATTTAAGTGTTGTTTTTATAATGATTGTTTATATAAACTCTAAGTATCGATTTCTATTACTTTTAATGTTATATATTATGAAATATATATATACAAACGCAAGTGTTTGGTGTTGCAAATAAATATTAAAATGATAAGTAAGTATTATTCCTATAATGATTGATTATTTACAATTTAATTACTTAGTTAAACTATTTTAATTTTAACTAAATGACAAAAAAAATATTTATTAAAAAAAATTAATGACTAAACTAAGGCTAGTAAAGAAAATATAAAGATAAGAACAATAGAGATGAAAGTTCTAAAATATATAATTTCACCTAAACTAATCTGAATTAATTTTGTCTATTCTTATTAACTAATTATAAGGTTATGATTGATAATATAAAATTTTAAAAATATTCATTGACTTTTTTTAGGATTACAATAAAAATATTTTTAATTTATTAATTCATTAAAATTCTTTTGTGAATTAGGATAATTAAAAATTCATTAAATTTATGAATTTAATGCATTGATTACATTAAGTATGCAAATATATTACTATCTTGTATAGATTGAATGATATTTATCACAAGATCATAAATATACATATTAATTAGAAGCATTAAGAACAATGATCAATTAATTAAAGCATTAAGAACAATGAAAAATACTTAACCAATAGTAAAAATATTTAATTAATTTTAAAAAATAAAAATCAAATAATCTGAATTTAACTATATCATAGCTTTAAAATAATGAAGTTAGTTTATGTTATAAAAAAACACAATAAGAAAAACTATATTTAACATATCAAATCAGAAGAGTTGAACAAAGAAGAATAAAACTCAAAAAATGGTAGATTGAAGGCTTTGACCTCCTTTTCTCTTATGTTCTCATTTTTTCTTCTTCTTTTTTTCCTTTATTCTCTTATATATTTTTTTTTATCTTAAAGGTCTTCTCGATAGCTCTTCTTATCTTTTATGATGTTTGTCCCTATTATAAGAAAACAAAACGAGCAAAATATTTTAAAACACCCGCTAGAGTATCATGATATTGAAACTATTATTTTTCACTATAGCAAAAATATTGTAGCAACATCACCGTTTGAAATTATTGTAATAACATTATGGCTTTAGAGACTTGGAATCGTAGTGCTGATGGCTTTGATTAACATCCTTTTTGTGAGATTCAAATCTTGTTTTTCACTGTAAATCTCATTACTTTATGAATTTGTGCCATCTTCCATAAAAATAAAATAAAATAAATAATATATACCAAAAATAAATTAAAAAAATAAACTAACAAAATATTAAGAATAAAAGTATAGTAAAATTATACAAAAATAATACACATCATTATTTGAACAAATAAACATTAAAATTTATTCCCTTATTATTAACAATTAAATTAAAATAAAATAAAGACTAAAGTTGTAATTAAATAAAAGAAATTTCAAGGCATTTGATTTCATCTAAACTAATCCACATTTAGTTTACTATTTTTTTTAACTAAACCTAAATTTTTGATTAATAATTAAGAATTTTACATGTATTTATTAGTATTTTTAAAGAGGACAATAAAAATATCCCTAAATTATTAATTCATTCCTATGTAAATTCAAATAATTAGAAACTCATAAATTTCATAGATTCTATGTAACAATTACACCAAATTATAAGTATATCACTAACTTATATAGACTTAGTGGCATTCATTTTAAGATCATAAAAATAAAATCTATTTTCTAGGACATTAATATATAATCAATTCATTTATTCAATAGCCAATTGAAATAGAAGTAAGAACACATAATAAAGTCTAAATTAACTCAAATAAATAAACATTAATCTTTTATAATCTTTCAACATCGTAGTTCAAAAATAATAAATTTAGTTTATATTATAAAAATAAAATTAAGGAAACTAAATATAACATGTCGAAGCAAAAGGATTAAAGAATGAAAAATTAATTAAACTTATAAAAAGGTAGATCAAATACCTTGATGTCTTTTTATCTTTGGTTCTTTTTGTTCTTTTCCTTTTTTTTCCTTTGCTTTCTTTTCTCTTTTTCATCCTCGAGCCTCTTTCCCGAATTTAATGTTCTCTCCCGTTTTTAAAAGATATAAAAATAAAGGTATTCCCAAATCTCCTTATTGAGCGCCATGGTGCCTAGCCCTAATAGCTCAAGTAGTAACCTTGAAACTATTGCCTTCATTATTTTATCTAGGTAAAAGCCACTACCTTAAGGTTTTAGCTGTAGCCTTAAGGCCTCTGTTCATCCTTATGTGTGATTTCTTATTTTTGAAGTGAAAATATCATTTTTCTCATATTCTGTCAACTTTAGATCATCTATAAACTCTTATTATTTCATTAACTAAGAATCAAACAAGAAACACATTAATGCAATCATATAATCTCAAGAACTTAGTTAAAAATTAAGTAAATTACATCCAAATTATGAGTATAAAATTTTCTTATCAATATTCTTTTCAATCAAGAGAAAAAAAGTACAAGATACATATATTCAAGCAATGAATTAAAGAGTATGAAATTCGCTACTTGCATCTTCCTACAGGCATATAAAGTGAAAAATAAATTAGTCATGTGATTTATTTTTTTTTGCACAAGAATTGTTCTTCATATTGATGTTCACAAAAATTGTGTGATTATACTGTAACATCCAAATTATCATCTAAGATGTTTATGCCTTCTATCAAAGATGCTATAGTATTTCCTAACTCATCTTCCAACTCATTTAAAACAACCACATTAGCACTTGATTTAGGCTCAAAATCCATTAAATAATCAATTTTAGCATCTTCCCATAAGTTAAAAATTTTTGTTAGAACTTTGAATTTTGAATAAGGTAAGGATTTAGTAAGAAAATTTGTAACTTATTCTTTATAAGGAATGTACCTTATCTCTAATTTATTAAAATTTACTTTATCTTAAAAAATATAGAGATCTATCTTAATATGTTTGGTTCTAACATGAAGACTAAATTAGAAACAATTATAGTAGCACTTATTATATTACATTAGAACACCAAAAAGTTTGATGTTTGAACATTTAGCTCTTTAATAATAAAAGTGATTTAGGTTATTTCAACACAAGCATGGACCAAGGCTTTGTATTTAAATTAGACACTTAATTTATCCACCACATTTTGTTTATTTGAGCTCAGAGACATCATATTCTCGTTGAAATATACACAATAGCCACTTATAGACTTTTTATCAACATCACAGCCCTAGTTTACATATGTGAAAGCTGTATATCATATTTGCACAATCATAAAACTCAAATCCAAATTTGAAGTTTTCCTTAAGATATCTCAAGGTTTTTTTGCAAGCAAGCAAATTGATTACATGAGGTGTGTCATGAATTGACCCAACCCATTCACTAATGTGATAGATTTGGCTGAGTTATGGTAGTACATTGAAAGCACACTACAACACTCTTATAAGTATGATTAGAGAATAGAGATCCTCAAATTTGTTGAATTTTGTACTTGTGATTAAATGGGTATTAACTTACTTGCAAGTATCCAATTTATTTTACCAAGTAATTCCTGAACATACTTTAGACTAAATTAACATGATTTGCCCTAAACCTTTCTTAGATCTTGATACTTTGATTCTTAAGAAATAATATAATTAACCAAGGTTTTTTAAACTAAATTAACATGATTTTCCCTACACCCTTCTTAGAGTTCATGTGAATCCTACTAAATACTTGTGCTTTACTACTTTACATACATTTTTCATTATTCTTAATTAATAAAATTTTATAAAACAATTATATATGATCTTAACCCTATGTTATTATCACAAATCGAAGTTTCTACCTCACCATAATATATACATCATCTACATCACACACACACACAAACACCTATTTAATATATAAACATAAACATAAATTGCTCAAAAGAATAACCTATGTAATATATGAATAATGGTTTGAACCTCATGTGCCAAACCTATACATTGCATGAATCTTACATGACTTGGAAAAAAAATAAGAAAAAAAAAAAAAAACAATGACCTTATAGCTCGATGAATGAATAAAATTATTTATGAAAAAAATTATGAAAATTTTTAATTAAATATTAATCACATATTTTCAGTACAATTAATGCATAATCACACTAAACTAATACTTAGGAAAACATAACATGTTTGGCACAAATGATAAAGTTATAATTATATCCAATGGACTTGTCTTGTCATTTATGATGTTTATAATAATCAAAACCAATACCGAACAAATCATAATCACTTAAACCACTAAATATCACATATAAAATAAATATCACTATCACACATGAAACAACTATATCACTTTTGCACTGATATGTGTTGTAAAATATAAGAACATAGTTATTCTAATTTTATAAATATAATACCCATTAAATTTTTAGATATAAATACAACCGCCCAATTGTTTTTTTTGTAATTTCCTTCACGCTACAATAAATCTCCTTATTTTCATTTTTTTATCTTTTACTTTCTTTCTTGGCTCTACATATATTACAAACTCTTTATATATATATATGTATGTATATATGTATGTGTGTGTGTGTGTATATATATATATATGTGTGTGTGTGTGTGTGTGTATGTGTGTGTGTGTGTGTGTGCGCGCGCACACACACACACACATATAACACAACGACTAACTTAATTGAATGATGCAAGCAATTGATAAGCTACATGTTTCATCCTTGGCCGTTGATACCATGTGTGACAATGCTTTTTCCCTTTCAAGAATTTTATCCTTGAAATTCATGTTCTTGGTTGAAAATAAATGTAAAATTCAAGTTTGTATCTAATTCTCTCACTCCCACTTAATTTCCTCAACTTCATGATTCATCTATAATGCCTTAACTAGTGAGATTGTTTTATTACGTAACTTTTGTTCCCTAAAATTTAGTGTCTAAACTACTTTTATTGCATAGGTCAAATTATTCCTCAATTGCGTTGGATGTAAATTTAAAATATAAGAAGAATTAGGAATATACTTTTCTAACATTTAAATGTGATAAACATTATGAATATGTGATAATTATGATAGTAGCACTAATAGGTAAGCTACTTTACCAATCCTTTCATAATCTCATACAAGCCGATATATTAAAAACTCAATTTTTTGCACTTCCTAAATCAAAATATATCATTTTAAGGAGACACTTACTAGAAAACTCAGTCACTAACCATAAAGTTAAGCTCTTTTCTACGTTTGTTGCATAACCTTTTTTATATCTATTTTTAGCCATTTTAAGCTTATCTTTAATAACTAAGATCTTTTCATTAGTGTTTTGTACAATTTATGAACTCACAATTTTTCTTTCCTCAACTTCATCACATTATATATGTGTTTTGTATTTAATTTTTTATGTTATGATTAAATGGTAACAAGTAATAATAAGAAATTATAAAATAGTTAAATTTGGGTAAGATAAGGTATCTCATATTGTATTGAATGCTATATTAAGAATTTATTTAATGTTTAATTATCAAAATATTAATTTGTTTAAAATTATTAAGTCAATTGAGTGTATCAAGAGCCTAGGAAGGTAGGTAATCATTTTTTAATTTTGAATATTCACATAATAAAAGTGAAAGAAAGTGCATGTATTAATAATCTTATTCAAAATGAAGACTCGCCCATATAATGTTGTTCTTATCATCCTAATGTAAAGTCTAAGACTTGAAACTTGGTTTACTTTCATACACCTGTCTTCTACTTAATATAATATAATAAACTTTCATAAATCATTAAAAATTAAAGAAAATATTTTGCCTAAAAATATTAATTAGATTATTTTAAAAAATACAATAAAAAGAGCAACTTATCATGGGATGGTAATTTTGGCAATGCTTATGTGGCGCTCAGTTATCTCTAACCTCGTGATACTAAGTAAGTGAGTCTCATTTGTTGTATAAGGAATTGCTAAGAAATGTTAAAGGCTTTAGGAGACTAAATTTAGTAATAAACACAAGAAAAACACAAGAGAATGCTTCTTTAAAGAAAAATAAAGTATTACTATACAATAAAACGACTACACAACATTTATACTCTTTTGTACAAAATTTGGTGGAGGGCACGATGCTCAATATTAAAGTAAGCACCCCCTAGTTATAGGCTAAATTTGGCCTTAAGAAATTACCAAAAAAGTAGTTTGTGTAAGTGGCATGCAAGCAGTGGTTACTATTTATACTCAATTTAATGTGCTACATGCTCAACCTGCCAATTGACCTATATTTTCAGAAGTTAGACATGAGCTTTCATGATTTGGACTCTTTGTGCCTTATTTTAGACCTTCAAACCCTGTGGATCGCAATAAATTACCCGACCAAACAACAAATTACCACTTCAAGTGGGAAAGTCTGCGTATTATTATAACAATGTCCATTGAAGCCTTTCTTTTCTTTTTGCTTTTTAGTTATTTCATCTATATGTTCCCTTATAGCATAGACCGCCCACTTATTTCAACTACAATTGTAAGACAATCTTTGCAACAATTGCTTGTAAGCTTGTAACTTATTTTTAAAATATACCTGGCCTAAATGAGCTGGCTCACTCATGCTCCTGCAATTCTAAGTTTTTGTTACATTTCACTGGGGTACTTTTTGCTGTTAGTACTTGTATAATGATTAGTTAAACTTAAACTCATAATACTAATTAAGCAAGCCTTTTTTATTAGGGAAGCTAATTAGGAAGTGTTTAGTGACATAAGAAAGTTAGTATTGGTAACAAAATAGAGAGAAATATACAAAAGAATTTTTTAAAATAAAAAGGACTTATAATTATATAAGAAAGATGCAAGTACAAGTAAGCTTTTTACACTAGGTTAAATATATGGATGAGCTTGATTTTGGCGCATACCTTAAAACACAAACGAATTTCCTTTTATATAGTAATTAGAGGCCTTGAATGAACAACTAGGATTGCACCTTTCTCAGCATTATGAAGAGTTAAGATTTGTATTCTAGAATTATGTATACAACTTATATAGTTATTGTTCATGCCATTTACTCTATTATTTACCTAACTTGCTTAACTTGTGAGCACTATAACTCAATTTACTTTCATTGTTGTTCAAGTTATTGAGCAACTTGTAGGAAAAGTAATGTTTTTAGAACTTAGGCTTATTGAGGCAAGCTTAAGGCCCATTTTCCTACTTTTACTTCTTTTTAGGTCTTTAAGCTTGTGACTTGTGACATCTAGTTTCATCTAATTTAGCGGTGTCCTCATCGCGCCTTTGTCCTTTAATCATTAGATGTGTTCCGTGAATTGCCATAAAATTCCTTCTCATTCCTAACTTGCTACACTTTCATGCCTGAATCTTTCCTCTTTCATCCCCTCTAACCTTTACTATGGCTAGTCTTCATCTCTTTGGGTTGAGAGTAGTCAATAAGAAACTTGACTTCTGCAATAGTGGTGTTAAAATTGCGCACACCGCGCATTTTCAACTTTTCCTTAGCCCAAACATTTTTGTTGGTAATTCAGTTTTCTTAAACGTTAGGGTATTGAATTTTTTGATGTAATCACGAATGCTTTTCATTTGCTTAAGCCGACATAAGTGACCACGAGCTTTGAGTTTAGCATTATGAGGGGTAAAGTATTTCTTAAGCTCATTCTTGAAATCTTGCTATGTCTTAATGATGCACACTCTTTTAGCCATCTCACTGTACCTGTACTTGCACTATATAAGTGTAACATTGCAAGGTATATTGGCATGCTATTAACTCTCATAATGTCATCCCTCACACTGATGGTGCTGAAGTATTGTTCAAATCCAAAAAAGAAATTTTTTTACCATAACAGCATTATGGGTGTCACTGTAGGTTATGGGCTTGAGCATTTCAATTTAACATTCTTCATTTGCGATACCAATTAAGGTTGAACTAGCGGTAAATGTGTGCTTGTGCCTTGCCTAGTCCAAATGAATTTTCTGTATATCTACACATACATATCATAGCTCATCCTATGAAGTCACTTAATTTAGTGACTTCCTATTGGAAGAAGTGAAGTTCTCCTTTAAAAGAGTTATTAAATTCTTTAATAGACTCTTTGGTTGATAAACTCTTTGGTAGCCTTGATAACCTTGATATATTCCATGTCCAAGCCTTCAAGATAGTTATCTAGGTTATCAAGGTTGGAGTCTAAAATAAGCACAACTTGTTCCAAATTAGCAACACATGGTTTAATAGATTCAAAGGGAATGGCTTTAGACTTACTATGCTTGCCTTAGATGCACTGTGTCTCTCGCTTGCAAGCTTATTCTTGTGCAATCTTCACACTAACAACAAATTTAAGCAATGTGACCATTGTTTCTCTCGTGTGATTTGATGCTACCTTAGAGAGTAACACGGTTTTGATACCAATTATCATGGGACGTTTTGTTACGACTAGTAATTATGCAGTACTTAGCTAGATTTAAACTCACAATGCTAACTAAGCAAACCTTATTTATTGCATGGGATCCAAATAGAATTTGTGTAATGGTATAGGAATATAAGTAGTGGCAACTAAATAAAGAAAAACATACTAGAGAGCTTTTTGGAACAAGAATAACTTATAATTATACAAAAAAAAAAAAATTAAGTAAAATTAGTATGTTTTTTGTGTTAGGTTAGGTGGATGAACTTGATCTTAGTGGATTCCTAAAACTCAAATGAGGTTTCCTATTTATAATAGTTGGGAGCCTAAAATGAATGGCTAAGACCGCACCTCTTTTAGCACTATAGAGAGCCAGAATTTGTTCTCTAAAATTCTCTATACTATTTGCACGGTTACTATTTCTGCTACTTGCTCAACTTGCTCTCACTGATACTCAACTTTTCTGCGTCTTTAGAACTTGGGCTTTTGATGCAAACCCAAGATCCATTTTCCTCCTTCCTTTTGGGTACTTGCGACCCGTGATACTCAGCTCCAGCGGCACCCTTTAAAATATTATCCCGATGGGTGGCCATATTTAATGGAACTTCCAAAGATCAAACGCGGTTAATATTGCGCCGACTAAATGTTTTTTTAACCACTGCAGGAAACAGTAACGATACCTAATCCTTTCCGACCCTTACCATTTCTCTTCTCCAGCGTCACATTCTGCTCTTGGCTGCCTTTGGGAATTCTAACTAAGCAAGCGAATAGCAGCTGAAGAAAACAGATCGCATTTTGGTCCATCAATGGCGGAAGCCCAAAGCGACAAAATCCCATCCCTATCCGCGGTAATTTACTTTCTCATCGTAATTCTAGTACAACTTAAGAGGATAATCATTTTGGTCTAAGTTCGATCTATGTTGCTCGGTATGGACCTTTGTTTTCGTTTTAATGGATTTCACTTGAACGGATCAACTGATGTAATTTTCTCAATTA
Organism: Khaya senegalensis; assembly: GCA_032402905.1. Taxonomy (NCBI): domain Eukaryota; kingdom Viridiplantae; phylum Streptophyta; class Magnoliopsida; order Sapindales; family Meliaceae; genus Khaya; species Khaya senegalensis. The sequence continues at coordinate 5,622,648 of CP135544.1, read as the reverse complement.
TTGGTGGAATTGGATATTAATAGGAATGGGTTAGACTTTTATTATGATAAACCTTTTCTGGAATGGTTTTAAGTTTGATAGCTTTTGGATGTTGTTGATTTGACGATTTTTGGTGTTTTATGATTGCAGTAGGTTCTTTGACGCCCACAATAAATTGAGATAGAATCAAGTAATTTTGCCTATATTTTATCTTGCCAGTGAGTATTAGGTTTGCATACTTGATCTTGGTCAAACGGAAATGTAATGAGCTCTAGCTGGATAGATACAATAGGCATTGGTTATAGCTCAAGTATGGCTCTTAATCTGTATCAGATTCCACCTCGGAGCTTCAATACCCATTTTATTTTCGCTCATCTGCACTGTAGTTTGTAAAATATTGAGCTCCATAACTTGTGCCCTGGTTTTCATGTTAATAAACTTGACTTGGCTATCTTTTTGACATGCACTGAGAAATAGATTTTTTTATCTACATGGATCAAATCTTCTTCTGGTCTCTTCATTTGACATGCGCAGCAATTATTTAATCCTCTCTGACTAAAATTTGAACTCATCTTGGTGATCTTTTTCTTATTACGATTATGTTTATGTATATAATGCTTTGATTGGCAGGAATATTTATTGAAGGAGGAAGAGAAGAAGCAAGATGTGGCTACAAAACCTGTGGAAGTAAAAGAGGATGAGAACCCAATGTCTGCTACTTCTGAGGAACTTGTGACTGGCAAAGGTGAGGAAACTCCTGCTGCTGCTGAAGAAAGTACTGAAACCACTTCTGCTTCTTCAGAAGACAAAAGTGGTGAAACAGCTCCAGCTGTTGCTGAGGAACGTAGCGAAACTACTGAAGAGGAAAACTTAGGTGATCAGGAAGCCTCAGAAGAGACACCAGAAGTAAAGGTGAAATCTAAGTATAGCCTTTGTCAATGGCCTCCTTTTTGTGCTATGTCTTTTTCACTTTTTTGTTCTTTCTTTGACTTCTGCATTATGGTTTGCTGGTTGGTATATATAGCTGGAGACTGCACCGGCAGATTTCCGTTTTCCAACTACAAATCAAACAAGGCATTGCTTTACCCGATATATTGAGTATCACCGGTGAGTCATTGTTTCCCTTTTTAATTGACTGAAGCTTGGCCTGATCACTGCATTCCAAATTTTTTCTAGTGGTATATTATTCATTATTTTGAGCTTTCCAGGTGTGTAGCTGCTAAGGGGGAGGGTGCTCAAGAGTGTGATAAGTTTGCAAAATATTATCGTTCTCTTTGCCCTGGTGAATGGGTATGTATTACCAAAACTTGTCATATCCTAAGAACTTTTATGTTTTCCTTTTATTCTCCAATTAGTTTTAATATCGTTTTGGCCATTTGTCAGTTTTTTGATGTTCAATGCTCCTACATGTCTAATTAAATTAACCTAATGTAAAAAGTTTGTTGCATCCTCGTTGTATTAGTGGGGATGTTTACTTTCTCAACTTGCTGCTAAATTGCTACTGACTGCAAGATTTTAGCGTCAGTTGGAGGAATGTTGAGGGAAATTTCAAAATCTAAATAAGACATTCAGGACAATGGAGAGGGCATAAGTTCATTTATTGCAAGAGAAAGGGGGTGCTAGAATAATGGATTGAACTGTTTATCAGAATACTGCTAATAGTAGGTACAAGGCATTGTAATGCCATCTACAATACTTATCATCCTGTGAATGCTAAATCTTACCCTTGATTATCCATATTAGTTCTGAAATATGTTGAATCATCTATGGCACTGTATGATTCAGATCTTTGCCTCCTGTTCAATTCTAAAGTCTTTTCCTTACTGCTTCCCTTTCAGTTTCTGAAAGATAGAGATAAGATTTCTAAATGAAATTGAAGAAACATATACTAGTTTTTGCAGTTAATTAAATGATATAACATTATCTGTATGATGCCTATGAGTATCCATTGAAAAGGTGGTTTAATCAAATCATCTATCATGGATATTCCCTCTGAAACCTTCACAAGAAATTGAAAAGAAAAAATGCATTTCTAAGATGAGTGGGGTGAGAGCATATTTTGATTTCTTTGATAGCAATGGAGTTGTTACTATTGGACTCTGTCAGTGCATTATTTTTGGGTGATTGGTACAGATCCTTTTGTCTGTATCAAAACATGTATTCCCAAGCATAAAATTATAAACTGAGAGAAAATTTCATATTTTTTTCCTTTACTTTTTAAGCTGAAATGAAGATCAGTAATTTACTTGAATACTAAAACAACATTTGAAGAAACATTATTTTATTACTTTCTCTACTCCTATTACTTAAAGTAATGTTCAAGGTGAGAACTATCCAATGGCTTGTGGTGGCTCTCGTCTCCTCTCTCCAACCATGAGGATGAGGAGTCAAACCCTCTTGGTTGCTAATGAGAGAAATATTTCTCCCTTAAAATAAATGGGAGGTAGACATGATCCATGGCCCAAAAATTGGGATTGTACCATAACATAATCAAGAGTGTGTTCTGGTAGGAAATCTGATGTACTGTTAGCAATTAAAAAAAAAAAGGTAATGGCCCACTTTGTCATAGCCATATTTTTAATACTTTCTCTAGCCTGCTGTTTCAAGAAAATGTGATCATTTTGTGTAGCCTAGCCACTTCATCAAAAGCTCGATTTGCCCATCAATTTAATTATTTTGCATTTAAAGCAGATTATGGATAGTCATGTCTTTGGCATCTTACAACCGGACTGGATAGTGATGTTTTTAACATCTTACAACCAGACTAGAGAATTAGTACACATTAATTTTCTGATCACTAGATTATATTGATATTTTTCTTTGCTGCTTAATACATACTGAAGATACTGATACACTTTATTTGGCTTCTCAGTTGTATGGTGTAATCTTATATTTTATCTTTCTTAGATTGTAACTAAAACTTCAAAGGTTTGATTTGCTGCTATTTGGTTTCATAATATTTTATATCTTTTCGTGACTGACTTTGTATGTTAATGCTACACTTTGAGCTAACTTTTTATATCGGTTATGTGTCGCAGATAGACAAATGGAATGAACAAAGAGAAAATGGCACCTTTCCAGGTCCTCTGTAGATTTTGCCTCTTCTATGAACATGGGGGGGTGTTCACATCCTGCAGTTAACTCAAAGTTGCTGCTCTGAATACAACAGAGAATGAGTTAATAAAATTTTTGACTTGTCTGTTAGAAGTAGTTCAAGTCTAAACATCGAGAATGTACTCATAACACAGGCATATCATTTCTAAGATGAGGTTTTCTCTCAGCATGCTTTTCTGGGGTATTGGTTAAAAATTTACTGAATGGAACCCAACTGAAACTGTAGCGTTATATGTTGTCGCAATAAAGATATATTGCCCCGCGGAGGTTTTGTTTTCATTTCCGTCCATGGTATAATAAGCCTCAATAGAAAAGTTGATTGCTGCTTTTAGGAATACACACACATGTTTCAGTTCATTTTATAATCCTATGGAATCGGCTGGTTGACAATACCATATTGCTGTTCCTGTCATGCAACACTTGTGTTTCGCATCACCTTTGGATGCAGTTATGGGCCAAAATGAACCATTTTGTATTTGCTGCAAAACTACCTGCTCCCAGCGAATCATCACCGTTAAGAGGGCGATCAAAGTCTAAAGGAAGGCAGATTCAAGTTCACAGCTAGAGGAAGCTTGCTATTTCTTACAAACATAAAAGACTGCTCGACGATAAAGGTTTTAATTACCACACCGAAGTAGTAGGAATAAAACAGGAAATATTAATCGAGGAAAGAAAACGTAAAACGACGTCGTTACAAGAGGGTCAAACAGAAAAATGCCATAATATAGATTAAAAACAGTGGGTGCGGTTGAAGATAAATGGGTTTTTGACAAGAGTTGCCTTCATTTAATGCTCATTTATATTTATGGCCTTAATTCTTTTATTAGAGACCAAATATTTGACTTGCAGATAAAAATGCTCCTGCTTTAAATACAAGTTTTCATTTGTTTCTTGATAACACAAGCATACCCGATTCTTCTTCAACTATACGGTAAAAACCCTACATAAAAACTTATTAATTTTAAAGCACGAAGAGAATAATTATGACGACTATAATTATTTTCGCACAACTGTCTGATAAAAATTGAAAGTTAAAGTCTTTTACAACAGATATGCATTATATTTTCAATGAGTATTTAAAAAGTTAAAAATTTAATTTAGATTATATTTTACTATTGATTTAGGGTTAGTTAATCCTTCAAATGTAGTTAGGAAGTGATTATATATTCATTTAAGTAATTTAGATGTATATTCTTATATGTATTTAAAATTATTTAAAATGAGAATAGTGATTGAAAACAAAGAAATTCATCATTTCTTCAACGAAATTAATCAAGGGACAATTAATTTTTTAACTCATTTCTTTGACGAATTTCATTGAGCAACAATTAAATTTTTGTTTAACTCTCTTAACAAAATTCGTCGAGGGCGTTAGTTAAAAAAATCATTATCCCTCAGATGAATTTTATTAAAAATATTAGTTAAAAAATTTATTATTTTCTTGAAAAAATTTACTGAAGAATGATAAATTTTTTAACTGATTTTCTTGACAAAATTTATCGAAAGACGATAAAATTTTTATCTAACTCTCTAGATGAAATTTATTGAGGGTATTAATTAAAAAATTCATCATCCTCTGATGAATTTTGTCAAAAGAATTAGTTAAAAAATTCATTATTTTCTCTACGAAATTCCTCAAGAGAGCTATAAATATTTAAAATCGACAGCTAAAATAAGAGAAAAGCAAGAAATTGATGGTTGAGAAGGAGTACTAGTGGCTTATATATATATATGTTATCATTTAATTATTCTATTTATAAGTTAATTGATTTTATTTGTGAATCATTTTAACAAATATCACTTTAGATAAATATATTTAACGTATTTGTTTAAAATATTCTTAATATTTTAACTATTAATCACTTTGATATAATAAATTTGTTGCATATGCATCCATGGCAGAAATTGTAGCATTGATTTGGTCACTATCAGTTGAAGAAGTAAAAGGATTCATACAAATAATTTACACTTTAGAAATAATTGGTTCAATAGCTTGTACACATGGTAGGGGCTTTTTGCTGTATCCCAAAAAATAGGCCAATAGCTTGTACATAAGGTGGGGGTTCTATTATATCCCGATACTCAATGTAACAAAAAGTAGTGTAACCCATGCGCCACCTCCACCCAAATGTTGTAATATGCTATTGACACCAACAAAAAAAACTAACATCTGTATCATTTTTATTTTAGACGATCTTGAGCGCTGCCAAATAGATAAAGAATACTGTTGATTGACAAATTCTTGATACTTAATATTCTTATCCACATTCAAATTGAAAGTGTTACCACCATTATAAATTCTTCCATGTTCCTCCAAATATAATCATTAAAGAAAATTTTACCATTTATACAAAAACACAATAATTGTTAGATATTCATAGACAAAAATGTAATATAATATAATAAAAAATATAAATATTAATGAAAAAAATTAACCAGTTGTAACTCTCACGACAAATTTCATTTAGGGAAATAGTTTTAAAACTACTTTTCTCAATGAAATTCATCGCAAGATTAACTGTGTTTTCTTCAATAAAAATCATCAAGGGTTTTAGTTTTAAAATCAGTTTTCTCGATAAAAATCGTCAAAAAAGACACAATTGATCCTGTGACAAATTTCATTTGAGAAGATAGTTTTAAAACTATCTCCCTTAATCAAAATTATTGAGGAATCAAAATTATCTCCCTTGATGAATTTTATCAAAGGAGATGATTTTGAAAACTAAATTATTTGATGAAAATCATCTTTTCTCAATAAATCGTCGTCTTTAATCAGTAACTTGGTTAAAATTAATCACATGATACAACAAAACATATCAAAACACAGAATGTATGCATCCAAACTAGACTAAACACATTTTAAACCTTTCACGTACATATAACTAAATCTAAGTTAAACAAATTATAACAAGAACTTTCTTATCATATTTGAAAAAAAGAGTGTACCTTTTATGAATAATATGACTTTTATGCTATCATTATTTACTCTAAACTTGTTAAATCTATATTCATTTACTGTAATTGTAATACCTTAAAGTTAAAAGTCCCTAAACGTTACTCAAAATGGTTGTAACTTATATGCATGTCTATTGACTGTATTGTAAACAAAGATATTGGTTTATGTGTGTGAAATACAAAAACAAGAAGCGGGCATTTTTGTCCAGACTGTATCTTTTTGGTCCTAAATAGAAGAGTTTTGCAAGTAAGACTATAAATGTAAATGAGCATTAAATTAGGGATATTTTTGTCAAAAACCCAAGATAAATAGGGCTGAAAAATAGTGGTCTAATTCTCATAGTTATGATGTTTTCAAAGCCTCTGCGCAGGCATATTGAAACCAAGCCATGGGGACTGCAATGCAGACAGTGAAGCTCGCAGCTATTCCAGCCGCTTTTTCTTCTTCACGGTTTATTTTCAGGCCGATAACTAAAACAATAACCGTATGTTTAACTTCCCGCCACAACTATTCTCAAAAACCTCCGTTTCGGCTTTTCGCTAGAGCTCTGTCCTCAACTGCCGTGCAAATACCCGAAACTACAGATAACAAAGGTAAGGTTTTTTTAGCTTTATTGTTAATAGAATTTAAAATTCAAATGGGCTTTGATATTTTATTTTGTTTGCTTGAAGGTGCTGTCCTTGTGAAGCCACAATGGAGGGCTGCCATTGATTTCAAGTGGATAAGAGACAAGAAGGAAGCTGTTTCCGCCAATATAGCAAATAGAAATTCCAACGCTAATTTGGAACTTGTGCTCGAACTTTATGAGAAAATGTTAGATGTTCAAAAGGTTAGGTTTTTCTGTAATCAAATTTCGCCTCTATGCATTTGGAGAACGTTGTTTTAATCAAATTTGAGTTATTATTTATTGATAATGTAATGCACGATATACTCTGTAAATATTTTGAGCGTGTGATATAACACAATGATGTAAAACCTGCACTTCTTGGCCTAAAGAATTGAATTACCCTTAAAATTGAAAATCAGGTCAAATGGAAATATTTGCTTGATAATTTTCATTAATTATATCGGTTATGGTTTAAATGAGTACTTTTAAATTGTTCACGAATTCAATATGGGTTTCTATATGCAACTTCTGAATAGGTAATAGATCGTTTGGTGCGGTGCCTTTTGTACTCTCATTCTTCGCTTGGTGAGAAGTGTTTGTTGCAACTCACAAAAATAATAACAATAATAATAATAATAATAATAATAATAATAATAATAATAATAATAATAGTAAAGAAAAGTTAAGAAAAAAATATAAACTGGTTTTCTTCTTGGTTTTATCTAATTGTTACACAGATAACAGGAAGTTGAACGGCTTCGTGAGGAAAGGAATGCAGTTGCAAACAAGATGAAAGGGAAACTGGAACCATCAGAGCGTCAAAAACTCATAGAAGAAGGTATGGTTGGAATATTGTACATAGTTTTATCATTCTTGTGCCTTTATTGCCTTCTTTGTTCTTGTATTTTTTTTTTTCAGGAAAGAATTTGAAAGAAGGACTCGTGACTTTGGAAGAAGACCTGCTTAAACTCACTGATGAGCTTCAGCAGGAAGCTCAGTGTATACCAAATATGACTCATCCAGATGTTCCTATAGGTGGGGAGGATTGTTCAACAATAAGAAAGACGGTATCTCAATTCTGATTTACTCTCAGATTTTTGTTCTGATTTATTGCTCCTGTATCTGTATGTTTGTGTATGCATGCTTGGTCTCTTCTTTGAGGGAGGGTTGATGCAAGTTGGGTTCATGCTGCTTTAATTTACTTTTCTATGTGTTCCTGTAGGTTGGTAGCCGACGTGAGTTTAACTTCCCTGTCAAGGATCACCTTCAGCTTGGGAAGGAACTTGATATCTTTGACTTTGATGCAGCTGCAGAGGTATTCCTTCTGTTTAATATAAGGTATTAAAGCATTTCTGATTGGAAATATAAGTCTAGCGGGATATTGAGGGGTTGAAAGTCTGACGTTAATGATACAACACAAGTTCTAGATAGTTTTTTCTTTTTTTCGTAGTTTCATAATGATAGGAGTTCAACGATTTTTTAACAGAGCGCTATTTTATAGCAAATTCCATCTTCTTGTATGAATTTTACCTTCATTGAGCATCACTGGTAAAGCAGTTGAGAAATTGCAATTGCTTGGGAAATTACTTAAATTGCCTCAGGCTAAACCAGCATTATTAAGCATACTCGGATTTTCATGGCAGATATGAACTTGCTAACTTGTTTCATCCTATTATATTTAGCCACCACAGATGCTACTGAAATTGGAAGATCTAAGATTAAACCTTGGATTGATTCCCAAATGATAGGGTTAGTTAGTTTTTGCTTCTATTTAACAAGAAAAGTGGACTGACTTTCATTTTATAAGCAATTCAAACAGGTGAGTGGGTCAAAATTTTATTATCTAAAGAATGAAGCTGTTATGCTAGAGATGGCCCTCATCAACTGGACACTATCAGAAGTGATGAAAAGAGGGTTTACACCTCTAACTACTCCAGAAATTGTTAGATCCTCTGTTGTAGAAAAGTGTGGCTTCCAGCCTCGTGGAGCAAATACCCAGGTTTGTGGATGTTCTGTTTATGTATGCTCTTCTTAAAGAGAAATACCTTCTAACCGTGTGTGTTTGTTACAGTATATTTTGCCTTTAGATTTAGGGTGCCATGCTTTTTCCTGGTATGGATCTGAGAGTAAATTCAATTTTTATATGATTTTGATCATAGACTGGTCAATTTACTGGGTTAATTCAAACCTTATGTTTAGTCGAGCTTTAAATTGGTGAAGACCTCACAGACAAATTTAAATTCTTAATGTTTACCTGTGCTAAGGGCCCAGAATTAGAAAAAAGTTCATACTTTAAAGACTTAAATTTTTCAGTGCTGTGATTTCTTAACACTTTTGCCGTAACACTTGACAGGTTTATTCTATTGAAGGAAGTGATCAATGCCTTATTGGCACTGCAGAGATTCCTGTTGGGGGAATTCATATGGATTCTATTCTTGCTGAATCATCGTTGCCTCAGAAGTATGTGGCATTTTCCCATTGCTTCCGAACTGAGGCAGGTGCTGCAGGCACAGCTGCAAGGTATTCTAGGGTGCTATTCGTTACATTGCTGTTTAACTGTGTCCTATTCTCATTCAGTTTCGCCTTCTCTTGTCATCTTTAACACTCTTGAATAACAAAAAGAACTGCAGTTAATCACTAAATTATAAATCCTCGGAGAAATGTGATAATATCAACTGCTGTCATGGAAGTCATAATTTTTTCACTGATTGCTGGTTCAAATCAAGCTTATGTTGTGGATGATATATTTCCATATATTATTTACTTTTCATGAAATTATCTTCACTAGAGACATGCCATTTCTCCACTTGCAGTGGTCAAGAAAACTTTCTTGGTGATTTTAGACTTAGATTTAAGTAGTATGATTTAAAATTGCTAGTTATTCTACTTTAAATTTCTGGTTAAATGGTAACCTCATGGAATTTTTGAGCAGGGGTCTTTATCGAGTACATCAGTTCAGCAAAGCAGAGATGTTCATCTTTTGCCGACCAGAGGAGAGTGATTTATACCATGAGGAGCTTATTGGAATTGAAGAAGATCTCTTCTCACAACTAGGATTACACTACAAGTAAGGATAGTCCTTAGCATCCTTTTAATAGTTGACATGGCTTCTTTTTTTATTTTTCCCCCTTTCATAGGCTTCTAATTTTTTGGCAGAACTTTGGACATGGCTACAGGGGATCTGGGTGCCCCTGCTTATCGTAAATTTGATGTGGAAGCATGGATGCCGGGTTTGGGACGATATGGCGAGGTATTGCAATGACATATAATATCTTTTAAACCTGTCCAATGGGGATTGATTTGTGTCAGTTTGATGGGTTATGAATTTATGTGAGCAGATTTCAAGTGCATCAAATTGTACAGACTATCAAAGCCGCAGGCTTGGAATTCGGTATCGTCCTTCGCTACCGTCATCAAGTAATTCTAAAAAGGTTAAGGGGCCAACAAAGTTTGTGCACACATTAAATGCAACAGCTTGTGCAGTTCCGCGTATGATAGTATGCCTACTGGAGAATTACCAGCAAGAAGACGGCTCGGTTACCATTCCTGAGCCGTTGAGGCCATTCATGGGTGGGCTTGAGCGAATTGCTCCAAAATCTAGCTAAAATAATTCCATTAATATACTTATTTTTATTGCGGGAGTTGTATTCAAGGTGCAAATTATCAGGGTCATACAAAAAAGAATGCAGCCGGGCTTGATGGCACGCTAAAGATTATCGAGCAATGGAATTTTTTTTGTTTTTTTTATGTTCTCCTACTTACTGTTTTAATAAAATCCTCCTCCATTTAAAGGAACGGGATAATTTAGATTCTTGTATTAATTAATTAATCATTTCCTTTTTAGGTTTCTTATATCAAAAATTTGAATTTTAATCTGCCTGAAAATTGGATAAAATTTGCAGTCTTGAAGTTAGTGCTGAATCGAAATTCTTCAAATATTTTTATTAAATACGCTAATTGGCACTGCAGGGATTCCTGTTGTGGGAGTTCGTGTGAATTCTATTAGTCCTGATTTCATTGTTGACTCTGAAGTACTTGACGGTTTCCCATTCTTTGGATACTGAGTTAGCTGCCGACACCACCACATGGACAAAGTAAACTACCAACTTCTTTGCTGTTAAACCATATATTTACTTGTTTGTACCTAAATTTGAGAGTTGAAACACACGCGCACATATATTGTTTGATTATAGAAAGGCAGTAGCGAGTAGAGGTTTGATAGATCAATGTATGGTGACTAGAAGATTACTCGGAAAATTGTTGATCTATGGCAGGCATTACACATGTTATTGTGATCCATTTTTATAGGTCACGTGGCGTTCTCTAAATAGAGAGGAGATGACCGGATAATAATGGAACTGAAAATCTGAGTTGGCATTCATCTATTGGAGGTTTACTCACAAATCTTACGATTTGTTCAATCTTATTTACTGAGGTGGCCTATAACCGACAGACATGAGTGGATCTACAGTTGGGTTTGGAGGAGCCCTAATCTCCGTCCCATAAAAAATTTAAAATTTAAAAACAAGATATTTATATTTTAACTCAAAATTCTATACTTATTTATGCTTTGGCCAATGTAGTTTTGAAAAGTTATCACTTAAGCCCAAACATTATAACTTTATTTTAAAAATTCAGTCTACTAGTTTTAATTGATTTAACACTTTGACCTCTAAACTTGAAAAGTGAATATTTAACCCCACAGTTTATAATTTATTTTTAAATGTTTGACCTAGTAACTTCATTTTCTTAATTTAAGCCCTTGACTTTTTATTTGTCCTTTTGATTTTAGGAACACTATTTCAATTTGAGTAGTCCTTGGTTAAAAACTTCATTCTGATTATGGAACTAACCAACTAGCCCCTTTAGATTAGGACTGACAACTTCAATTTTGAACTCAAATTTTAAACTGATTCAAAATTTTCGGTTTGTATTGTTACAAATCAATTCAATTCTAAAATTTTTTCAAAAAAAAAAAATTCTGGCATAAAATTTATTGTAAGCAAGAAAATTAAAAAAAAAAATAGTAATAAAGATGAAAATCTGAAATTTTTAGAGTTTTTAATTTTCATACATTTCTAACTAACAAAATAATCTATATATTCTTCTTTATGTATTAACTACAAAAAGCTGAGACAGAAGTTTCACGGGGGAAGAAAGAGACGTGCAAGTAAAAGAAGATAATTTTGATATTGACATGCAGCTAAAGAAAAAATATATAATGATTTTTAGGGAGAAGTTATAGGAAGGAGAAAGAGGAGGATGTGTAGCTAGAAATTAGAGTTTAGAGTTAAAAAGAATATTTTGTATTTTAAACCGTGACAAAGTATGGTTTGTAATATTCTACTTATTTTCTTTTATATGAATTTTATTATACTTGAATGTTGATAACAATTAGTGCTGATTTGTTATATTCCAAACCACAAAATGACAATTGGGCTTCTGGCGTGGGCTCTGGTTAAAGGCATTGTCTTGGTTTTAACTTTTTGGGCTAAATTATAAGCAATGAGGATTTATGTTTGCACTCTTGTAGATTTGATTATGTGAAACTGTTATTTTAATATTTAATTAACAGTTCTATTCCCATCCTATGAACAGGAGATGTAGCAATGTTGAAAAAAATTATAAAGGTGTAATCTTGCTCTATTCTTTACTAACACAGGTTCTTACTATTCCAACTTTGTTGTATTTAGGTGCGTGACCCTTAGAATAATTTAGCCTTTGAATTTTAGAATTGAAACAGCATGTAGTATATACTCTTGTTGCATCAAAAAATTTTCTTACAGGGGAGAAATTTCAATTTGCTGTTCAGGAGCGGGATTATACACACCTTGGCTATTTGGTTTTCTGTTAATTATTTTATTTTTTACTGCTGCTTGGAGTCTCCATTGCCGGTTTTGTTACTGCTGCGTTCCCTCCGACTTTCCTGCGGCTGTTCCATTCATTTGCTGTTGCCGCATCCTGCTGCGTGTTGTTGTTGCGTGCTGCTGCTGCTGCCTGCCAGCTACTGCCTGCCCGCCCGCCCGCCTTCTGTATTATTGTTGATGTGTTTTTTTTTTATCAACCAGCTCAAAATACATTTCAAGGGTCACTTATTCACGTGTCACACTTTGATTTATTAATTTTTTCTCTCTCTCTTGTAAAACATAATAAAATCAAAGATGCCGGCGAGTTACCAGTGTTAATCCTTCCACGATCAATCTAATTGTTGGAATTCTCACTTTAGAGAGAGAAGCTCTTAAAAATAAAATCTTATCCTCTTTTTTTCTTTTTTTTTGGTCTCCCTTGCATTTTTATCCTCGCTCTTTTTTTTTTTTTTTATTTAATTGTTGTCAAAATATTTCTTTTGATAGCTATCGTAATATTAATGTTATGTGATATTCGTGACTTTTTAAAATTTTGTCACGTGTACTTTTTGTATTATGTTAAATATAAAGTGATCGATTTTTATTTTTTGAGTACTTTTTTTATTATTTTTTTCTTTTTTGTGGTAAAATTTTTATCCTAGAAAAATGATAATAGTTAATAATACTCATAATTAAAAAAATATTATTTTTACAAAATTTTAATTTATTAAAATATAAATTATTAATAAGAGTTTATAGTTAGCATAATTAAATAAAACTTCCTTTTTTATAAGAGGAGAATGTAGTTATATAGAAGTGACTATTACCAATTAAACCTATCACAATGATACATTTATTTTAGATATATTTTTGTGATATTTTAATTATATTTTATAATGTATTTAGGAATGCTACACACACACACACACACACACACACACACATATATATATTAATCATTTTTTTATTTGTTTTAGGGCTTTTATTTTTAATTATTTTAAATTTAATTTTTTATTCTTACTTATTTTAAATTATGACTTTTAATTCTAATTATTTAGATTTTAATTGTAAGAGCTTAAACAATATTGCAATTATAAATTAAATTTTATTCAATTAAGATTGAGAATATTACTTTTCTCTTTGATTCTTTAAACAATTTTATGAACTTATTAATAAATTTTTCTTGTAGTATTCAAATATTTTCTTATACTTTTGGTTCATAATTAATAAATCATTAGGTCAAGATTTTTTCTATTGATTATTGGTTCTTTTAATCATTTGATTAAAATTCTTTAATCTAAATTCTAGCTTTCATAAGGTTTGAATTCAAATTCAAGTTATTGAGTTTTAAAGTTGATATTTTGAGTTCGCATCACTCTAAGTTTCTTATTACTAATAGAAAACTTAAAAAAGATATTAGTTATAAAAGTTGAATCCTAGGTCTTTTAACAATTTATAAAAGAGAAGATTATAAGAGGTGAGTTCAAAGTCCTTTAATATTTTGTGAAAAAAAATTATATTTGAGTGAAAGCAATAAATAGTGAGTCTTTAGCCCTCTAATACTTTTTAGAAAATTTTTATTGAAGAGAATAGGATTATAAATGAACCCATGAGCCTAACACTTTGTAGAAAATTTTCATTGAAGGAAAAAGAGCTATAAACTAGCCTCTAGAATCCCTAACACTTCATAAAAAAATTTTATACAAAGGGATAGTATTATAGATGAACCCCTAAGACCCTAACACTTTGTAAAAAATTTTGGTTTAAGAGAAGAGTGTTATAAGCTAGCTCTTAAGATCCTTAATATTTTGTAGAAAGTTTTTATTCAAAGGGATAGGTTATAACCCTTAATAGTTTGTAAAAAAAATTTTCTTTAAAGAAAAAGGTTATAAGCTAATCCTTAAGATCCCTAACACTTTGTAGAAAATTTTTATTCAAGGAGATAAGGTTATAAATGAACCTTAGGACCTTAACACTTTGTAAAAAAAATTTCTTTAAAGGAAGAGGCTAGGCTAACCTCTAGTATGCCTAACACTTTGTAGAAAATTTTCATTGAAGGAAAAAGAGCTATAAACTAGCCTTTAGAATCCCTAATACTTCATAAAAAAATTTTATACAAAGGGATAGTATTATAGATGAACCCCTAAGACCCTAACACTTTGTAAAAAATTTTCGTTTAAGAGAAAAGGGTTATAAGCTAGCTCTTAAGATCCTTAATATTTTGTAGAAAATTTTTATTCAAAGGGATAGGGCTATAACCCTTAATAGTTTGTAAAAAAAATTTTCTTTAAAGAAAAAGGTTATAAGCTAGTTCTTAAGATCCCTAACACTTTGTAGAAAATTTTTATTCAAGGAAATAAGGTTATAAATAAACCTTAGGATCCTAACACTTTATAAAAAAATTTTCTTTAAGGGAAGAGGCTAGACTAACCTCTAGTATGCCTAACACTTCGTAGAAAATTTTTGTTTAAGGGAATATGGCTATAGATGAATCCCTGGAGCCCTAACACTTTATAAAAAATTTTATTAAAGATGATAGGGCTATAAATGAACCCTTAGGACCCTTAACACTTTGTAGAAAATTTTCATTGAAAGGGATAGGGCTATAAATGAATCCCTATAACCCTTAACATTTTATAAAAATTTTTCATTTAAAGAAAGATGGTTATAGGATATCCATAAGATCACTAATATTTCATAGAAAATTTTTATTTAAGGAGCTAAGGTTATAGAGAAACCCTTAAAACCCTTAAAACTTGGTAGAAAATTTTTATTAGAAAAAATATGATTATAAATGAACTTCTAAGATCCCTAAAACTTTGTAAAAAATTTTCGTTTAAGGAAAAAGGATTATAGGCTATCCTTAAGATCTTTAACACTTCATAGAAAATTTTTATTCAAAGGGATAAGGCTATAGATGAACCTCTAAGACCTCTAAAATTTAGTAAAAAATTTTTATTAGAGGAAAAGGGTTATAAGCAAACCTCTAAGACCCCTAACACTTTTGATATTTGTGCTCCCATTAAAAGTAGTTGTCTTTAATGTGTTTCTTTGTACTTTCCTTTATAATCTCATTTTCTTTTCCTTAACGGTCATTAACTTCTAAACATTTTAGACAAAAAGTTAAATTTTTAGAGAGAGAGTTTTTAATTTTTACTAACTTGAACGTGCTTGGGCATCCTTTCCTGAGGTATTTTTTTTTCTTTTTTTTTTCTATGTGGTTCTCATGAATAGACATTCATGTAGGTAAATGTCAAATTCAAAATTTTCCTCACTATATGTGGATAAGAATGTTGATCATGAGGGCCTTGCAATAGTATCTACCCAAAAAGTTGAGGATGTTACTCCCTTAGGTCAAGAAATACTATCAAATAGTAAAGTAAGTAAGTTAAAGGCTAATAGTAGTAATAAGCCTAGGGAGAACTACTTCTCCTCCTAGGGATGTTAACCATCTAGTTTATGAAATTGACTCAGTCAAGTAGAAACAAGGTCATATAGGATTAAAAATTCAAAAAATCCTATTAGATATTTCTAGAACTATTAATCTTGAATTTTATTAATCAAGGACATAAAATTAGTCATACTTCTAAAAGAGCTATAGGAATGATGAAGATGGTTTTAAATGTTGGGGTTCGTATACCCTTCCATCTTTTCATTCATACGACATTAAATGCCTTTAATCTTATTCCGATGTAATTTACTTTTAATGTTTAGAGGATGATTATGAAATTATGAATTTTATGAAAAAGATTAGTTTTTAACAATTCATCTATTATTGAGATTAAAAACCTTTTTTATCTTCAATCTCATCCTGATGGCTGAGGGTGGTATTACTTACTTTCTTATAAGGATACTTTCTTTTTCTTTAAAAATACTTCTTTCTTTAAATAAAAATCTTATTATTTTCTTTTGATGGAATAATAGGAGCTTGAGGAGAAAGATTTAGAATATTATATCACTATTTTTAAGAATTATCATGAGTTAGTGATCTTTTTTCTTTTTCTATATTTAAAAATTTTTATTTATCTATTTATTGACACTAATTTTTTTTTTTTTTTTTGTAACCATTTGGACTAGTTCAGAGCCTACTTTTGAGAAGAGTGAAAAGATTGAATTTATATGTAAACTAAGTATTAAGGAGCACAACTTAATGGATCTTTTAAAACCAATTTCCTTTACAATTATTGAAATTCATCCTTCAATCCCTTATCTTCATTCTAACCCTTCAAAAGAAAAATGAAAAATGAATCCTCAGAGAAAACGTGCTACTCTAGCCAAGAAGGCTAAAAGACTTGTTGATAATAAAGCATTTTAACAACAACAAAGAAATTTTTTATTATTATCTTCAAACCAAGAAGATAACCTAACAAATAGATTGCATTCTTCTTCCATCATTCTAGAGTCTCATGCTTTCGTGCTTCCTCAAACAACTGGATCAACATCTAGATGGATGCTTTCTTTAATCAATCCTTAGTCAATTACTCCAATACTGACATCAATTCTTTCCTTACCTTCTTAGATGATTTAGGAAGAAGTTATTTAGATTGACAATTGACTTAAAATTTGGACTTGAAGTTACGATTCAGGTGTTATTCTTTCTTTTATTTATATCTTAATTTTTTAAATGTTTTTAACTTCTTTTCTTTTTATAGCACCTTCCTTCTATGTATGATGCTAATTAACAAGTTTAAACCCTCAGGGATATGGTAAATGGTTTGAAGAACTTGAGCCAGATAACATAATTATTAAGGACTCTTAGTTTTACACCAAAGAGATAAGGAGAAAAGGAAAAGAAAAGTCATTGAAGATAAAGCTGCTCGACAATCTGAAGAGATCGAAGCCTTGAAAAGTCAAGTCAAAGCACCAAAGAAGAAAACAAGGAGTTAAAGGAGAAAAACCATGATGAGTACTTCAATACAATGGATCCATGTAAGAAGGTTGTTTTAATTAGTCATCCTAACTTTGATTGATCATATATCGATGCTATGATGCATGAGGATAAATAGTTTGACACTTCTTTAACCCCAAGGGCTTATGATGACATTCCTGAGGTTGATGTCCCTACTCTGTGAACCCTATAACTACTTTGAATTCTCAAGAATTCACAATGGAGGGCATTTTTAGGGATGTTGAGACTACAAAGACTAATGTTGAAGATGACCCATAAACTTGCTTATTTTACTTATGTCTTTGTAGTAGTTTTGCTTTATTTTATTCCTTTATAATAATGTAATCAACTTTAAATATTAATAAAAAATTATTCTAAATTTTTCATTGTCCATTTATGTTAAAGTCGATTTATTTAGGCAACCATTTTATTTGTTTGTACAAATATATACATGCTCGAACATAATGGTTTTATTTACAATACTTACTAAAATGCTCGACATTCCAAGAATACTTAAGTAGACTGCCTCCTAAAATAGATAATACATAAATCCTAGGTCGAATTACTTTATGCACAAGATATGGGCCTTCGTACATAGGCTTAAGGGTTCCTTCACTAGGATCCTTTATGTTTTGCATGACCTTTTTAAAAGCAAGGTCTCCTTCTAAAAAACGTCTCATTTTCATTTTAGAGTTGTAGAATCGAGCCACTATGTGCTGGTAAGTTTCTTCCAACAAGTTGAGGTTCTCTAGTAGACTATTATTATTTGTGTTAGGGTCATTACATTCTATTCAAAATGTTAGCATTCCAATCTTCATAGGAATGATCGCTTTAGTTATGTAAGTTAATGAAAATAATGTTTCCCTTGTCGATGTCCTCAGCATAGTTTGATATGATCAAAGAACATGAGTAAGTTTTTCGAGCCAAAATTCCTTGGCTACTTCTAACTTTGTTTTGAAAGTATGCTTCATGACCTTATTAGTAGCTTTAACTTGTTCATTAACCAGTAATGAGTAGTGATTGTTGATACAGAGTTTCTTATAGAATTTTTGAAGTTATCATTGTCAGATTACTTTTTGTTATTCGTAATTATTGTATATGGTATTCCAAATTGACATATGACATTCTTTTTAAAAAACTCACTCGTCCTCTTCTCTATGATGGTAGAAAGTGGTTTAGCCTCAATCCATTTGGTGAAGTAATCAGTGACAAAAATCAAGAATTTTACTTGACTTTTTTGCAACAAAAAGAGGTTCTATAATGTTAAGTTCCCATTGGGGAAAAGGCTATGGTGCCTTGAGAGGAGTTTGGTTTTTTGGTAGTTTTTTAGGGATAATTGCAAAATTTTTAACACTTGATATAATGTTGGACCAACTCCTTTACATCTTTATGCATAGTCGGCCAAAAGAACCCTTACCTCATTGCTTTACATGCAAGAGATCGAGCCTTTTATTGATTTTCACATATCTCTTCATGGATTTCTCTTAAGGAATTACGCTTTCTTGAGGTGATTGTGAATTTTTGTTGAGGAGTTAATTTTTTTGAGATGACTGTGATTAATAATCCTTATAAGTAAAAAGGACTTTTTTTTAAGTGTAAATTCTTAAAATTAAAGAGGATTCTCATTTTTATAATATAAGAATTTAATCCTAAAATGATAACTACAATTAATAGCCCTCATAATTAAAGAGGACTCCTTTGTGAGATTCTTACCTATTTATCTTCTTAATTTTGGGTTTATGAGTTTGAATTTATTAAAAACTTTACTTGTGAGTTTGATCTCGGGGGTTTATATACAACAATTCCCATCTTCTTAGAGATTTATATACAACAATTCCCATCTTCTCGGAGCATTTTACTGCACGCTGCCTCCTTTTGCATTTCCACAGTACAGGAGTCATTTTCCGAATTTTAACCTACTGTTTTTCTGTTGCCAATTGGTCGAATCTGATTGCTATTTTTGCCCACAAAACATTGTTGATTTTTCTTAACTTGGCGGTGTTGTTACTCCCAATATCCCAACACCTGATAACCTCATGAAAGAATTATTGTTCAGAGGTTTTCTACACCAATTCAGCAAAGCGGAGCATATCTTATGCCAACAGGATGAGATTATAATACATAACACCAGGAGCTTCGTTGAATTCAAGCGGACCTTTTCTCCTCATTGGGATTAAAATTACAAGGATCCTTCTCAGTCCTCACCGCTTGTTTTCAAGTAGTTCACATGGTTTTTGCTTTTTTCCGTTTTGATATCTGTTAATTTCTTGGCAGAACTTTAGATATGGCTACCTAATTTTGGGAACCACTACTTATCGAAAACTCAATGTGGAGGATATCTTTCGTTTTCTGGCTATAATACTTTCTTAACAATGTTTTGAAACCTTAACTAATGCATTTATGTGAGCAGATTTCAAGAGCATCAAATTGTACAGACTTTCATCATAGCCACAGGCAGGTAACTCGTTTACAACCGTCGTTAAAGATGACTAAAGGACCCGATACAATTTATTCACAGTTAAATGCAACAGCTTGTGCTGTTCCATGGATGAAATATGCCTACTGCAGAACTACCAGCAAGGAGATGGTTCTTCGAAACCCAGTTAGCATTATTGCATTATCAACAGACGACCATTTCCATTCATTGATAATTTAGATTTTTATAATAACAATTTTCCTTTTGTTTTCTTGTTTCTTATTAAGAAAAAGAGCTTATGGTTTAGATTTGAAAAATAATGTCCAAGAAAATTGTGTTCGGGAAGTTGTCAATGACATCAAAACTGTCAGCTATTCCAAAAGATTAAGAATAGCCGTGATTAAGAGAGGGAGGGGGGGAGAGAGAAAGGCTATTCTTCAGGTTGCCAACGAGAGATGGGCAGGTTAGTTAACATTAGAGACGAGAGAGAGCTTCCATAGGGATAATTTACGTTTTTCATTCTGCTGTAGCAAGTAATAGAGTTATAATTTGTACACTTGTACAGACTTTCAAGTCTCAAGTTTATATTGATATCTAGAACCTGACGGATCAACTCCCTACATGAAATGCACACTTGTTGAGGGATATCTCTGCTTTATAATAAAAATTTATCCCCGAATCAAATGATACTCGAGCCGGAGTTGGCGCTGCTGCTTCAGTAACATCATCTACTTCCCGACTATAATTTGAGTTTGCTCAACTCAATCGTTTGAACAGGATACGAGTAAGCCTCATAATTGATTTGCTGGCCCAAAGTACTTAATTTCGTGAGTGTAGTTATCAGATCAACCTGTAAAAGAATCAATTTGGAAACCGAGTCTATAAATTAAAATGTCAATAAAGCAATACCGAACAGATGCATCATTATTAAATTTACTGAATCAAAATGTCAATAAAGCAATACCGAACAGTTGCATCATTATTAAATTTTCTGTATCAACTATACAATAAGAGGTGGACCTTAACAGTGGCACCATTGTGATGGCCCTAGTGGCATAAAAAAGAAGAGAAAAGAAAAGAAAAAGGTGATAAAGCAAATATCAAACTAACCTCGTAATCCGTCTGAGACACTGTTTCTCGGCTACGTTGGTATTTCTCAACCCATGGAGAAACATCTTTGTCAGTGGCTAACAAGGCTTCTGTTGCCGTCTGGTCAGGCCCCAAGAATGCAGACATAACCGCCAACTGCCAACCAACAATAGGATTTCAAAAGAACCAGAGTGGGTGTTAATCATAACAATATTAAAAGGTAAGAAATGATGGTTGTCCTTCAGCATAGTCGAAGTGTAATCAAGGATTTTCCTCAACCTATTTATTTATCAATGTAATTATTGACCTTTCAAGTTTCATATTTTTTGAATAAAAATTGTTGTAACAATTGGAAAACAAGACATAAATTACAAAGAAAATCTAATACCACATGTTTCAGCATCAGAATGATTAATTGGGCTATACTGGTAAGTGATCAAATTATAGATAAATCTTTTGACAACAAGTGTTGCATCAGTGCCCCGAACTTAAGGCAATTGAATATAAGCAGTAAGTCTTAAATGAATTTTTGTTGTATTTTGAAGTCAGACGGCAAAGTGAAGAACTAGAAAATACTGTAGATGTCAGACTACAACATAGCTCAAATGACTTGTGATTCTAACCAAAGCATTGTTTTATGTGATATATGCACACATTTGACCTGGAGGGATGTCTTTCTGTGGTGTTTGCTTCAGTTTGCAAAAAATTTGGTTGTTCGTCAGTTTCATGATGATACAAAACCATAAAAGGGCTACTACGACCTTGAGTATATAGAGAAATTACCTGGCGGGGACCAAAGCCAATTGCTGAGAACTTATCTTTCATTTCCTGTACAGTAGCTTTCTCCCACTGAGGAACTCTACCCTCTGGATCTGGCTCCTGGGCATCTGTCCTTCCCAATTGCTTCTCAAAGAAGCCCCACTGTTGGCAGAAGAACAATTTTTTTGCATTGTACATAATACCATAAATTCCTCTACTATATATTTGAAGTGCAACAAAGATCTATATCAGCAGAAATGTATGCATCAGACAATTCATTTAAACATGATGCAGCCAAAGTTTTAATCTTTTCCTTCTTCTCCTGAGGTGTCTATCTTAGGTTTTTAAGTGCCTGATAAAAGCAGCACAGTGATTGCACAACTAATTGTCTTTATAGCTAGCATAAATAGACTCTTCTGTTTTAAAGACAAGAATATCCTAAAGCTTTAAAATTAATGCCCTTGTGAAGGAACTGAACAGAGGCATATAATACATCCTAGTCAAAGGAGACAAAGTTGAATTGATTGATTACATGTACAGACTTAGACTATAAATTTATGATGGAGATGTAAGATAACTGATTTCAGTAACAACCTAACTATTGATCTGAATATGGCACAAGATATGAAGATTGATGTTGAAAATAACCGTACAGCAAAGCATATTGAGAAACACACCTGTCCATTTGAACCATAGGCAGTATATAATAATCTCCCTTTCTCTTCATTACCTCCACATTTTCGGACAGCAGATGCCAAGAATGTGTCCTTAAGGGCACTTTGTGCTACATAACATAAACAAATTGAGTCAGCCACATGAGCCTTCTCTGTGGACACTCACAAAGTAGACAGTCCTAACATGTTCATATCTCAAACTCGGAATTTCTAATATTTGTAACCTGCATATTGGATAAGATCTGAAAAGGATATTGGTCCACCCTTGGAATATGAATCTATCTCCTTCTTTGTTTCCTCTAATAAATTCAAAGCAGAAGCAAGCCCCTTATTTTCAGGTCTGCTTATCTCTGAGCTTCAGGCAACAAAAACAGCAGAAGAAAATCAAGGCAACTTTTTACCGAACCAAATTAAATTATCACTGCCTTATTGCAGGAAAAAAGAAAGTCAGATTGCTAAAGCAACGGAAAATTCATGAAATATAGATTAACATATGATTTGGATAAATAAAGACAATCACAATTTTTCATCTCTTCCCATCCAAATGTTTCTGTAAGGTGACAAAAGAATCGATCAAAGGACAGCTGGTAACCAATTATTGGTACTTGAAATGCCCGAAAACTGGTGAAACTTAGCATTCTGTATACCAACAGGTCAATTTGGGAAGATCATTATTGCTGTTTCGTTAGTGGAATGTCATACTGATACTATGATTCTTTCCTGTGTGCATACATTATCCACATACTCATTTCTAGAAGCGAAAATTTTGCATCTTGATCAATTTTGGGATTATGCTACAAGTAGCAAGTACCTGAACCGTATGGATCCATTGGGGCCCCCAGATTTGGTAGCCTACAAACTTAACCAGCAGGACATCAGTTTATCTCCTTCACTTTTTCCATGACAAAGTAAAGGACTTCTATGACATATCAACTAGAAATTCAAATGGGTACAGGCTTTTCTCTGACCTTATCATAAGTGATGGCATCATTCAGTGCCAACATTAGTAAAGATGGGATAAGATCCAGATTTCCCTGAAACCGGTACATTCAAAGAAGTGAACAAAATGCACATTGACAGCATGATTAGCCTGCTGTACTTATGTACATGATCTCCATACATAAATATGCCAGGACTAATTGGAATGCACATGAATGCATACTAGTACCTACCTTTATAGCAGTTTGGAGGGTCCCCTTGACACTTGCTGTTATGGAAAAAAAAAAATGTACACTTTGGTTGAGCAGATTCCTGCTAGTCAAGTTTAGGAAAGATAAGTTTACAAAACTTACAGAGAAACTCAGAACGCTGTCTGCGTTGGATCAAATCAGCAGCACTTGCCATTTCAATTGATCCCAAGCTTGCTATTAATTCCTGAGGAGAGACAAGAACTGGCAGAAATTCATCATCATATCATTCTTGTTCATGAAGCTATACTTCATATCCGGATGTATCTATACCTATACATATGCATGATTACATGGTTCCACAGAGTATAGGGTCACAATACAGCCTGTTGAGAAGAGAACAATTTGATTCTATATTTTTTTTGGGCTGCAGCATATTTGTCAATTGAATTTTGCTAACAGACTGGGGTTTTGTTAACGTCAAGTATAAAGTTAGTAGTTGCAGATAGACAAAGAGGTAGTAATCGGTGCTTCACCAAGAAATGAAGTTCAGGTAAGTTGGTTTCATTCTAAATCTCCGTTTCAAGAAGGACCAAAGGAAATTGGGCAAAAGCAAATGTCTCTCCACTGTGGAATGATCTAGCCAATAAGAAGTAAAAAAATTTAGCTCCGTTTGCTTTGTAATTAATATTAGGAACAAACTAGTATTAAATTACATGCATTAGACGGATAGAGGAAAGGAATGCTCTCACCATGCCAATGGTTGCACCAAAGCAATTCAGAATATCCCTTCGACGGAAACCGTCCTCAACAGTAATTTCAGTCTCAATTTTATGACAACGTGTAACACCCTGAAGGTTGAACATTCAAGTTCAGTTGAAGTTACAGGTGAACAGTGTAGAAATGAACATTGCAAATACAAGAAAGAAAGATTGAAGCAGACTTACGACACTACGGTGTCTGGTGGCGGTGGTAGAGAAGTTGCTGCTGAGAGATGGGACGGGAACAATGGGAATTAAACAAGGAACTGTTGAAAGGAAAGACAGACCCATTTTATTTTCTCTTAATCCTTGTTCTTTCCAATGTTCAAAATGTAACTCTCTCCTTCTTTGTAAATGTGCAGAATCGAGAGAGAGCGTGTGGGCCAATGATGTGGTTATGTGTGTGGATCGTGCATGAGAGTTCATGATTTTGTGTTATCCTATCTTTGATTCTTTCTGTTGAGTTGGGTCAGTTCCCGAAATTTCCTAACCTTGGATTAGTTATCGACCCGAATAATAACCCATTTTCCTTTCGGACCCTAAATCCAGATCCTAATACGAATCCTCGAAGAAGTCCGCAAAAATAACAACAGGTGTACCAATTATAAAAGAGATATTTATAACTAAAAAAGAATTATTAAATGCATAACTTATCTTCTTTATTTTGTAGTTATATTTAACTGTTCTATTTAAATTTTTTTAAATTGTGCAATTTATTATTAATATATGACGCTAGTCAGAGGATGACCAAAAAGAGAAGAGAAAAGAAGAGAAGCTGAAAAACTGAAATATTATTATTTTATTAAATGATCACAAGTGAAATAGCATTCGGGTAATATAAACTTTATTTCTTGGAGTAGTTTACGCTATCATAAATTCATATCACCATCACCAATGAATCAATCCCTCGTTCTTCTCTGGAAACGCAGCCAACTTCCTGAATCATATACGAATGTATCGTTCTGATGGAATGGAACTCGTTCTACCTTTAATAATCTAATCCTTGTGCTGCATCCCCGAGGTGTATCGTTTTCACCAATGCACTGAAGCTATCTAATAACTCGAGATATACACATTCCGCGTCCCCGATGCCTACCTACAATGGCACAACCACAGCTTGCAGAACGATAATATTTGAGGAACGAATGCGTGCCAATAGCTGACTGCCTTGGAGATCTTTGTTGAAGGATATCCACAGCAATCAAACTACCTAATGGGGAGTGAGGTGTTAACATGTAGTGGTTCTTTCCGACATAAACAATCCGGCAGGGGGTTTACATAGAAAGCTTCTTCTGAACGAAACCTATCCATGCCCTTTGTTCCTGAGACGGGGCCCTTTCTTTTTTTTGGAGACCCTTGCCTGTAAGACCAATATAAGAAACAAAATTAAAATGGCTGCTATGTAATTCAACATATTTGACAAATGATAAGACATAATACCTTCATTATATCAATACTCCAATAAAGATGGGCAACATAGACATGACACTGGCTGAAGAAAGAATCCTCAGTCTCACAATTCATGGTCCTTATTAATTACTATCACTAAGCACTGGCATTTTGGGCCACAAAATATCTGTTTGTTACATCTAATCAAGTCCTAGTACCTGAGAAATATTTAAAAATAAATATATAAAAAACAGGCCCCTACTAATTTTCCACCAAAATTCATCACAGATTCAATATTGTCTACTCCTATAGCTTGGCAGCAAATAACATATACAAGAAGAATGACTACAGGAATGATATGAATCTACCAACCAGACTCCAGAATTTTATTGAAATGTTGCAAATTCAAAGGTATCCAAAAAGTGGCCAAACAAGAAAAGGCAACCTAGTGGTCCTCACACAACACTAAAAATATATAGTGTTAGTTTCAGGAGCACCAATCATATCAAGAAACTAGTGATACAGTAAGGATGCACAACCAAAGAACAAAAGATGGTGACGCTTCATATACAACTATAACTTATGACATACCGTCTTTTGTGAATTTCGCTGATTTTATCCGATAAACTTTTCCCTTCTTTAAGCGTTCCCAGCTCAATTTTGTCAAACAGACGAACAAGTGCTTTCCTGATGAACAGAATAGAAACAACATTAATACAGAGCACTCCAGTGGAATCTGAATCTGGATGTTTTACCTAAAAGAAACTGCCAAACCTGTCAGGAGAAATTGTTTTCCTATGTCCCAGAAATCGGCGATGACCTTCAACTGCCCTTGCCATGTTTCCCGAGTATGATGGTATAAATACATCACTTTCAACAGATACAATGTAGTCAAGTGCAGCCATTTGAGAAGCATAATTGACAAACGGTTCCAACTCCTCAACAGATGCCAATTTTTCCTGAAAAGTAATCAAAAATATGATTCAACTTGCCTGCCATCAGCAAAAATATCTGCCAGTTTAAACTTTAGCTGCTCTGAACCCTTGCCCAAAACTCAAAAAATGAATATAATGAGATAAAATCACCTCCATCCTTCTGTTTATTGCATGCAAGAGAGAGTGGGAGAAGAAAATTTATCATTGATCAGAGAAGAAGCGTGATTTTTAACAGGGAGTACCACAAGTTGATTGAATTTCATAAAATTTATTATTGATCAGAGAAGAAGCATGATTTTCAACAGCAAGTACCACAAGTTGATTGAATTTCTTCATAAGCCAAATACTGAATTTGACTACAGAGTGGTCCTTCTATAGTAATTGACAGTTACTTGAGCAGTAATGAGACTCATTGGCTAAACCCATCAGCACAAGATCATAAAAATATCTGGCTATAATCTCAGATGAACTAACACGCACACCGTGTTTAACAGAGCGCACACAAACATTCTTCAGCATTAAGTTTCTGTTGTGAGGTTTCACATGGTCAGTCGATGTTCACCAAAAACCCCATAAAACACATTCCAAGAGTTCACTAAAACCAAGCCCCATCACATATCACACAGAACATCAACAACAGAAGATACAAGTCACACCTTACTCATTAATATTGGATAGCGGGACTGCAGGTCAGCCATACGAGCATCACCACCATATATCTCTCCAGCAGCAATGTATATAGGGGTGTTTGGGGGGAATCCTAGAGCAGTAAGAAATATTCCAACCTCTTTTGGAGTTAAGGGGCAATAACCTTTGGATCTCTGTTCATTGGAATCAATGTCCTTTACTTTCCAGTAGGCAGTGTTTTCTCTACCAAGTTTAAAACAAAGTTAAAATACATAAAAGATTTCTTGCACCAAGTAAAATAAAGACCAATCATCAAACAAAGAAGCATCAAATTGAGCATTATAAATCATCACATACAGTCAGCTCAGACCTTATTGTCCTCAGTTCATCAGCCTCGGAAGGAGATAAATCATGCGTGCACCCACTAAAGGCAAGCATGTCCTTCTCATATCGTAAATGCAGTGCAATGTAAGGGCCATAAGATCTCATCCGATCCACCAACAACTACAATCAATTAGAAAATTCAAACACTGTAATTGCATCTGTAACAAGAAATGTAGCCACTACAAAGATCAAATGAAAGATCAGGACTAATTATTCACTTTTCCCATTGCTTCAATTTGTGGGGCAAAACGGAGGGCTTCATAGCAAGCACGGCAACGCAGCCTTTGAATGTCTGGAGGTAGATTGTTATTTGCCAGGCGAGAATCAGATTTGGCAGCTCGAATAATCTGTGAGGAATCATGTGAGTATCAAGATGATTGCATTTGGAATACCACAATATGCACATATACAATTAAGAAGTTCAAGAAACACACCTGGTAATCCTCCCACATGCTAGCTATCTCAACCTGGTAGTAATCCATACCAGACCAGCTTCTGAAATGCTTAACTGCTCTCGCAACTGTACTGAGTTCCTTGGGAAGCTTTTTTATGACTTTTACATCATTAGCCAAAGAATTAATGAAATAATCTTCATCAAAAACATCAGAAAAGTTGCTGCATATGAGAAAGTAGAAAATAGACCATGGTTATCAGTCATGAAAAAATTGATGTAAAGACAGACTGTTAACTTCCAAAATGGGAAAGGGAGGCACCTAGAGTCTTGCCAAAATGACCGTTTATCAAGCTCTGGAACTACAAGAGTGGCATTTATGATACGAGCTACAGCTACCATGTCACATATCTGCAACTCAAACATTTAAACTATAGTCAGCACTAAATAATAGCCACAAAATATTTTAACCAAGAAATTACAATAATCAAAAGAAATACATATTAGCAAATGACATTTTCCATTTTTATTGAATTCAACACTGTAAGTCACAACAATAAACTAAAATACCAATTTTGACGTGTTAAATTGTTTAATGTTTATACCATCAACAAAAGGTGGAAAGATAGCATGAAAAGGGCATAGTAATCTCAAGCAGTAAACAAGAAGACTGTTAATGAGAAAAGTAGTCTAGAGGGAATAGCTCATCCAATCTGACAGTAACAGGTAGGAAAAGGTTATGCATGCATAGCTCACAAATAATATGAATACATTAAATCCATAATTTTGGTATTAATGATAATAATTGCAGCTAAATGAAATTAAGATAAAATGAAGAAATATTAAAAGGTACATGAATAATTTCCACCAGTTGCACTGAACCAAATCTCAATCTGATTTCGAAAAATATGAAAAAAGGAAAACTTAGAACAGAACTCTGAATCTCACACTTTAACAGGTCTAAAATGGAGTCATTTACTGTAACATTCAGCTGTTATTTATTCCAACTTCTCAATTCACCAATCAAACTGTAAACAGTCTCCAAGGGAATAGCCTAGTCAGTTTGATCCTAAACAATTGTGCACGTGGTGGTGGGCTTGGGTGTGGAAATCTTAAATTTAAAAAAAAAGAAAAAAGAAAACCACACAAGTTGTAATGAATTTTCTAGCCCATGGTACAAGTACTTGGGAATACATTAGACAAAAATGAAAAAATTATATGTATGGAACAGAAGAAAGATACAAACCCCAGTACGCATCTGATTGAGTCCACCATTTGTATGAACCAGAAGAAAACCGCGTGACTCTGCAGGAGCTGATTAAAAAACAGTAAATTAGTAAAATAAGTATACATGAGTCCAAAGAAGCAAACTGAAAACAGCTTTCTTACATGTATAATTAGGACT
The DNA here is from genome assembly GCA_032402905.1 of Khaya senegalensis. Classification (NCBI taxonomy): domain Eukaryota; kingdom Viridiplantae; phylum Streptophyta; class Magnoliopsida; order Sapindales; family Meliaceae; genus Khaya; species Khaya senegalensis. The sequence continues at coordinate 5,593,301 of CP135544.1, read as the reverse complement.
GGACTCCACGCATGGCACAAAATCTCGATTTGAGGGAGGCTTCCATAGCTTAACGAAATCCAAATGCCCACTTGCACGAACCAACTGTCAAATCTAAAGGAGTGAAAACATGAAAGAGGCATGACTGCTTCGTATCAAAATATATAATCTGCTTTCACCGACTAATCACAAGTCTCCATTATGTACAAAGCAAAGATAATAACAAACAGAATTCTCATAGCATTTGCTTTAAATCAACATTAGAAACCAAGCATCGCGGTTCCTTTTCATTTTTGTTTTTTCCTTTTAATTTTTTTCCTCATTTGGTAATAAATAATCAAAATGTAAGGCCGAATACATTAAAATCAAAACCTTGCGAGAAGGTAACGGAGCTTGGGACAAATGAGGGGGAGCTAGCTCTTGAGTCCAGCTTTGCTCTGTACTCAAAATCTGGTACTTGATTTCATGTTGCTACAAAAAATTTATGAAACAAAAAATGAATCCATACATCAAATCACGCAATCGAAACTAGAGAATAAAATAAACAAAAATAGAAACTTTTTGTCGTTACTTGAATTGAAATAAAAATGGAAAATAAGAATTAACATTTTAAAGAGAGAAATGAAACCTAATTAGAGAAAGAAAGAAAGAAAGAAAGACACCTGAGTAACCGTTGGGAGCTTGTAAGGATCAGTAAAGGCGGGCAACTTAGAAGAAGGAAAAAGGGGCATGTGGACGTGTAAGGATAGCAGAGCCACCAGCGCTATTACGCACATGGCGCACGTTAGCGGCTTCCTCAGCGAAACCACCGCTCTTCTCCTCCGCCTCTGCTGCATCTTCTAGAATTTACACAAAACAACACGGACTTAAACGCACACAACAACTCTCCCTCTCTCTAATAAAACTGAATGAAAGCAAAAAGACGACACGAATACATTGTTTATTAAAAAGAAAAAAAGAAATTGGAGATCACGACTGGGTGTCTCCCGAATCTCCACTTTGAATAGTGATAAAAGCAGGCGGGTGGGCGGGCGGCTGGCTGTTGTTTCTCGTTGGCGCAGCGTTCTTGGTTTTTTTGTTTCAGTTATTAGGCACTTAAAAAGCCATAAGTATCATAACGAAGATGGGTAATTAAAATGTTACAGAAAACATTTTTAAAAAATTAATTATGTGCTGCGAGCCGCTGGTGGGACCGGCTCCGTAAATACCTGAATCTCTCAGTAATTAGTTTATACAGTTTGGTTCAACAACAAACACTTAAAAATCAAGCAAGACACTGATTGAATTTTTTTTTTTTGAAAAAAAAAACACAGTATATATTTAGTACGATAAAATCAACAATTATTTTAAGGAGTGAGGCATTAATTAAAGTTAATGTTACATTAAATTATATTAACAGTATAATAACAGTATCACCAAAGCCAAACCACGGGGGCAACTAAGAGTAGGTGCTAGCCTGTGCTCTTTATCTTGTGATTGGATTAAGAAATTCTGAAGGGAATTCTCAAACAATGTAACTGGATAAATTATTTATTTGCTAAGGATGGATTTAGTTGACCAAAGTCTAATAATTACAATAAACAAATTCAAAGCTATAGAAGAAGAAGAAGCAGCAGCACCAGCAGTTGTGAGGATCTCAAGATAGAGTGGCAGGTGCATTCATTACAAGTATGGCTTGCAATGTACAATGCAAGCGAGGGCTTTAGCTTTCTCCTTCTTGTTCTTGTGTACACACTTACAAACTGGATTTCAATTGGGTTCCTACTGTTAGTTGTTAAATTAGCTTCATTCACATTCGTATCCTTTTCATTGATTTTTCACTTATTTTTTATTTTTAAAATATTTTTACATATATCTCTTAAAATTTATCTAAATAACATCTAAATATAAATTTTTTATTAAAATTAACAAATAATATACTTTAATAATAATGATTGACTATTAATTGATTAACTAAAATAATTTTATATGTATAAATTTTACATATTGATATTTTTATATATTTTTCTTAAAATTTTAAAAAAATTATTTTTAAAATTTTGATATATAATTTAGGAAGGAAATAAATGTA
>CP135544.1:5545724-5571283 GCA_032402905.1 Khaya senegalensis | reverse complement strand
TGGTAATTGCTGAAAGTTTCAAAAATGCAAACAGTAAAAGCTGAATTGAAGGCTAAAAAAGTTTATATACATTAGTAACATGGAAGTAATGTGATGGCCTGCCTAACTAGTATGATATTATTTATTTTGTGGTTTATGATTAAGGAGTAAAGTATTTATAAGTTCAAGATCACTCTTAAGCAATGTAAAATTTTACAAATAAAATTAACTACTAGCACAAGTTTATGAAAGTAAGGAGGAGAAAAAAATTAGAGTTTCAATTATATGATGGGGAGTCAATGTAACACCTGGCCCATTAAAATAATTGGGCCTAAAAATTTTTTTAAAAAATAAAATCTTGACCTATATGAATATATATGTACGTGTGTGTGTGTGTGTGTGTATTTGTAGATAAGTATGAATTGGAAGAGGTTATGGGAGAAGCCACTAGAAGTTATTGGAAGAGAAAAGAAAGAAAAGAAAAAAGAGAGAAAGAGAGGAAGAAAAGGGGAAAGAAGAAGAAGAATAATAATAATAATAAGGGAAAAAAAAAAAGAAATTAAAGGTAAGATTTATCGTTATTTTCGATTTTGAGAAGAAAATAGTTGATTTTAGTGTAGAAATTATTGCAAATTGGAGGAATAGATAAATTTTTTGTTTTAATAGTTTAATAATTAAAATTATTACTATGTTAAGTTATTGGATTTTAGATCCATAGATTTTGGATCAAATTCGATAGATTGATCGGAAGATTTCTCGAGAATTGTTAAAAAATTAGATAAAAATTGTAGAATTTAATTGGGGGTGAAAATGTAAGGATTGCTGTTTTGTTCTTTTTTTTTTCTAAATTTTTCAAGAATTTGAAATGTTATTATTATTAAATTATACTTTCGATGTTTGAAATGTTGTGAAATGATATGAAATAAGTTATTTTATTATTATTATGTGTGAGTGGATTGTGAGATAGTATATGGCCTTTATTTAATACTGGTGACTATGGACTTGATTTCAGTCCCACGGTGAAAGTCTGTAAATTTGAAATCATGGGCGGCGGTCCTTGTGTATAGAACCCCTAAAGTACGCAGACTACACATTTTTTGGACGGTAGTCCCTGAAAATAGTACTCCAAAACTATGCATTACACATAGTGATAGTTAAATTAAATTATTGTCGTGTTATCATTATTTATACTTATTTCTATTTATTTATATTATTCATGACTTATTTAATGGGAAGCATAATTATTATAAAATTATTTGAAAAACTTCGATTGTATGTGAATATCTACGGGACGTTAGCTTACACCCTACTTTTCAAGTTCCATTGGAGCAGCAGGAGATAGGTGAACCTGAAGGAACCTTATCTCTTTTTGCTAGATATTTTTGGAGGACTAATTTGCTGTACATATTATATTTGTTAGAACATTGTAAAAATATTATTCATATTTTATTGAATAAATATATTAAGTTTTAATGTGATATATTATGTTATCGCAGTAGTTGAAAATATTATGAGAAATATTAGGAGTGTTGTAGAATTTTTAGGCTTGTAGGTTTTTATAGATATTGTCTATGTATAGTGGGTATTTTGCCAAAATTTTTGAAATCTCATAACTATCCCTTTAAACCCTAATTCACAAACCCTAATTTAGGGAGCGTGACAGCTTGGTATCAGAGTTTAGGCTTAGAGCTTAGGCTTTAGATTCTATAGACGTTTTAAAATAGTTAGATAATAGTTGTATTACTTGGGACCTTCAGTTGTTATTTTTATATTTTATAGACTTGTATCTTATGTTGCTGTTATTTGTAAGTTGTATCTATTTGATTTATATGCTTTAACTATTATAGTTGTGTCATACTTTTCAGTATATCTGATGATAATAGAGAAGTTGTGTCATCCACATCACAAGAACGGAGTGAGTTTGGAGACTTTCATTAGACTATGCAAGAGTTTGTTAGTGCAATTTGTGGTTTTGCAAATAGTGGGCCATCTGATCGTAGCGGAAGCACTGAAATTAGGAGTACAGCGGCACTGAGTGAATTCAAAAGATTAAATCCACCAAATTTTAATGGAAAGACCAATCTATTAGTTCATGAAGAATGTGTTGGGCAAATTGAACGTATTCTTGATGGGTTGCAGTTACCTAAAGAAATCTGGATTAAACTTGCAACTTTTCAGCTTGTTGAAGATGCTAATCATTGGTCGAATGCCATGAAAATTTCTAGGCAAGATAAAGAATGGACGTGAGAGGATTTCAAAGAAGTTTTCCTGAGTAAATATTTTTCTGAAGTATTTCATGATGTTATGTTAGATGAGTTTATACATCTAACTCAAGAAAACATGTCAGTGTCGCAGTATGAAGCTAATTTTGAAGCCTTGAGTCGTTTTGCTACTCCTTTGATTTTAAAGGAGAAGGATAAAATTAAAAGATTCGTGAAATGATTGAAGTCGTCACTTAGACATGCACTAATCATGTTGGACTTTGAAGAATATCCCAAGGTGGTGAATCATGCCCTAATGATTGAACAAGATGAGGAGGAAGTGAAGCAAAGCACAAATAAGTCCAAAAAGAGGAGTTTTGAGCAAAAATCATTAAGATGGGGCGAAAAGAGACAGATGAGAGGTCAATCCACATCTCAAAATAATAAAAATTTTTGTCTAAGAATAGGAGTTTGTTTTAAGTGTAGACAGTCTGGGCACTACAGAAACACGTGTCCATGTTTGGGGCAAGCTCAAAGTTAGGTGGCTAGTTCTGGTGGGAGAAATACTCAGAATATAGCGCAACAATCTTAACAAAGTAGACAACCGTACCAAGGACAAAATAAGCAGTCATCTTAGAGATATCAGTAATTACAGAGTTGGGACAGACCAAAAGCTTAAGGAAGGGCTTTCGCACTTACGCATAAAGTTGTGGATTAGATTATACAGTAGTGAAAGGTACCTTTCTTTTGTTCAATACCAGAGTTAAAGTTTTATTTGATTCTGGTGCTGCTCATTCTTTCATATCTTCAAATTTAGTATTTTTATTGGGTTTAGAAACTAAACTTTTTGATGTTAAACTGTTATTTGAAATGCCTGTTGGGCGTAGTATGAATCTTAATAGGATATATTAGGATTGTGAAATTGATGTAGGGGGTCGCAAAATATCTTTTGGATTAGTGGTGATGGAAATGGCGAATTATGATGTAATTCTTAGGATAGATTGGTTATCATTTTTGAGTGCAACTATAGATTGTCAGAAAAAGAGAGTAAGTGTTACTCTTCCTTGTGGCAATAAATTTCATATTTTTGGAGGTGTAAGTAGTAGCCAACCTTATACTTATGCTGAGTATAAAGAGTATAAAGATTATTTGGGGTGGATTACTAATTTATATTGTCAAGAGAGTAGTGAGTTAAAAACACGACCCATTCTTATAGTTGATGAATTTCTTGATATTTTTTTTCTGATGATTTACCTAGTTTGCCACCAAAAAAAGAAATAGACATTGTTATTGAGATATACCTTAGAACTTTTCCTATTTCAATAGTACCTTATAGAATAGCTCCAGCAGAATTGAGAGAGTTAAAACAGTAGTTACAGGATTTATTGAATAAAGGGTTTATAAGAGCTAGTACCTCTCCTTAGGGTGCACCAGTTTTGTTTGCCAAGAAAAAGGATGGTAGCTTAAAATTGTGCGTGGACTACAGACAATTGAATCGAGTGGCGGTAAAGAATAAATATCCGTTACCTAGAATTGATGATTTGTTTGATTAGTTGTGTGGTTCTAAATATTTCTCAAAAATCGATCTTCGATTAGCTATCATCAACTGAAGATTAGAGATGAAGATATTCCAAAAACTATTTTTCGTACTAGATATGGGCACTTTGAATTTGTGGTGATGCCATTTGAATTAACAAATGCACCTACAGCATTTATGAATTTGATGCACTAAAATTTTCACCCATATCTTGATAAATTTGTAATAGTATTTGTGGATAATATTCTGATTTACTCAAAAACTCCAGAAGAGCATGAACAACACTTGATGATTTTTATACAAGTGTTGAGGGAGCATCGATTATATGCTAAACGAAGTAAATGTGAGTTTTGGATGAATAAAGTAAAATTTTTGGGACATGTGGTATCTGAAGAAGGTATTTCAGTTGATCCTGCTAAAGTGGAAGCAGTACAAAATTGAAATAAGCCAAAAAATATGACAGAGATATTATCGTAGGTTTGTAAAAGATTTTTCTCGAATTGTTACACCATTGACATGTTTAACCAGAAAATAAGTAAAGTTTGAGTGGTGTGATAAAAGTGAGTAAGCCTTTATGGAATTGAAATGGTGGCTAACTTCTGCTCCAATTTTGATTATTCCTAAGTATGGTGTAGGGTATACTATTTATTGTGATGCTTCAAGAGTAGGCCTTGGTGGTATTTTAATGCAAAGGGATAGAGTAGTAACTTATGGCTCACGTCAGCTAAAGATACATGAACAAAATTACTCTACTTATGACTTAGAACTTGTCGCTATTGTATTTGCATTAAAAATATGGATGCATCACTTATATGGGCACCATGAGAAAGTTAATGTTGTGGCAGATGCATTAAGTAAGAAGTCCCAAGGCATGTTGGCTGGTTCATTCTGTCATGAGTGAAAAATTCGTAAACAATTTTGAGAAATTTAATTTAAGAATTGGTAAGGCTAAAGACTAATCATGCTTATTTAATTTAGTAGCCCAACCTACTATTATTCAAAAGGTGATTGAAACTCAATAAAATGACCCTGAAGCGCAAGCAATACGCGCTAAGTTGAAAAAAGGGCGAGATAGTTAATGGATGGTCAATTGATTCGTTTGGAGGTTTGAGATTTATAAGTAGACTTTTTGTACCAGCAGTGGGATCGCTTATAAATAATATTCTAAGTGAGATTCATAAATTTAAATTTACTATTTATCCTAGGGGCACAAAAATGTATCAGATTTTACGTAAGCAGTTTTGATGGAAAAGAATGAAAAAGAATGTGGGTGAATTTGTAACTAGATGTTTGGTATGTCAACAAGTTAAGGCAGAGCATCAGAAGTCAGCGAAATTATATCAACCTCTCCCAGTGTCAGAATGAAAATGGGAGCATGTAACCATGGATTGTGTGAGGGGACTTCCCAAAACGTGAAAGGAATATGATGGTATATGGGTTATTATAGATAGACTAACGAAATCTGCTCACTTCTTACTTGTTAAGAATATAGATTCTCTTGATGTCATGAGTAGATTATACATACAGGAGATTGTCAGACTGCATGGAGTACCTTTATATATTGCCTCTGATAGGAACCTACGATTTACATCGGGATTTTGTAAAAGTTTACAGAAGGCTATGAGTACCAAGTTAAATTTTAGTACGGCCTATCATGCTCAAACAGATGGACAATTTGAAAGGGTTATATAAATAGTGGAAGACATGCTTAGATCTTGTGTTTTAGATTTTCAAGGCTCATGGGTTGAACATTTACCTTTGGTGGAATTCGCTTATAATAATAGTTATCAGTCTAGTATTGGAATGGCACCATTTAAAGTTTTGTATGGGAGACCTTGCAGATCACCTGTAAGTTGGACAGAAGTTGGTAAAATTTCATTAGTTGGTCCTGAGTTGGTAAAGGAGACTACTGAAAAAGTAAGATTAATCAAGCAACGACTTTTTACAGTTCAAAGTCGCCAAAAGAGTTATGAGAACCGCAGAAGGAGACCATTAGAGTTCGAGGTGGGGGATCATGTGTTCTTAAAGATTAAACCTCGACTAGGTATTACCGGATTTAGAAAGGGTGAAAAATTAACTCCAAGATTCATTGACCCTCTTGAAATATTGGAGCGAGTTGGTGAAGTTGCTTATAGATTAGTATTGCCATCTCAATTATCAAATATTCATAATGTCTTATGTTTCCATGCTTAAAAAGCACCAATCGGATCTTTTTCATATTTTAGACCGGAAGAATTTTACCCTAATTGAATACGTCTCCTATAAAGAAAATCCGATTCAAATTATAGATTGAAAAGAATAAGTACTCAGTAGAAGAATTTTTCCATTGATAAAAGTTTTGTGGCAACATCATGGGAAAGAAGAAGCCACTTGGGAGCTCGAGTTTGAACTGTCAAGAAAATATCCTCATTTATTCTAAAACTGAAAGTATGCTTATCTAAATTTCGAAGATGAAATTTCTTTAAGGGGGGAGGATTGTAACACTTGGCCCATTAAAATAATTGGGCCCAAAAAATTTTTTTTAAAAATAAATAATGGCCCAATATGAGCACATATATATATATATATATATATATATATTTGTAGATAAGTATAAATTGGAAGAAGTTTTGGGAGAAGCCACTGGAAGTTACGGGAAGAGAAAAGAAAGAAAAGAAAAAAGAGAGAAAGAGAAGAAAAAAAGGAGAAAGAAGAAGAAGAAGAAGAAGAAGGAGAAAAATAAGAAATTGAAGGTAAAATTTACCGTTGTTCTTGATTTTGAGAAGAAAATAGTTGATTTTGGTATAAAAATTATTGAAAATTAGAGGAATAGATATATTTTTTATTTTAATAGTTTAATAGTTAAAATTATTACAATACTAAGTTATTGATCATAGATCCATAGATTTTGGATCAAATTTGATAGATTAATCGGAAGATTTTTCGAGAATTGTTGAAAAATTGGATGAAAATTGTAGAATTTGATTGGAGTTGAAAATGTAAAGATTTCAGAAATTTTTTTCAATTTTATAAATAAGAAGTTTTGACATGCAAATAGTTAAAAGTTTTAGAGTCAAAATAAAAAATCATATAATTTGAGGGTTAGATGATAATTTTAAAAAATTTTAGATCTTAAGAATAAATATTTTTGGAGCATCTTTGTAATTATTTATATTTTAAGAGATTCTTTTATAATTATTCATATTATAGGGATATTTTTATTATTTATTAATATTAATAATTTTTATTCTACAAATTCAAAATTCTAGAATTTTTAGTCTTAATCTTAATTTGATTGTAAGTCGAGAATTTATTTCTATTTTATTAGAAGCAGTATAAGATATTAGTTTATTTTAGTAATTATGTATTAATCTTAAAAATGATATCAGGTGGTGGTCAGGAAGACAGAGATCAAAGGAGTTAGAAATTTAATTACTGACATCTTTTGATTCAGGTAGGTATTTCACATATAATTGAGTGTTTTGATATTTAAAAAATTGAAAAGTAGGGTTTTATATTAAAATTTTATGAAAAATTATATTTTAATAATACAATTGTTGTTCTGTACACTTTTATTTAAATTTTTCAAAAATTTGAAAATGTTATTATTATTAAATTATATTCCGATGTTTGAAATGTTGTAAAATGATATGAAATAAGTTGTTTTGTTATTACTATGTATAAGTGGATTGTGAGATAGTGTATGGTTTTTGTTTAGCACCGATGACTATGGACCTGATTTAAATCCTACGATAAAAGCACGTAAACTTGAAATCATGGGCGGCGGTCCCTGAGTATAGAGCTTATAAAGTACGCAGATTACACATTTCTTAACCGGCTGTCACTGGGAATAGTACCCAAAAATTATGCATTACATATAGTAATAGCTAAATTAAATTATTGTCATATTAACGTTATTTATACTTATTTCTGTTTATTTACGTCATCCATGACTTATTTAATGGGAAGCATAATTATTATGAAATTATTTGAAAAATTTCGATTGTATGTTAATATTTACGGGACGTTAATTTACACCCTACTTTTCAGGTTCCATTGAAGCAATAGAAGATTAGTGAACCTGAAAGAACCTTACCCCTTTTTGCTAGATATTTTTGGAGGACTAATTTGCTGTATATATTGTATTTGCTAGAACATTATAAGAACATTGTTCATATTTTATTGAATAAATTCATTAAGTTTTAATGTGATGTATTGTGTTGTGGCAGTGGTTGAAAATATTATAAGAAATATTGTGAGTGTTGTAGATTTTTTAGATTTACAGGTTTTTATAGATATTATCTATGTATAGTGGGGACTTTGTTAAAATTTTTAAAATGTCATAACTATCCCTTTAAACCCTAATTCACAAACCCTAATTTAAGGGGTATGATAGTCAAAATATTCCAATTGTTTTGGAGTTTAGAAGCAGTACAATACTAACAAAAATGTGAGGCCAACCTCAATATGTGAGAAATGAGTCTTGTGAAAACTTTTAGGTTACTTATCACTGTTAACGATAAATTGAATTTCTAAATTTATACTTTTGAGTATTTTTTGATATGTTCTTTTTTTCAAATTTAATGATGAATAATTAAAAGACTTTATATTATTAAAAAAAGGTTTAAATGAAACGATTTTATTATATCAGTATAATTAATGTCATGAAATCATCTAATTAACAAAATGAGAAAAATTTATTTATTAGTACTGAATGAAAAAAATTAGCGGAGAATTTTATTATTAAATAATGTAGTAAAAGAAATTTATAAGATAATTATTTAACTTTTTTTATTATCATTAATAAATAAAATTCTTTTACTTCATTTATTGAATAATTTTACTACATTAATTATATTAATATGATAAGATCATTCTATCTAAATTTTTTTTTTCACTATTAAAACTAAAATTATGATATTAAAATATCACCCATGGTTTAAAAAAAAAACCCACATTTCGACCTGTGAAAAATATTAAATTTGATGAAATTTTCAAATTCCTGTAACTGAAGGGTGCAAAAAGAAAGTTCTTAATGTATTCCTTTATACATTGGCAAAGGATTCTAACTTACATCTAGTTAGTTCAACTTTTAACATGAATGAATTAGATCATTTAGTTGCCTTGACTTAACTTTATCTTATAATTTAAAAGAAACTCATTTATTAACCAAGATATTGGAATCTAAATAAAATGCAAGTCTTTAGGCAAAAGTTTAACAAAAACTAAAAAGAAAAAACTAAGAAGAAAATAAAGTATAAGAACTTTTTAGTCTGTGAAATCAAGAATCAAATAGTTTGGTAGCTTCTTTTGAACAATATACCTACTTGAGATTAATTGATTGATTAAGTCATTAACTATATAATATATATATATATATGTGTGTGTGTGTGTGTGTGTGTGTGTAAACTGAAAGTTTTTATGAAATTTTCAGGAAATTAAAATGAAGAGCCTTATTCCTTTTTTGTTACGAGGACCTATTACCTCAATTTGCTTATCATTCATAGTTAGCAATGAAAATGGTGCCATATTTCTTTTTAAAGAGAGCCTAAACATAGAATTCTTAATTGGTTAGGCTATGCAAATGGACAAGGACTTAGTGCACAACATAGAATACGACCTAAGTAATTGAATTCATGTAGATATTGTGAACAATATTTATTAATATTAATATATATTTAGGCTTGAAACGAGTAAAATGTAAAATCATAGTGAGAGCCATAGAATTAGATCTTCGCTAGTATAAAAATTATTAGGTTTATATTTGAGATTAGGTTATTTTGTATCAAAATGATTAAATTTGATAAATAATGATAATGAATAATATATGATAAATAATATTATATGAACAATGATTGATAATAGTACTTAATAAATAGTGTCATATAAATAGTAATAAATAGTATCAATATTCAAAATCGCAGCATTTGACTAGCATTGATTTGCTGCTTGAATGAGGTGAATAGCATTATTAACAATGATTTGTGAATAGTGATAAATAGTGCTAAAATGTCTAGAATTCTAATGCCTAATCTCCGTTGACATATGCTTAAGCATTCTTGCAAAAATACAACCACCTTAAGTCGTGTTTTGGAGTTTTTGACGATACTTTTTAGAGTTTCTGGGAATTTTTGAGTTTTTTGAGTAAAAATATCTTTCTCTAAATTTATTAAAAGTATTTTTTGTTATCTTTCTTAGAAAAAAATACAAATCAAATTTTTGTGATTGATATTTTTTAAAATATTTTTTCTAGAGAGATTTTTAACTTTCTCTCTTTAAAATCTAACTAAGAAACATTCATAATTCTAAAAGATTTTAATACTAGAAGATTTAGTTTTGTGAATATGCTATTCAATAATTCTATTAGCAAAGAAGATTTTAGAGTTTTAAAAATGTGAGAACTCAGAATGAGTCATTTAAAAAAATTAGTTGAGATTAAGTTATAATAGTTTTTGTAAAAAAATTATTATTTTTAAATTTTTTTTTACTAATAAAATATTTTGGTGACTTTTGTTATTAGTTTAAAAAATTTTTATCCTATAAAGAAATTCTTCATATGGTATTTTTTTAATAATAAATCATTGTGTCTATTTTTTTATTGTTTATTGATTATTAATTGGATTTATTATTATATTTTATTTGTATTGTGGTTTAGTTTATTAACTTGAGACATATTTTTTTTTATTTGTCTAAGGTATAGTAAATATTAATCTATTTTAATTTGTTTGTTTAAATTTTAATTTTTTTTGCTTCAACTTCTTTTCACCGGTCACCCCAAGTGTTGTAAGATTTAAATTTAGGATTTTTTAAGGAGCCAGTGGACTTGCAATTCTTTCCCCAGTAAAGGTGCACGTTTTGATGACCTAACCAAGAATAAAGCGTGTAACAACACTCAAGTCCCAAGTCCAACTTATTTGACGATATCAATGACAATTGACCCACCACCTAGCATAGATCCGAGAGTCTTTGTGCGTGTTATGAAAACAAAATCCGTTTTTTTTGACCAAACCGACAAATAGTTTGATCGATAGCTACATGAAACTAAACGCCACTTATATATCAAATAATCAGTCCGTATAAAGTGATTCACAAGAAAGCCGAAGGGTATTACTTTTTGTCAAATTACCCAAAATGAAAAATGCATGGGTCGGAAGGCCTCGTCTAATTGAAAGAAAGAAGCCTAACAATTATTGGGCCTCTTTGGTCCAAGTTCGGCAATTGCTTCTCAAGTCGAGGCAAATGACAATTCACCCCTTCGACTCCTTAAAAAACAATTTTTTCATGCAATAAAAGATGGGAACTATATTCACAAAAAACGGGAGTGTAATCAAATTATAAGTGGGTGCTCTTTGGAAACACCCGTAAAGTTATAAAACTAGAAACTTCGGCTTAAACTGGCCGTTGGATTTGATTTTAATTATTTTTATACATCTTAAAAAACGAACTATGTATGAAAAGAAACTACTCTAATAATTGACGTTGATTAATTAACCAAAGTGACAATGACATGAATTTTGTGTTGCCTGGTTAGGAGCAGCCTTGCCACAAATTTCCACTCTTTGTCAAGTGAGGTCACATCTCTCATAACTTATCCAAATTAGAACAACAAATAGACAATAATATACACCTTTCTAGACTCACCTAAAGAGCTCTATTACAAAATTAGCACAAACCAACAGTTTGATAGAGAGACCAAAAAATGATAAATAACAAAATAAAAGACATGAATTGTGTAGTGATAAGTTCAAATCCGAGAAAGCAAATTGATGATAAGATGAAAGAGCAACATGGGTTTTTGTCTCTAAACTTACCTTTCTTGCAATTTGCAAATTAAATTTCTCGGCTTCCTAAATCATCGCAAATTTCAATGGGAAGTGGATATACTGCCAGGAATCAGAATTGTTCACAAAGCATTTGGCTCTGGTCCTGGAGATGCACAGAAAGAATTGATGATTGAAGAAGGATTTGGTGAAGAAACGTCATCGAAGGGGAAAACTTAGGCTATAGCTAGATTCCCGTAGGAGGCAGTACGAGTCAAAGATTGATTCCAAATGGGGTCTCATTTCTGACAAGAGCAAGACTTCGGAAAATGAGCTGTGACCCTCTCTCACTCACCGAGCTTTTTTGCTCTGTCTCTTTCCCACAACCATACCAGTCGTTTTCTCATTCACTTTCTGCCCCACTAAATACTATTAACACGGGGGAAGAAAGAGACTCGCATCCTCTTCACCTCCACTTGTTAAGCAGTTTTATTTTAATTACGCAGTCAGGTTTAGTTGTTAATCTACTGTTTCACTGTTATTAGCCTACAGTTTTGCATTGCTAGTTAGTGTGATTTGTGATGCTAAATAGTAATCTAGAAGAGAAGAAGAAGACTGCCTTTTTCACCTTGCTATGTAGTTGAATTGATAGACGTGGATGGTCGAGGAGGCGTAAGATTGTCAATTCAGAAAGTGGTGCAACTATTCTAACAGAGTTTCTCTTATTATACATAGTAGTGTGGCCAGTTCTGATAACCTTTCTATTCAATCTTGCTGCTAGCAAATATATGCTTTTTACCGACCACGTCGGTTTGATAGTCACACCACCCATCAGAATTCAGAATACCTGAATAGAATTGGGTGAATTCGTTGGAAAACAGCTATTAGAAGGGAATTCTCCCCCTTTTTTAAAGTCAAGCTGTTGTTTATAGCCAAATTTTGCACCGCTGATTGAATTTCTAAAGAACCCTTTGCCAATTCCCGATACTGATTAGTACAAAATGAGGATATAATCATAGACGCATATCGAATATCAGTTTACTTGGGATAAAGGTGTCGGGAATTTTTGCTCCTTCCAATGAGAGATATCAAACTGTGAGTCTGTGACCATACTTGGTACTGTTTATAAGTAATAGTAATTTTTACAATAGAGTTCACTAATGATATTGAAGTACACTTTTGGCATTGTGGGGGAGCAAAACTTAAAGCCAAATTACAGAACTTGAAACTATGTTATTCTTTTTTGGTTGAAGAAGAATTTTAAGTAGTTTTACTGCCCAGGAAAGTACCACTGAAGACTAGGAGCTTGATCAACTGAGAAGAAATTGCAGGAATCCTCTGAATTAAACAAACTTTGCTCTTCAACTTTCACAAAATGAGGTTGGTGACAGACATTGCTCAGTATTGTTCTTGAATCAGAAAACTGAACCCAATTCATTGACGAATGTGAGGAGGGAGAAGAGCCACTGAAAAGAGAAGAAGAAGAAGCTGGTGATATTAGTAGCTGGGCATTTGCATTTTCACACAAATCGTGGTTTTTACTCTGCTCTGAAACATGGGCCTCTTCTTTAACAGTATGACTGCTCCCTGCATTTTCTTGGCAAAGTTTCGCTTTCAACTCTCTTATCTACAAATCAAACACAAAATTGTACAATTATGAAATCAACTAATGTAATTAAACTGAGACTTTAATTTTGTTTGTGTGTATATAGATATATATGTATAAAATAATACCTTTGCTGTAAGTGCTTCTTTTTCCCGTTCCAGAGTATTGTAATCAAGCTTTAAAGCATCATAATTGGCTTTCAGAAGACCGTAGTCTCGCTCCAATTCCTTACTCTTCAAACGAGCACGGCGGTTTTGGAACCAAACAGCAACTTGTCGTGGTTGCAGGCCTAATTCTTCTGCTAATTTGGCTTTTCTCTCTGGCTCTAGCTTGTTGTCCACCTCAAAATTCTTCTCCAAGGCCTTAACTTGTTGCAAAGTTAATCGCCGTTTCTTTTCTGTAGTTTGGCTAGCCTCATCTTTGTAGTCTTCTTCTTCTAAGCTGTCTATCATTGCCTGAAACTCTCTACTGTAAATTTGGTTGCTCTTTGGACTCTTCTTGTCTGTAACAAACATGGTTCACAGAGTTTATTACTAATATTATCATAAGATAAAAGAAAAGCAGAAGCAAAATAAAAACAAAAATGCTTGTGTTTGACTGGTTTAAGCAAAATTTTAATTTGATTCTCAATTTGGCCGCAGAGAAGAGGCAAGAAAGAAAAAGACACAAGAGTATAAGAAATTGCCTTTGTCTCACCATAAACGAAAGTAATTCTCCTCAAATGGCCTAATCTAAATACAGTCGTCTGGTTTATCTGCTGCATGTTCATGGTTTTTTTTTTTTTTTTCCCGGAAAAGTATACATACATCACAGAAAATGTAGAATCAACTTATGCTGAACAAATTTGTCTATAGGTTAAGGAGCAGCACAGAGTTGAATTCTGTTTACCTTTAGTTTGACAGACAGAGATCAAGGCATCCAACGAATCGGAGGAGCTGAAACGCTTCATAACTCAAATGAGAAACCTAAGCAGATGGTTGTACTGATATTTCAGCAGCTCAGGCAACGTTTTACGAATTTATTTATCTATTTAAAATTTTTATTGTTACAGGATCCAAATATCTGCAGGAGTTTGCGAGATGACCCAGAATCGAAATGCTGTAAAAGGAATAAGCAAATTTGGCTTCAAGAATAAGGAAGAAGACAGGAACAAATTCTACTCTAAAGACTTGCAAAACCCAGATTTTTATTTTTTTATTTTGTCATTGAATCAATGAAACAATGACAGAAAGAGATGGAGAGCAGGGAAAGAAACACAGACAGTGAACTTGCTTCAGGATAAGCTTAGCAGTTATAAAGACGCGCCAACTTGACTGATGAGACTGTTAATGTGATTTAACATGTGACACAAAACTCGGATTATTTTTCTATTTCAATTAATAAGATTTTATCCCTTAATTACTCAAACATTTATACATTGCATAGATTGGGACTGTCCCAACAGTTTTATAAAAGAACGCGTACTCAATCAATTTGTGGCCTGTTGCTGTAGGCTCCGTGGAGAATCGTCTCTCTTTTATTTCACAGACAACTTTAAATGTGGGTTGTAACAGTGAGAAATGAGAATGGAAATCAAGATGTTCAACCCACAATAATTTTTCAACAGAACCCAATTAAGTAGATTGTTGATATATACTGTATGAAAAGACTTAAAAAGCTTCATAGTCATAGACCATGACGTCAAAGTATGTATTAAGTTAATCTTGCACTCAACAATCATTACATAATAATTGGGAGAAAGACTATGCAAGGAAGATGTATATGTAGAATAGCAAACCTCGTTTGTCAGATTTTCCTGGAAAATAGAAGGGGGCTTTCTCACAATTTATTAGGTTTGTTCAACATTAAATTCGAAAGATTGAGATTGGAGGATGAAACCACACCAAATCCTTACATAACCAATGAGAACATATTTATTATGTCTCTGCTTCCCGTTTCCAACAAAACCCCACCGTTGAGCGAGAAAAGACATGTTCTGTTTGGAAAATAATTGTTTTATTTGCTGATATATGAAGACTATACATCATTATATCAGGCCTCGTGAATCATACGAAAAATAAGATTGCAAGATTTTCTCCATTTTGTTATTTATTTATTAAATTGGAAAATGGCAGTGGCCTATTTGCACCGACCTATGATTTGAGAGAAGATAGTAAATAAAAAATAAATGGGTATTTAGAGACTCGCAATACTCAAACATGTCGGCTGTCAAGCTTGACAGTTGGGTTGTGACACGGTGAAGGCTCGCAGCCATTCGATCAACCCATATTTTTCAATGCCCGAAGTCCATAAAGCTGCACAATTTACTCAATAATCAACGCAACACACGATGTTGAAGGAGATATGAAGTGATATGTGCCGTGGCTTTTCATAATCTTATTGATCTTGGAATCTAATTATAGTTAGATATAACACAATAAGACAAGGACATTCTTGTTGGCATACGTCAGTTTATTTTAAGGCAAGGCAAGCAAGCCCACATCGTTGAACCCCATAATCCCAAAAAGAGATCATTCAAGAGAGCAACACATCCCAAATTTAATTTAGCAATTTCTTCGCATGGGTTTTGTTGAGAACTTATTGTCCAATTCTTGTACAAGGGTCTTGATAAGTTTGAGCTGTATGTTCAGAAATTGATGGATAACAAACATGTTATGCAACTTTGTAGCATCTATTGGTTTCATTCTTGAAGAAGCAAAGTGATGCACGGATTTATTTACTTGTGGCACAGGAACACTGTAAAAGTTGTGAGAGAAGGGCCAAATAATATATATATTGAAAATAAAGAAATTGGGCAAAAGATTTTGAGTTAGGTGGGGAGGCAACTGCCCTTGTGCATGCATGCGTGGCTGTGTGTAGAGAGGGAATTGAGGGAGAGAATTGGGACTCAAGGAAACAGAACCCTAGAGAGAATAGGCAGCTTTACTTTAAACTTTCCTTTCTGTTTTGTAAGGCTATACCTGAGATGGGTTGGAAAGCGAGGCAAATAGAGAATCTCTTGACTTTCTTGCGCACAGCAATCTAATCAAAAGAAATAATTGGCACAAGAGAGTTCCTTAAGATTGTGGAAACATGTTTGCTGTTTCAAAATATTGGTCACTGTTCTCAGAGAACGTGTGTTTTTTCGACACGGTAGATTTCACATTCACAGTATCCAAAATCTCACGACTTTGTGGATTTCGCTTTCCAACTGGAAAATGGTTCCTCAGGTACTGCAGAATAATTCAAGCTTTGCAGAAATTATCGCCCACTTGGTTGGCTACATAAAGTTAATTTCAGAGAGAAAAGTTTGGCAGACGTACCATGAATTACCAGACAATACGACTCTGTTTTTGTTCCCGTCCGAAACAAAAGCTACCGTGGCCAATAAAGCAAAGGTGGAAATCTTTTGCATCTGTCATCAACTAGTTTTATTTCCTACATACACTCATTTTTTGTTCTTCCCATTTCTCAATCTGTCTCGGTTATACTGATTACAGAGTTAGTTCCATAAATGATGCATGATCTATGGCTTCATAAAAGGCATTAGTCTTGCCATTTGAGAGCTGTGAGTACCATGCCATTATAAAGCAACATAACTAAAGAGAGATGTAATACTCGAAAATGATATTTCGTGTGTGCGACAGGGAGTGATTGGCAGAAAAACAACAACCGTCGTGCTTGAGTGTTTCAAACCAAAATTCAAAACAATTTGAGTTTCACGTCGCCTATAACTTTGCTGCACAACATATAAAGTGGGAAAAAAAAAGGGGCAAATTATAAGTACAAGATCTTTATTAATTGTATGCAAAGACAAGTGCCATCAAAATTTTTATAGTAATTGCACGACAAATGAACTGAGGGGAATGAAAAAGGTGATACCCCAATGGGGTAAAATTCCTGGCTCTTATACAGAAAATGATTCAAAGGAAATAAAGGAGGAGAAAAACAAAACCAGAAAAGAGATTTTCCAATGGGGTATAATTCCTGAAGTGGCAGCATATGAGCTAACAAAATTTATGCTGCGGTGTTGTGTTGTCACCTGTAAATTAGATTTCTTCTGTGTCAAACTCTTTGAAGTGGATACGTAGGAGTCCTCAATAATTTCTTGCGTGTATATTTCTAACTCCAATTAGGTAGAACAGCAGGAAGAGATGTCAATTCCAGCAACCTCCATGGCATTGCAGACCCATTCAGGGACATCACCCTTGGGAAACTACAAGATAATAAAGGCATCATAAGGTTCAACAGTTTCCTAGTTAATACTCACTGTGTGACAGCTCACTAATATTACTGTCTTTATGCTAGGTGAGATTCAAATCTAACACCTATCCTACCCCAACTCCACCCAGAATTGCACGAGGGGAGAGAGAGAGAGAGAGAGAGAGAGAGAGAGAGAGTTTGTGGGGTAGCATACCTCCAGTACCATGCCAGCAAGGCTTTGCTACTTTGGTTAAATGTCAACTTCATTTTGATACCAATCACTAAATCAATACATAGCATCTATGCTTAGATTAAGCAGTGAAGAGGATAAGTTTGCCAGTAAGATGACTGAAGGCTGGTAATGGCTTCAGAGATGATAACACTACTGCCCCAAGAAGTCAAGAACTGAATGAACACCAATGGTTTTTTGGATTGGGTTAAACAAGGGGAAAATTATATATACTTTTTCTCTAATACAAATGACCATATTTATGGAAAATGAGGATGACATAGTGAGAGCCATTGGATTCTCAATTCACTGATGATGTCAGCTGAAAAGAAAATGTCTTCACAAAAAACAATGAATTGAGAATCAATGGATCAATCCAGCAGCTCTTGTTATGACATCCTCATTTTACAAAAAAAGGACATCCTTAGTAGAAAAGGATTTGAACTAGAACAAAAGTAAATTAGAGGAACCCTATTGTGCCAACAATAGCACATTGTTAGAGATACTGTGAATCTCACATGGGCAATAAATGCGGAGGGAGAGGGAGGAAATATAAAAGCCAATTATACAAGAAATTACCATTTTCTGCAGAAAGTTGCACACAAACCTGCCAAAGGAAAAAGTGGAACAACATTAAAACAGCTACCACAGAGATTTAAGTCAGGAACTACGTGTAACATACTGATTAGCAAATTAGCATGTTCTTCATTCAACCAAAAATAGACAGTTAAAATAGGTTGGGGGAGGGTTGGGGAGGGAGAAGTATGAACAAAGCTTATCACAGTCATACTCTGGAAACCTTCCTTCAACTATTGATGAGTATAGATTTCTGCTAAGCTGCAATTGTAAAAAATAAATAAAAAAAAATTTAACAAAATAATAATTTCAATCACAAACACAAAAACAGCAAGGTAAGGAGAATACTCCTATTATAGGTCTAACAGTTTGTACCTGCATCATGTAATACAAATTATGATATGACAGAAGCTGAGATCCCATAGAATCCTTTGTAACAAGATAATGAACGTAGGCCCTTGTGTAGTTCTTGCAAACCTACAGAGGCAAACAGATAATGCACAGATAGAATATAAGAGAAATTATAGATTAACATCTAAGATGAATGAACTTCCAGTTAGGAGCATACCATACAAGCACATGCAGGATCAATGGGGCGAGTATCATCAGCCATTGCTTTGTGCTTGAGTTTCAGCACTCCCTGCATTGAGTATTTAAATATTAGAGGATTCAAAATGGGGAATTCTTTCTGGTGATCTTACCGCACATTTATGTGTCAATTTCATCCGAAAAAAAAGGAAATGAATGTTCACATGTAAACGAAGTGGGGGCTGTCATCATTTTGAAGAAACATATCCTGTACAATTTTTTAAAAACTCAGGAAAATAGTCATTTATAATTTTGAGAAGGAAAAACTCAATATAAGTGAAGCACAAATATGATTAAGCAGCAGCAAAATCTGCATGAATCCAATTTCTTGTTGAGAAGAAAACAAATTATGCATAAAAAATATTAACACATTGAACAATATCTACTTTAATGAAGCAAATGCTACATCTAATACATTAACCACGAAGTTAGTAGAAAACAATATTTAAGCAAAGACAACACCATAGGTTTCTTTTCTTTTTTATTCCACCTTATTATTGTTGTTATATTTTAAAAAGGTTACAATTTTGATTAGTTTTTTTTGAATGATTGCTAACAAATATATTTTTAACTAATTTCAAAGAAGAACCTATCACCTCAGGTATAAGAGCGGTGCCAAAGCGAGCAGTTCGAGTGGGATAAACACAATCGTACATATCAGCACCCAAAGCGCTGCAAACTACAATATCCAGTGGATAACCAACACCCTGAAATATTGTGTATGCTCCACAACAATATAAAAATATCTAAGAGAAAAAAACTCATAATGCATTAGCATATGAGATTGATGGACATGGAAATAAAATGATATAGGTAATCTGTACCATAACATATCGTGGTTTATCTTCAGGCAGTGCAGCAGTACACTGAGCAATGACACGCCAAAAGGAATCCTTATCTTCACCGCCTGCAAGGCCACCAATAGCGTAGCTGTCACAGAAGTAAACTTGGTCAATTCAACTCCTAATCATATAATCCGAATGGTAGAAATGTGAAGCCAAAGTCATAACTAATCAGTCTAATCTTAAATGAAAGTTTAACAGAAATTTGAACTGGAAACTGACAACTCAGTTGACAATTGTTCAAATATTAGGGGACTAAATAAAGAATGAACCACTATGAAAAGTTAAGGCAAAGAACAAAATAAAATGGTAGGAGAAAATTGTAAGCTTCAAATTCCAATATTGAACCCAAGAGCAAATTATTCTCCACCTCAAAAAAAGTATGATGTTCATCAACCTTTCACATTGTAAAGAGCATAAATTAAGAAAGTCAAATTTTAAGCACTCATACCCAGGTAAATTCCGATCCACCAAGCCTCTAACGCATATATCCCTGATTACAATAAATAATGGTAACCAACGAGTAATATTAGTAAAAAGAGATACCTAGTAATAGCAGAACAAAACATGCAGTGCTGGAAATTAAAAGTAACAATATTTCAATTAGAAATCACCTTAGCACAGGGTCCAAACCACCTTGTACAATACCAAATAAGTTCTGCTCATGTGGTCTTTTGTGAGCTGTCCACAAAAGTCAATACAACAAAATGTTCTAAGCAACTTAATCAAAAACATCAATAGGGAAGCATGATTACAGATAGCCAATTGATACAAAAAGATAGAAGGATTCAGTGGAAAGGGGCCCATGCCAGCAGATAAATATTATCCAACAAATGACCTCAAGCATTACATATTGCATCAATCCCAGTATATTAGTCAAGTCAACAAAATACAGTGAGCCTAGGCTGCAAAGGAAAAGAACTACTCAAGGCCAGCAAGCCCAGACCAGTCATGGGCGCACCAGGGACACTGCCTTATTTTCACTAAGTTTATGGCTTCTTTGTTTGCATTTTAAATCCATTTGTCCAGTAAGCATGAGTGACACTAATTTTTGCATATAGTTACCTGCTATACATCTGTCTATCCATCGAAGTGTGCGATACATGGCCTCCTCAATTCGTGGACCAGTAATGGTGGTTTTCACTACATCATCAAGAGCCATAATTATATCCGCTCCAATTCTGTTCTGCAGCATCATAAGCAGAACAGTAGATCCCCATGGTAAGCACTTAAGAAACAAAAAAGTTTGATTGCATGCAAGCGTTTGAAAATTTTATCCCGTGCTGACAAGTATTGCACATTCATGCTTATTGAATGCCATATTGCAAAATCTAGGTGAAGAGGCTCCTTATGGAAAAGAAAAAGAAGCACATAATTATGTCAAAATAAAGCATATCAGGCAATCACTGCATTTTCACTTAATGGATTTTTTTGTCTATAGAAGTACAAAGTAAAGAACAAGTTGAGAATCATACACATATTTAATATGGTTGAACTTGGCCATCTATACATTTTCTTTAATTTTATTTGTTTATTTTAAAATGGTGGACAATGGTAGAGTGCTCTGCATTAAACAATAAGATGTTGAGGAGACAACATATCAGTGGTAACAAAATGGAATACTCCACATTAACTGATTAGATTTTCAAACAACAATATATTGTTAACCATCAAACATAAAACATAATACTGCAAAATATATGTAAGATAAGGAAACTTGAGCCATAATGACAAAGCCATAGAATAAGCAAAAATGCACAAAATGAATGTACATACTTGAATTTGAATTGACTCCTCAGGTGTTAAGAGCATTGGCTTTCCATCAACAGGTGACTGAATTAAAAAAAAAAAAAAAAAAAAGAAGAAAGAAAACAAGGTGTCAATCACAACCAACAGGAAAATAGCGACATGCTCCAATATTTTTAACAAGACAGCAGCAGAATAAGCTAAGGGGAAGTACACGGATTAATATAATAGCAAAGTAGTTTAACATTCACATGAAGGCATATGATACTACATTGGACAGAAATGTTGTTGGCTAACATAAAAGAAATTGATATTATGAAAGAGCAAAAAAGGTTCATATACATGGTTGTTTTCATAAATATGGAAGCAATTATATAACAAAGAATAAAAGAGGGGTGAGGCTTTTAAACTGTAAACTCAAAGTGTGCCCATATTTTACAATTATTAAACACATCCAGTTGTACTAACAAAACTTAGTGGCAGCTGGGACCTCAAAAAGGAAAAAAGAAGAGAGATTCACAGACAATTACTGGAATTAAGCAATAATATGAATCACTCCTCTTTTACCAATCAACATAGACAGGCTTGTACATGCACACATCACAATCACAAACACATATCTGTATATGCATAAAATTTAACTTTATAGTTCCAATTTTCTCCGAGATACCCATCATCAAATATTAGAGATTGAACTAAAGCAACCCTGAATCTCATTTCAGTAGAGCATTACTGTCTGAAAAACATTTCATGAATTTTTCAGTCATTTCAAAAACCAAAGAAAGAATTATAACCTGAAACGTTACACCCTTTTCAGTGATGTCAGCTAAATGCAAAAGAGAGACCTGTAAATATAAGCAAAGAAAAATGTTAGCCACACATATCACTACAAAAATTTCTGCCATGCATAGACTCATGATGCACAAGACCTTGACAGAACTACTATCATGATCTTAAAGGAAAAAGACATTCTATAACTAGTTTTGCATTAGAGACAGAGAGAAAGGATAAAGATATCATCAAATATATTAGAGAATAAAATATCTTAATCTAGATGACAGAAAAGCTCAATTGCATATCAAGTCAGTCAAAGAAACTTAATGCCATTGAAAGTTCAATGAGGATCATCAATATCCACACCAGGAAAATCATTAATTTAAACTCATAAGATATAATGTTGTTACAGACATCACCCAAAAATACTTTAAGATCTTTAAAATGACAGGCAAGGCACCAATTACTACTACAATTACTAGGAGAAGGAAAAATGGATAACAATGGAAGAATTATCATACATAAATTAGGCCACAACCAGTTTATATACGATCAATACGCACACCATCCACACAGAATATTATGCATGCTTGTACACATAAATCAAATATGCCCAACTCTGCCTTAAAAAAGAAATCTGAACATTATCAAGAATGCAACTGATAAATAATAAAATATAGAACTATATAGAATATTAAGACAACCATCTGAAAGCCACCAGAGTCGGTAAGCAGTGCTCTAGTCCAATTCATAAATTTGTGGAGACCGCCCAATTCATCAACAAGTTCGGAAGTAGGACGAAGTGCCAAATGATATGTATTCCCAAGAATTATTTGACAGCCAATCTCCTCGAGCTGCTTAGTTGTCAAACCTTTTATTGTACCTGTAAATTAAGGAATTTGATTTAAAAATTGTCCCATAAAAAGTATTTGCATTTTAAATTCTGTCAAATTCTTTTCTTTTGGCTAGAACAAACTTGTAAAGAAAAAACATTGTTGACAACTGGTTGGCTATCTAAACTATGTACTTAATAAATGAAACTCTAACCTTGCGTCCCCACAGGCATAAACAGCGGAGTCTCGCATACAAAATGAGGGAGTGTCAATCGAGCTGCACGGGCACGATTAAACCTCCCCAAAACCTACAAAGGAATCAACAAATAAATTTTAAAACTAGTATTTAACAAAATAAATTTCCTTCAGTAAGGACGGTAAAACCTGAGGTGAATAGTAATAAAGGGGCACAAAACTTTTTTGTAGCGTTGAATAGATAAATTACTTCATTATAAGTATAACAATCAACCCAGCCTAAAAACACATACATTGTCTGATAAGCAAATCATGAATAAGCAACAATGTTGCACTTAAGTTGATTTTGGTGACTAACGACCACCAGTCACTACCTTCATTAAACCGGTGCTATGACCAAGCTAGAATTTACATAAAGCAGTGCTTCAAAATATCAGGAGCTGTAGAAACAATTGCGGTTAGATAATGTTAATAATGAAGCTCAGCAACCAAGAACAATTCCAGGTGAAGATAACTCCAACTTTTAGTATTTTTAAATACGTACATTCATTTACTTTCCCTCATTAATTCCAGTCACCAAACAATTACCGCCAATGCCGTACTGCACAATGAGCTTTTATAACATTGATGAGCTTGTTTAATATGTGTTTGTAACGCGTCTAAGTGAAGCAGATATCATATTCTCCACCAATAAGAATAGAAGCGACAACACAAATTCAATGCCTTACCTCAAAACGAAGAGCCATTATACAAGTCTTTTCTCAATTTCTCTAGCAGTCTACGTCAAAGCATGCAAAAAAACACAGAAAGTAACTGAGAGTCCAAAAACAAAAACCTAAGACATGTAAGAAACAGAGAGAGAAGAGAACGGAACCTACGGAGAGCACAGAAGAGATTGTATATAAGGTATTAGTGAAGGATAGGTTTGAAACAGAGAGTGTGCACGCGCAGAGTCTCGGTCTTCCCTGGTGGCTGGGTTTGTAGATGTGCCGGCGAGCGGTCTTTTTGTTCTTTACCTTCGCGCGATTTGTAGTTAAGAGAAATGGGGCCTTGTTCAAGATGGGCAAGCCCACATCTGTTCATTCGGATTTCGGATCTGAAAAACTCGTAATTCGACTTATCGGCTAACAGAAACCTGGAACTAGATTTTAAGGTTTTTTTTTTTTTTAAGTAAATAATTGTTGCTGAAAAAATGATTAACCAAATTAGAGAGTTGATTTTGCCGATACTTCGTAAGGCTAATCACTAATCAGTTACTAAATAGGTAGAAACACTGGCAAAGTATAATAGGGTTTAGTATTAACAAATTAGATAAGATAAAATCAGTCTATTTGGGTTGAATCTGTTGCGGGTTTGGAAAGTCTTGCGGGTCTAACAACTGGAATGCATTACAATAGGAAAAAATTTTAAAAATAACCTTATTTAAACTTTTCTTTATATTTATAATCAATTTTAAAATTTTTTTATCAAAATAACTTATTTTAATTATTTTATCCTCACAACTAAATTATATTAATAATTTTATCCTCTACTTAACCTTTTCACCTTCCACCTCCTTTCACCATTTTTCACTTTCTTTACTCTCTTCTTTACCTTCATCTTTCAAAACACACGTATCGCAGTTAACAAATTTTGACAATAACAAAAATAAAAAGAGACTAGTCTTATTTGCATTATTAATTTATATTTTATTAGTGAGTTTAAAAATATTTTTAAATGTTAATTTTTAGTTAATTAAAATGAAAGAAGATTAATAGTTATGAGTATGATAATTATAAAAATTAATAGTTAAAATATGTATATATTATAAAATAGATGCATAAGTAATTAAAAAAAAATTGAAAAAAGAGGAGATTTTGAGTGTTTAGGGTATAAAAAATGGGGTGAAAATAAAAAAATCAGATGAGAAAGATAAATTTGTCAGGCATGTGCATTGCACGCGCCTAACGCGTGAACTAGGGCTGGACATGTTCTGGGGCCATGCGCACAAGTGCATGCAGTGCATGCGCCTGTATGTATAGGCTAGAGCCACACTAATCCTGGTCTGCGCAATCGAGCATGTGGATGCACGTGCTTGTGCGCATGGACCCAGGCCACGTCTGCCCATGGTCCACGCACATAGGTGCGTGCAGGGCACGCGCGATGCTTTGTGGACCTGGGCTAAACTCAACACACACTTACGCGTGTGGACCTAGGCCACTTCTGCCCATGTGCACAGGTGCTTCGCGGACCCATGCGCACAGGCACTTGCAGGGCACGTGTGGTGGCTTCATGAATCTGAGCCAAATTCAACCCAGGGCCAAACTCAAGACACGTGTGGATTTAGGCCATGTCAGCCTTTGCCCATGCGCCTTGAGTTTGGCTTGGGTCCAGAGGGCCAGCGCGTGAACAATGGGCTAGCGTTGCCCATGGTTCACACGACTAGGCGCGTGCGCACGCGCCTGGGTTTTTTTTTCTCTTCTGATTATTAATTAATTTTTTAATATTATTAATTAATTATAATATTTAATAATTTAATTATATTATCATTTA
>CP135544.1:5490491-5545353 GCA_032402905.1 Khaya senegalensis | reverse complement strand
ATTATTATTATTATTTTAATTTAGTTAAACAATTGAATTAGGTAAAGAGTTATATATTTTAGCATTATGTTTTAATTATTTTTATTGTTGTGATTTTTTATTGTAATTTAATTAAATTATAAATAAATTTATTTAATTTTACAAATTCTTATTAAGTTGAGTTATATTTATTTTTTATAATATTTGACAATAACTAATTATTATTATAATTTTATAAGGATAAATGACAAATCAACCTCAGTTGAAGATTAATATGGATTATCACTTTTATGCAGAGATATCATGTTTAGCATGACTCATAGTGATAGACTATATGAGAAAAAAATTAAGTGCGGTGTAAGTTAATATATTTAAGTAAATATATTTTGGACACTTTTTAGATATTAGAGATTTATATCATTATATGTTGCTACATGAGGTACATACAAATGGTGATCAAAATGAGATGTAGTTTCTTATTGGCGATCAGACTATTCATTTCTCACCTGTAGAGTTTGGGTTGATTACTAGTCTTCATTGTGGACATTTTTTTGATTTCAATCTACCTAAAAGTACAGGATTGAGGGATGTAGTTTTTAGGGATCGAGCTATCATCACTATAGATGATATAAATGTAGTATTTGATGAGCTATATTTTTCTAGTATATCAAACATTGATGTGGTGCGATTGACACTTTTTTACCTACTAAATAAGTACTTATTTGGTAGAGATGGAAGAGCACATACAAATTTATGGTTGTTTGACATATTGGAGAATTTTGATCAGTTTAATAGATATTTATGGGGATCTGCCATATATTTTTATATGATCTAATCCTTGAGATGATCGATCTCTTTGCAATATAATAAGTACATGAAGAATACTGCATGTTTATAAGTTTTAGACAAGTCTTTTAAGGGAAAGTATAATATTATTGAGATGACTATTGCATTTTAGGTATTTATCATAAATATTAGTATTTAATTTATAATTCTTGTTAATTGTGTAGCACGCTTAAGCATTTATAATTTATGTTATGTAGGTATGGATTTACGAGTCTATACTTAGTTTACAGAATATATTTGAAGTTACAGTGAGTAATGATATTCTACGAATATTACGGTAGAAGAATTTTAAGCAAATTTTGAGTCAGACGATAATATATAAGCACTTGTTTAGCGGATTTGCGGTAAATATTTGATTTTAAATTAACATATTATACGATTAATTATTACGTGATCGCAGTTATGAAAATTTATTATTATTATTATTATTATTATTATTATTATTATTTTATAGATGTTGCAAATACTTTCCATATTACAACTCGAGCCTATTAAGAGAAATTTATTACATGTGATTGAATTATTTCAGATAATTCAACCAGAAAGTACTTACGGGGGCAGTTTGCGTATGAGTGGAGATGACAGTAGGATACATTTCACCCAGGTATGAACTATAAATTGATGTAATTTAATTTTAATTTTTAATTAAGTGAAATCAATTAATATTTAACTAGTACATATATGTTCGTTTGTTACATGACACTTCTTTCACTCTTCCACAGTATCATTCTCCCATGTTGCCACTACATCATTTTCTTGTGTTGTCACAGCATCATTCTCTTATGCAGCCATTGCATCATTTTCTTGTGTTGTCACAATATCATTTTTCAGTGCCGCCCCAATATTATTTTCCTATGCTATCACAGCACCACTCTCCATTGTCGCCACAATATTACTCTCTTGTGTCACCACAGTATCATTCTCCTGTACCATCACAACATCATTTTCCTGCATCATCATCACATCATTCATCTCCACCACCATCATATTACGACGATAAGTTTAAGAGAGCTATGATGGGTCGATTTGAGGTATTGAGTATAGATGTTCATGATATGCGAGATGATATTCGTGATATACGAGATGATATGCATATGATTGAACGTGATGTTATTGGTCGAATTGATACATTATCAGCAGACTTTCATGGGTGGATGTAGATGCCTAGTCATTCGCATTTGTTACCTAATTTTGCACTCGTTCATGTTATTGTTATTAAATTATAAATAACACATGGATGTTTGATTAATGTTATTATATTTTGCTGTTAATTAACTTGTCATATTTGATTATTTTATAGGTAAAGGAACCACATGCATATTCAGATGATTCACCAGTCGATAGACAGCACATGCCTGCACCAGTCCCTTGTGAAAATCATTTTGGAAGGATATACAAGAAAGACTCATATGATAGAAGTCTTTACACAAATCTTTTAAAGAGAACACATGGAGTCCCTTCTAGTAGGCCATTACCACAATATCTCCTAGACCTAATTATAGATTTTATTATTCCTTATTCGAACGACTTATATGCTAACTATCTTCAGTGGTTAGAAGATCTCACATTTTCGATAGGGACACGTTTGGTTATATTGACACCTCAATGACTTTATGGTATCTCTGATCTAGATACACAGTTAGAGGATACTGTAAGTATTTTACATATTACTATCTTATTTATAATATTGGATTAGTGAATCTGATATTTGTATTATTTTTTTTAGTACATCGATAAGTATCTCTATTTGATCATACATTAACAAAAGGCGCGTCCTGACATAATATTACAGAATTTTATCATTGTCTTTTCATATCTATATGTACGTATTAGATTATGATCATCTTTTATCATTATGCATTTTAAATATTTTTTTTGGTTTAATACTAATGATTTTTTTTAAGTACACAGTCGATGTTACTTTACCTTTGGAGACACATAAGTACTAAGCCAATAGATATGTCAGGCATTGAGCCATATGTGAGAGAGGACTCTGATGAGGTATTAAGATCTTGAAGCAATATTGATATTATTTTACTGCTTGCATTGATTTGTGAAGAACTTTGAATTGCTTATGCCATTAATTTGCATAGACATACTATATGTGTGTATGATTCAGCGCCTCTAGGACATTTTGATCGAGAGATAGATGAGACTGTAAAGCCCTTGTGTCAATTATTATCATTTGTGATGCACACGTTTGGGTTTCATGATATGAGATCACACTTGCTTGAAATAAACATACCATTCATGTAAATATATTGAATATATTATGTTAAGTCGACGTTGGGATTTCATTTCGCAACATGAATCATTTTTTAGAATTAAAATGATACTAGACTTGTACGTAGGTTGATTACAGTGATGATATTTATATTATTTTATTTTTATTGTATATGTAATTAAATATTACATACATTAGTATAATATTATTAAATTAAATAAAGTATAATATTATTAAATAAAATAAACAGTTAAATATAACGTTATTGAATAAAATAAATAGATAAGTATAATGTTATTAAATAAATTAAATAGATAAATATAATGTTATTGAATAAAATAAATAAATAAGTGTAACGTTACTAAATAAAATAAAGAATTAAGTATAATAATACTAAATAAATTAAAGAGTTAATAACTAATTTTCATTCGAATTTAATGGGTTTTTATATGTTGCACGATTGTGTCTTTGTTACTTGCAACAAGAACACCTTCAAATAGCTATTTTTTTTTTTTCCTGAAGATGGAATGCGTATATTCCTAAGTCAACCAGATAGGACACGATTTATTGGCGGTTTGATAATAATGACCTAAATTTCAATTAAAATTTTTCAAAATGTTAGATTTTCAACATGATGAATCTCTGGTGCATACGCTGCTAGGAGTGTGTCATTATTATAAAATTTTAAACAAAAATCTCTGTATTGACCTTTAACATATTTAATTGCTGCTATTGCATGAGCACATGGTAATTGTTGTAAGTTGAAATGCTTGTACTGATATATTTTTAAGTTCAAATTGACCATAACAATTTCTCCTCTACCTCTAATTTCGAACTCAAATTAAAAAACTAGATAAATTGACAGTGTAAAAGATGTGCTATCTTTCACTTTAATTTTATCAGTTAATGCTCTAGTTAAGATGCCTTCATTGTATTTAATAACTTCTTCTCTTTTCTTGTAAAACTAACGCTGCAATACTAATCATATCCAATTTGTTAGGGTCATAATTAGAAGAGTACATGCATATTTTAACAATTCATTGATACTTTCGGCAATGTTAATAGTTATTATGTCATATCGTCGAACTGAAAAATGATATCTTGCCTATCTGTGAAATTTCACCTCATTTTCTAAATAGTTTGCAGTTTTAAAATGTATCGATATCAATTTATTCATATATTTTTCAAATTCATTAAACACAAATACTTTGGCAATAATATAAAATCCCATCAGAAAAGCGTTTTTCTTGCAGTTTTTGAATTTATGTTTTGATTTGAGATTCCCTTCAACATGGTATGCATAAAAATCGTGATACGAATCAGGAAACACTGTTTTTATCCCTTTCATTATGCTGTCATATCAATCTGACACAAATACCAAATCTGAAATAAGTCCAAATGCATCTCGTAATTTCTCTAAAAACCACTCCCACGATACATCATTTTTAGAGTCCCCGGCTCTAAATGCTATAGGATAAATTTGATCATTCCCATCAAAAGCAGTAACAACAAACATAGTCTCTCGATATGTACCCTTTAAGAATGTCCCATTAATAGCAATTACATGATGAATTGCTATACAAAAACAATTCAAAGATGCTCTAAGTGTCATGAAGAAATATAAGAAATTGTTGTCATCATCTGTTTCTATATGCATTATTGTACCTAGATTTCTTTCCGTTAAAACATTACAAAACTGTAGCAGTAAATTAAACGATTCGGTTGGGTCCCCACATGCTAATTTTAATACTTTTTCTTTTGCTAGCTATGCTTTATAATAAGATATATGTACTTCAAACTCTCAGTGTATGTCATCTCGAATATTGTTTAGAGTATAAATTGTATTAGGATTCTAAAATTTGTCTATTACAAATTTACTAATAAATTGACTACTTGCTTGCCAATGACTTGGCTGTAGTTGGCCGCTTTGACAAGTGTGATCTGTTTCAAATCGTTTAACAGACCAATATCCACCTTCTCCATCTGTATTGGTTGCCCGTATCTGCCATTTATATTCGTCAACAATATATTTTATCTCAAATTGATCTGTCGTTGATTTTGAAATTCAAAACTAAAAATGGTTCCTTGGCGTTAATAAACGTAATGTATCTCGTAACACCTTTTTTGAATTGAAAAACTATCCAATATATAGAACACTACATGCAGAGTTAGACAATGCATCTTGTGGTTCACAAAATGATGGTGGAATAGGTAGTATGCGACGAGAACTTGATGGTCCAGTTATGTCCTCGCTAATCCTCATAGATATGTTATTTTGACCTGTTTCATAACCCAAGTTTGTCGTTATATCAGTATATTCGTCATAATAGTTTCTACATCGGCTCTTCAGCGTATTGTTAGGAATGTCAGCATCTTTGCCTTTCACTATGATTGACTCCGAAAAAATCATCCACATGATCTTCATTGATTTGACACGGTACATATTCTTCATAGCTTACAGGAATTTCGTGATGTATTGGTGTAGAATCTATTGGATTTATATAATCTTGTGAATAATGTTAACCATAGTTAAACTTATTACTGTCCCATGAAGAAATAAATGGTTGAATAAGAACTTTTGCATCAACAACCTGTAAAATAGTACATGTCATCTTAACATCATTAACAATTATTTACTTCATAGTGATGTAGAGTGGACTGAAATGTTTAGATCCTATCAGCATAATACTGCACATAAAACCAGAAACACTATAATCATCATCGATATTCATATATATAACAGATCTTGTCTCACTATCTGTAAAACTTGTTTTCAATTGAATGTTAAATTTGTTGGATTAATTTGAGTGCAGTTATATATTATAGTCAATAATTCATGATACTTGATATCTTTTAGAATATATACAAGTCGAACTTTTTCACCACGGTATTTTTCTAAATTATCAGGTAACGTAATCCATAATCTTTCATGACGGACACCAACAAGTACGTTTTCAACCATATATTTGAAATGTATTAAAATATCTATATTTAAATATCTCAATATTAGAATATTGATTATTTTTATAATATAATATAATAAAAATATCTTAGATAAATACATAACTTATATTAAATAAATTTTTTAAAAAAAGAATAAATTCTTAATTCACTAAAAAAAGTAAATTATAAAACAAATATTTTATAATGTGTGTGTAATATCCTATTGTGACCACATGAGAGAATATTTACCTTAAATAAATAGCTAAATATTTAAATATTAATTATTTTTTAAATACAAAAAATAAAATAATATTTTAAAAATAAATTAAATAAATAAAAATATATATTAAATAAATTCGTAAGATAATAAAATAAATTCTTAATTTAATAAAAAATAAATATATAAATATTTAAACAGTACCTCCTAAGTTGACCAACCTAAGACGTTAATAGTGTGCTCTAGATTGACCAACTCAGAGCGCAACAGTACCTTGGGTTGGCCAAATTATTGTATCAACAATGCCCTCTGAGTTAGCCAATCCAATACTTATTTAAATTTAGACAAATTTTTTGAATCAAATTTTTCGATCAAATTTTCAGACAAATTACAATGATAGCAGATTTAACAAATAAAATATCACATTTATAATTCAAATTAAAATTTATAAAATTATTAAATAAAATAAAATATCATATTTATAATAATATTTATATATTTTTAAATTAATTAAAAATCAATAAAAAAATTAAAGGATAAAAATTTACTTTTTTTTTTTTAATTTATGATTAAAATACTATACTCCGATTATATAACTTGTTGAAAGATTTAATATTGAAATTTGAGAGTTAATGTATGTGAAAAAGAAGTGTGTCAATAAACTGTATTTATAAGTGTAAAAAATAAAGTTTGAGGACACAATTATCTTAAATAGTTATTTTGATAAGAATATTTTAAAATTAGTTAAAAATATTAAGAGGAGTTAAAATAAAATTATTTAAAAAAATTTATTGCCAATAATAAAATGGTCAGTTTGCTGGTGGTAACAATAACAGTCATTGATCATGCATGCAGTTCCACCTTTCTAATTCTCCATTTCTTGATCTCTTTCCCGATTTAAACCCTAACAGCGCCACCAGGATCAGGATTCTTCTTCTAATTTTCTTATCTTTCAGGTCTGATCCGTTCTTTCCATTTAAATTTTATGCATAGACATTAGCAACTAGTTCCTGTCCTTTTAATTGCACCTGGAATGAAGAATCAAACATTTTGATTTGGGTGGCAATCCTTCTTATTGCTAATTTCGTAGAAATGTATAAATTGACGTTGGTTTTGTTTCAATATCAACTTCATTGTTAAGACGCATATACTCACTGTCTTGAGTTTTTTCAGAAGCACCCGTTTGTTGACTATTGATTTATGAGGTTCGGGTTATCCTACGTGCAGGGAGTGGATTAAGTGATCGGGTAAAATGCAGCACGCTCCGACTACAATTGAGGAGCAGTTGCTCGTGAAAGCAATCAATGAAGAATGTCCGTGGGAGAATCTCCCAAAGCGGCTTCAAGCTACTCTTACTTCAAAAGAAGAATGGCACAGAAGGTTAAAGAGTTGCTTCTATTTTGCTCTTGCGTTATTTTGTTGTTTCAATTGTTTCATTTGTATATTTGAAAGTTAGAATGGAAATTATTGTGATTCATTGTCAGGTCAGCTCCAAATATCTGAAATTGATGTAAAATATTACGTGAAGGTCATTAATAGACAATTTTAAAATTCTTTCTGTCGAGCTGATATATGTGGATTGAGTCAGGATCTTTTACTCGAACATGTTGCTTGCATATATGATGACTCTGATTAAGTTGTTTATTTGCTGTTTATATTACCATTTTCCTACTCTATGGAAACCACATGCAGGATCATTGAACGTTGCATTAAAAAGAGACTCCAATGGAACAAATGTTTTGCTCGCAAAGTATGCAAAGAAGGTGAATATTATGAAGACATGATGTGTTACTTGCGAAAAAATCTAGCGGTGCATGATGTGCAGAAAGACTAGCGAAACTCTTTAATTATAATAGACATGTTGCATTTTCTAACAGAGTTTTTGTTATGCTAAAGATTTTGCTCACCTGTTTCACTCTTTGCAGACTACAGCTCTGCATTTTTTTTTTATTTGTTGCATAATTGAATATATAAGTGTTATTGTTTTCTTTTACTTTTCCTGTCGGGTTTCTGCAGTTAACTTCTTTTTGATTTCCTTTTCTCCAGTTATTTCCACATCACCTTGCAGAGTATGTTTGCCATGTTATGAGGTTATCGCCTTTCAGATATTACTGTGATATGATACTTGAGGTTATGAAAAATGGTAAAAGTTTATCTTTTCGCAAGAAATAACATGGAATTTTGCCACTTTGTTACCACTGAATTGGTCATAATTTTGCACTGGTATTTACTTCTTATTATTTAAATTCTCATACATGTCTTGTTGTCAACAGAGCAACCCTATGACAGCATACCAAACTTCAGTGCAGCAGATGCCTTGCGGCTTACAGGAATAGGGAGAAATGAATTTATTGATATGATGAACAAGTGCAGATCTAAGGTACTGAATCGGATTGCCTGTATGCTTTCAGATTCATATAGTGTGTGTATGTGTGCGCATGCATATGCATGAACACACGTGTGTGCATGTGTATGAGTGTGTGCATCTATGCTTGCCTGCATTACCTTTAAATGTGATCATTTTGTTATGCGTGCTTAACATGAATTGATCATTCAGTGACTGATGTTATGCTTGGCTAGAGTGAAATTTTTCTGAGATACTATTTACTTTATGAGAAACCAGGTCTGCTTCCAGAGCAAATAGAAGAATTTCTTGGGAATCCTATGATAATATGGTTTAAGCTTTAGATTTTGTAGAAGACACACACACACACAGTTTTCCTTACCTTTTCTTAAATTAACAGAGTGATTGAGTTCTGATAGTTTTTGTGAGAATTATTTAACAAAGTAATTTTAAACGAGTCTTATATAATCAGTCACGTGTGCCAAAACTTTTGATTTAGGTGATCACCTGAAACATATTTCTGTTATTTTTCACCAGGAGATACATCACTGTGTAAACTTTTGACAACTTAATAAATGTGTACTTTGAAGAGTAGACCTAATTGTGGCTCTGCATTATTTGCAATTCACCTTTAAAGATGGAATAAACTTGTAGCTTCTTACCCATCATTTCCTCATTTGGAGCTATCCAGAAAATTATGTGGAAGCTGAACAAGTCAATTGCGAAAGAGTTGTTGCCTGCACAACCTGTGGACTTTGCAATTGAACCATGGTGGGGAGTTTGTCTCGTCAATTTTATCCTGGAAGAATTTAAGGTAAGAGTTCCAATAACACTATCTTCTTATGAATCTACTGAGTGTTTACTCTGGTTTTGTGCACATGCATATTTTAGAGTCAAACAGATATATGCATCCATGTAATTACTGGTCAAGCTTTGAGCGGTTAGTGTCAGCTTATATTGTTTTTCCTTGCTTCTGTAGAAACTCACAGAAGAAGAAATGGCAACAATAGATAAAGTCTGTAAAGAGGAAGCTAATGCATTTATCCTTTTTGATCCTGAAATTATAAGGGCTCTTCATCGATGTGGTTTAATCTACTTTGAAGTTCCTGTATATCCTGATGACTGTTTTAAAGGTTAGCTGAAATATGTGGTCTGTTTCCTGATACATATTTCCCCTGTTATCAAGGGTAAATGAAATACTGGAGGAACTGATTTCATGAACCTTTAGTTGAATGTTATACTGGCCATGGGTCTTATTGGTGTACATTTTTACTTTGGTTTTATATTCCTCTGGAAATTAAATTTCTGAGTAACATCCATGCCAGAAAAATCAGAGTTGATTCTTTTGTTTCACTTAGCTGCATTTTCTTTGATTGTTCAACAAGTTGAGATACAACTATTTTCTTTATTCTTTATTGCATGTGAACTAGATGATGATATGACTGCTTTGACCTTGATCTACTTTCCCTTTTTACATTTGATTTTAAATAA
The DNA here is from genome assembly GCA_032402905.1 of Khaya senegalensis. Taxonomy (NCBI): domain Eukaryota; kingdom Viridiplantae; phylum Streptophyta; class Magnoliopsida; order Sapindales; family Meliaceae; genus Khaya; species Khaya senegalensis. The sequence continues at coordinate 5,535,309 of CP135544.1, read as the reverse complement.
TAATATTTATGATGATTCAGTTTCCAGGCTTGAACGGTTTGTTTCCAACAGGGATCAATCTTATGAAGATCCTATTGAAGAGTAAGGGAGTTACTGCAGTAAATGATGCATTTTTTTTGTCATTTGAATGCTGTTTACTTGAGAGAAAATGAAGATCTTAAATGCATTATTCAGGTTACTGTATGCTGTTTTTGTTGTTTCAAGCAAGAATGCCACTGTTGCTGAACTGGCAGCAACATTACACGCCGATCTTTCTCAGCTGCAAGCAGCTGCATCGTTTGCTTGTAGATTAGGATGGGCAATAAAAGTGATTGATCCAGCATCCATTCTTCGCGATACAAGTGTACCTGGGTCCCCAAGAGTCATTCTCAGTGAAGCGGGCTTCGGGAACATGTCTGCTGATGGTGATATTGGTCAACAAGGAGATATTACTGGGACAGATAATTATGGACAGCATTCTGGTCTTGCCCGTGTTGTGTTTATTGTTGATGCTAATATAACATCCTATCTTATGATGGGTTCTGTTTCACCAGGTTTTTTTTCTTCCTTTTCTGTTCCTTTTCTTGACTGTCAAATTTTTACATTTTGTGTGGTTGACCTTCCGGCTATTTGGCAGAAGTCTACAACTCAGAGATTGATGAACGACTACAAGTAGATTAAGAGTTCTAAAAAATGTAGTTGTTTACCCTGAAATGACATGAACGACTAGAAGTAGAATGATAGCTTCAAAAAATGTAGTTTATACTGGAATGACCTGATGCAGAGTTGTCTCTCCTTGGCTTCTGATTCACTGCATCAGCACAGCCATCTTTTGAAAAGAGGTGGACTGGTTCTCATGATTAAGGGAGTTAAATTGGATATAAGTTCCTTGTGAAGATGGATACAATGACCAGAAGATTTTAGAAACTCCTGTTGAAAGGCCTTTTCACCAGTTTCTATGGGAGCCTTTTTTATAGTTCTTCCAAATAGCCTTTCAATTCACCTTTTCTTACTATTAATCCCCATATGTGTATATCCTGTGATGCAGGAGCTTGTAAGAATCAATCTGAGGCCAAGCTGGCCTACTATCCCGATTGGACTGAATACATCAGAGTCTACCTGAATTTTATCTTTATGTCTGGCTTTACCTCAATTTGCCTTATTTATGTAAGTACTGTAGATAAATTCCTGGTTATTTCACCCCTTCAGAGTCATGTGAATGGCACGTGACATTTTTATTAGCTTGAATGGTTGAGACCAAAGGATATAAGCATAAGCAAGAACTAGTATTAGAGGTTCACTATATGCCTGGTTTTGTCGATTAAGATGGACCAGAGTGGAAGCAATTAAGCCTTTATTCCACGTTAAGATTCTTTTTTGGGGTGTCATTATCATACTTTCAGTTAACTTAGATCTGGAGTCTTTCTTGGTTTCTTGGGGTTAAATGTATGGTTTCCTTGATTGCTCTGTCAGAGTCAGGTTGTTGGATACTGTGTATATTTCCTTACAGTTGTTTTATTCTGCATGTGCAATTTAAAATAGTTTGAGTTGGATGTTAAAAAATTTTGAAATGGTATATGCTCTACATCTTTTCTCGTCTACATTGTTTCTGTTATACATGCCTACACTGTTTCTTTTATTGTCTAAATAATTTGTATGTCTTTCTCATGTGATATTCAGGCCTGAAATCTCATGCTGTAACATTATATGAAGCGGGGAAGCTGGGTCATGCTAGCATTGCAGATCTGTGCAAGGATCTGAGTACATTCGAGGGGACAAAATTTGAGGGTGAATTGCAGGAATTTGCAAATCATGCATTTAGCCTTCGTTGTGTCTTGGAATGCCTTCTGTCAGGTGGAGTTTCCACTGAAATTAAAGCAGTGGAAAGTCATGATGAACAGGACATATTTGCTGCAAGTACTGATGAGGCTACTTCTTTGATAGCTGACATCACATTGACTGACAAATCAGAACACCTTGTTAGCAATGAAGCTGGACACAGTATTAATGGCTCCATGAATTTGGGGACTCAGAATATGCCTGTTGTTGATGATTCCATTCCTAGAAGTACTGGCGATGAGACATCTTCTGCTAATTTATCAGAAGATAGTAATTTGTTTATTGAGGTCTCTAAGTCAGACCCAAATTTCCAGAATGATGAAAACCAGATGCTGGTTGAAGAGTCTGATGTTGGTAAAGGAACTTTGACTAAGAAAAAGAAATATCGAGTAGATATTCTCCACTGTGAAAACTTGGCTGCTCTGGGCCTGGCAACTTTAGATCGGTTGTTTCTTCTTGACTATGATATTGTTGTGTCTATGGTTCCTCTTCCTTATTCATCATTTCTTCCGGGACCAAAAGGTCCTCTTCATTTTGGTCCTCCCTCTCATTTGTCTATGACACCATGGATAAAATTGGTACTGTATTCAACCTTGTCTAGTGGGCCATTATCAGTTGTTCTGATGAAAGGACAACGTCTACGAATGCTTCCTGCACCATTGGCTGGTTGTGAGGAAGGCCTTATGTGGTTGTGGGATGATTCTACAATTGGAGGTTTGGGAGGCAAGTTTGAAGGAAATTTAGTTAAAGGAAGTATTCTCTTACATTGTTTAAATTCACTTCTCAAATTTTCAGTTGTGATAGTGCAGCCCTTAAGCAAGTATGACCTTGATGATTCTGGAAAAGTTGTTACCATTGATATACCGTTGCCCCTTAAGAACTCTGATGGTTCTGTTTCTTGTGTGGGAAATGAATTAGGATTGTCTGAAGTGGAAGTTTCAAAACTGAATTCTCTTTTAACTGATTTAGCAAACAAGATAGAATTGTGGACAATTGGTTATATTTGCCTATTAAAATTTTTTAGAGAAAGAGAATCAGAACCCTTTTTACCTGATGATAAGTATGACTGGGTCCCACTAAGTGTGGAATTTGGGATGCTACTTTTTAATCCAAAATTATGCAACAATATTTGCAAAAGGGCTGTCTCATCACAATTTCTTCAAGCTGATTCTCTCATTGAGCATCATGATGCAATGCAAGGTTTAAGAAAAAGGTTGCAGGATGTTTGTGCAGAGTACCAGGCAACAGGTCCTATTGCAAAACTCCCCTACCAAAAAGAGCAAGCAAAGGACATCTCGGCAACTGATGAACTATGCTAGTGGAAGGTGGAATCCATTGGTTGAACCTTCTTCCCCAATGTCAGGATCCACAAGCGAGCATCAGAGATTAAAACTTGCTAATTGACAGCACTGTCGGACTGAAGTTTTGAGCTTTGATGGTAGCATTCTGAGGTCTGTCTTTATCACATGCTCTGATCTTAGTTTGCTTCCTTTAACCACCTGTGCTTTATTGGTTTTTGCCCATAACTTAACTTATTTTCTAAACTCCTATTTTTTGGTGGATAGGTTTTTGATATGCTTGTCTTGTGGATTTATTCTTTTATAACCACGGTAATGTTCTGTGTGCTAGATAGGATTTTAAAGGAGGCATAGGTTGGCTAGATAGGATTTTAAAGGAGGTATAGGTTGGCAATGTGTATATCATATATGAATGGTTTTCATGGAAGTTTATACCTTAAGCCTTTTAGCCGGTATAATAATGCTTAATCGCCTCCTAACTCGGACCTAAGTTTCAACCAGATGACATGAAAAAAAACCCTTCTGCAATTTCACAATTGTTCATTGGTGCCAAAACTAAATTTTGTTGTTTAAAGTTGAAGAAATTGTGCCTGTGACCATCATGTGACAATTTTGTACAGGCTTTTGGGAATTTTGGACATGCTTAACAGTATTTTTATAAATATGTTTCTTTTGCAAAATTGTCAAAAGGTGCTTAGGATTGTCGCATAGTCATCCACTTCAGAAAACAAGAATTACTAGCTTTATCACATCAGGATTTATTATGAAATTTTAGTGGGTTGATTGTCAATTTGAAATGAATGGTCCAAACTGAAATTTCATTCAATTCACGGCTGGGTGAAACTTGATAGAATATTCTTATTTTGTCAACCTATTTGCTTCTATTATGATGTGCTTTTAGAACCTGCAAAGCCTTAATTCTACAATCACGTTGCAGATCATATGCTCTAACTCCAGTTTATGAAGCTGCCACAAGGCCTGTTGAAGAAGCCTCATCTGTGAGTATGGTAAAAGCTGAACCTGATGAAGCTGACAGCCGAGAAGTGACTCTTCCTGGTGTTAAATCTTATTTCTGATGGTTCTGAATTGCACCCCTTTGACATCGGTGCTTGCCTGCAGGCTCGCCAACCCATTTCCTTAATAGCAGAGGCTGCAGCAACCTCAGCTTCTGTTGCTAGTATATGATTTTGACCATTTTTCTTGGATGTGTATAGAAGAATTTGTCCAATGCTACCCATCGACGGAGGTACAGAGGGAGCAGTGCGGCATGTGGCCCCCCTGGTTCCAGGAAGTCAAAAAATTTTCCAAGAAGTAATAAGAAGTTAAAAAGTAGTTTCCTTTTTATTGTTTGCTGATTCATTCAATTACAGTGAAAGTGGATTTAGACATCTACATATCAGTGATTATCAATTTTTTATTCTCAATGAGGCATGCATGAATGCACCAAGTTTGGGACGGAAATTTTTTAAACTTACATTTATATTCACTAAAAAAGTTATCTGTCTCTACATGAACGTTGTTTCAGTTCAAAGTTGTATAAACATTTTGGAGAACACTTTTTGCGATATATCCTAAATCAAAGAACGTTGAAATTTTGAATGCATGCTTGCTTTCCAAGTGCAATGCTCGTGCACCAATTTCTTTTTATCTTACGAATGCATTTTGCTTTATTTCCTCAAAAATATCTTTTCCTGCTCCTTCCTTTTCTTTTTATGTAAGATTGTCCTTCGTGTTTTAAGATAGTTAACTACACATGAATCACATACATCAGAACTTTCGAACCTCTTTTATGTCAAGCATGACTGCAATCAAAGCAACCCTTAGAACGGAAAATCCGTGATTTTATTTTCATTACACACCACCAATATATCTCAAGGGTGGGTGTGAATCTTATTTAATCTTAATATTATCTCTTGAAATAAATTTTGAATAATATTTCAAAGAATGTAATATTATTTAAGCTCAAAAATAAAGAGAATTTCTTCATTAAATCTTTCTTGTATTTTACCCTACGGGGGCTTTAACCGATTTGTGGATCAGCAACCTCGGCTTCTCCTCCGATTAGTGGACAAACGGAAGGCGTCAGCGCCCAAGGGCCCCGAACTTTGCACCACATTATTGCAAAAATCTATTTTCTCGGTACTAACACTGTAACATGGTGTCGTGTCAACTTTCAACTCTTAACTCAGCATGTCCGTTCACGTGGCAGACACAAAAGGAAGCAATCCCGCTCTGAATGCCGTTCGCGAATCCAGAATCAACGGAGCACTTCCCATCAAACTAGCTCTCCTTACTTACTCATCACTCAACATAACAAAAGTTCTCGCTCCTTTCTGCCTGTCCTTTTTAATAACAATCAGTTCAAGAAGCTTAAAATTCCTCTTCTTTTTCTCCTTTGAATCTATGCTTTGCTCTTCCTGAAAGCTTTTCTTTTAACTGACAAGGGAACGAAGATGCTTCATCACCCACTTCCTTTTTATTCCAACTCTACTAAATTCTCTGTTTTTACTTTGGCTTTATCTCATAATCTTGGTCGTTCTTCTGCCTCTGCTGGAGACATGGGGTATATTTCTTTCTCCTTTCTCGTTTAGACTATTATCTGTACTTAGAAGAATCTTAGTTTGACGGATTAAATTTGCATTTTATAAGTCATTGATTGGATTTTAGAACCCATTTTTTGAATGGATAACGCTGATGAACTGAAAGAATTTTTTGACTTTTAAGAATAACGGACAATCGGATTTGGATAAACTGTATTTGCGAATCAAATTATTTTCGTCGATGTTTACTTGCTTAATTGAATGACTTGTTTTCGTTGCATTAGATTGAAATTTAGTAAAATAGCATCGAGCTGGAGCAGGTCAGGGAATTTCAGTAAGGCATGTCTTTCTTTCTATGTTGTCAAATTTTTATTTGAGTTTTTTAGTTGTCAGCAATGAGATATTTTAAATCTTGGCGTAGGTTAGACAAGGGGCAGGGTTAAGCATTCAACAACAAATGCTTATGATCAGCGAACTAAAGAGCGTGTCCTTGAGGTACTTGCCTTCTGCAAACACATGCACTTTTGACTTTGCTATATATTATTCACTTTTCAAATTATGGATGTGGGATGTGATCTTTCAGAAGTAAGACTCTGAAGAAAATAGACACTTACTCAGCACCATTTGTGTGTAATTTAAGAGATCTATACGATTTTTACCATCTTGAATCCACTCTTTATTTTTTGAAATGTCTTTTTGCTGGATTATGTTTCTTTACAGGCTGACATGAACAGAATATAAATCTTTTTGAAATCATAGGAAAATTTAGGAAAATTAGTTGTTGTACTGAATATATTGATCATCCACTCTTCTTATGTTTAATGTTCTCATTTTAATCTATTAAATGTGGGTTCATAATCTGATGAGTCTTTTCATACCTTTCTACATTGCACCATCAAGTGCTTTTGTGTGTGTCTGTGTGTTGTGTCACAGGTGTCAGATTAATCCTCATAAATTTATCTGCTTGTAACCTAGGAAGAAGCACCTCAAATATCAGAAACCAGCCCACCATTGAAAATTTTCCAAGGTCAGGCATTTCCCATGGGGGTATCAGAAGTTGAGAATGGGATCAATTTTGCTATTTTTTCTCAGCATGCAACTGCAGTTACGCTTTGCTTATCACTTGCCAAGAGGTGACAATTAATTTCCTATTTCGATTAATAAATTGCAACTTTGAATTATGCATACTTTTCAGCAAGATATTTATTTTTTGTTTATGACATTTGATGTAATTTTTTTATTTATTAGAGGGAAGCTTGATGAGCCAGATGGTGGAATGGTTGAGCTACCTCTAGATCCTCATGTAAATAAAACAGGAGACATTTGGCACATATGCATTGAGGTAGTCTTGCTATTGGGTTGCTTGTATTACTACCTTCATTTATGGGGTCTCTAGTTAACTTAGATGGCTATCCATGTGTCCCTATTTAATCTTGCTTATATTACTTTTGCAGTTATATTATCATCTATTTATATTTATTCTTTTGAGTTCATTGAACTATTGTGAATTGAGTTGACAGTGTAGTAAGATTAATTTTTAAACAGTGAGTATTTATGCGTATAGGTAGCATGCATGTATGTAAGTGTGTATCTTTATTTATTTTTTTATATTTGTCTTGCTGGTGACTCATACTTGTTATGATGGTATACCATACTCTTGTTTCATGGTATTGAGGTGCTTCCATAAATGTAGGATCTGCCTCAGAGCAATGTTCTCTATGGTTATCGTGTTGATGGTCCTCGAGATTGGCACCAAGGTCATCGATTTGATAGCAGCATTGTGCTTATTGATCCTTATGCAAAGCTAGTCAACGGTCGTCGACATTTTGCAGATACTAGTGACAAATTGTCTAAATTTTTTGGGACATACGATTTCGATAGCTTGCCGTTTGATTGGGGAGATAACTACAAGCTTCCAAATATACCCGAGGTACTTGGGTTGATTGCATTGGTATTTAGTCAAGTGAAGATTTTTTTTTGGGCATATTGTCCTGTCAGATTGAAATTTGACTGCCCAAATTCAGCACTCTTCCTTAGATCCTGTCTCCCCTTTATTGTGTTTTAATTAGTTCACTGATGATGAAATGCATTTCTATTATATTCTATATGCTTGATGTGATAATCATAATCTGTGAGTTCTATATCTATTTCCCATCTCTAAATTCCATTTGCATTTCAGCTTTTTTGATAATTGCTATCTGTCTTTGCAGAAAGATCTTATTATATATGAAATGAATGTTCGTGCATTTACAGCTGATGAATCAAGTGGTCTGGATCCAGAAATACGTGGCAGTTACCTTGGTTTGATAGAGAAGGTAGATAGTTAATTATTTTAAACTGAATCAATTGCTGAGGGATGGCCTCTGAGCACTGTATCCATGTCTAAAACTCAAGAATGCCAGAATCTTGTGGCAGCTCTGGGTTTGCTAATCTTGATTAGTGAAAAGTTCCAATTCTGGATTTTGTAGGAGCTAGATCATAGAATGATGTGAATTCTATATTGGAATACCATCAGTTTCATATATTTTGGTTGGCTAAATGACTATTTAGTTTATATATATAACTAAAAATATCGTTTCTGTTTCTGAATTGTTTTGGAGATCCCACACCTTCTAGAGCTAGGTATCAATGCAGTAGAGTTGCTACCTGTCTTTGAATTTGATGAGCTGGAGCTCCAAAGGCGCCGCAATCCAAGAGATCACATGGTAAAGTATAATGTTATCCTTTGTGTGTATAAAAGCTGTAAAGCTTTTCCTATGAATTAATATATAGGAGAAAAATTGAAGATTAAGCTCTTAATTTCCTTTTGCAGGTCAATACATGGGGCTACTCAACAATAAATTTCTTTTCTCCTATGAGTCGCTATGCTAGTGGTGGCGGGGGACCCCTTAAAGCTTCCTGGGAGTTCAAAGAAATGGTCAAAGCATTGCATGGAGCTGGCATAGAGGTGAATCAAATATTTTCTGACCTTGGAGTTAGGAATTTGTATTCTTAATGGGTAGCGGTTTTTCTTTTTGTCATTTCCTTTTTTAAAAGTTTGAAAACTTGTTATTAAGTACACTGAAGCTTTAATTTTTCAATAGGTCATTTTGGATGTTGTCTATAATCATACTAATGAGACAGATGATGTCAACCCGTATACTACCTCGTTTCGTGGCATAGATAATAAGGTGATTTTACACTTCTGTTGTTATGCTTAATAATACCAGTCAGGTAAGTGCATGCTCTATGTTGGGACACTTAGACTGATCTTATGTTTTTAAATATGGTGTCAATACAATTTTTTTTTTTTTTCTTGATTTAGAAACAAGTAAAGGTATTACAAGTAGAAATTAAATTTTCTTGATACTGTCACTTAACACATATTATGGTTGAAGTTATCTCCTCAAGCAATGGGGTCAAAGTTATGCTCTCTCTTTCTCTCTCTCTCTCTCTTTCTCCCCACACCCACCCTCTCCCCATTCCCACACCCCCACCCCCACCCCTACCCCAACCACCCCGCCCCCCCTGCTATAAAAGGTACTACTATTCAATACATATGAGTAAGCAGCTGACTTAAGTTTTCAGGATTTTTGGGCATGGAGTTATAGAATCTCTCAAGTGACTCTTGCTGATTAGATAGTTATCACAAAGGAAATACTGTGACAACAATGAATCTAGTGCATCAAATGCTCAAGAACCTGAGAAAAATATATTGCAGTTTTTTAAGAAGTAGCTTTTCTGCTTTGTTGAATCTTTTGTGATCCATAGAACATACTCTTCATAGTTCTTTGGGCTGGTTAGGGTGGGCAAATGGTCATATTCTATGAGTTTTGTTGTGATTGAGAAGTTCTTTGGTTGTTTTACTCTAGCATGTGCTCAAACACCTTTAATTATGCTGGATGCTCTTTGAAAGAAAGACTTTAGTCAAGATGTTAGATCAATTATGAATGGATGTGCGGAGATGTTTTTTCTTGTCTTTCTTTAATTGATTGTTTTTTTGAGAATTGATTATTGCAGATTTATTGGGATTGCGATCCTGGTTTCTGTTTAAACTTTGTGGCGTGGAAATTTATGCGAGATGGGAACCTTGAGAATTGATTATTGTAGATTTATTGGGATTACGACCCTGGTTTCTGTTTAAACTTTGTGGCTTTGGAAATTTATGCGAGATGGGAACCCTTTATTTTGGAAATATATGCCATTCTCTTTTAGTATGCCATTCTCTTTTAGGTTGCCATTTATACCTCAAGCAATAATATCCTACAAATCCTTCTACAGGTTTACTACATGATGGACGGCAATGGTCAGTTGCTAAACTACTCTGGCTGTGGTAATCCTAGTGTTCTTATCGACTGTTTTCTTCTTCCTTTTCTCAAGGAATGTTTTTACTTTACATATAACTAAGGAACTTACAACATTGTTTCCATATTAGGAATACCTTTATACTCGTTTTTTTGGGCATGAGGTACTGGAAAGACTTTTTTATATGAAATTCTACCTTTTTATATGAAATTCTTCTTTTGATTTCTGCACATGGTTTGTCTAATATAAAAGATTTGCTCCCATGCGTCTCCTTGTATGCCTTTATTATGAATATATGAAAATCTTTAAAGAAATAGTAAAAATTGGCTGCATAGATTCATCAAATGGGCCCATTTCAGGAACTCTTTCCTTTGAAATATTCAAGTTATATATGCTGATACTTTGTGTTTTTCTTTGTAATAATACTTCAACAAGAAAAAGATATGAGGGTGTGATGGAAACATATAATTTAGGGTTAAGACACTAAAATTCATTTCATGACATGGAAATTCTGAGATCTTGACCTCAGTTGTGTTATGGACAGTTTGACTTAAATGTGTGTCCACCTAAAAGAAAAGTCTTTGGTGTGAATATCTTAAATTTTATGCTTAGATTTTAATAAAATGGTTTTTGTAAGTTTTTCGTTTGACTCCAAATCATAATAACATTGCGTTCAGTTAGTCATGATCATGTTGATGTAAAGCTGACTTCTAGTAGAAGGTGCACATGTTCCCCGAATCTAGTTAAGGAGTTGGCTATATATTGTTTTCAGCATTTAATATTCCTGATTTTAAGTGGATGTTAAAGGTTTCTCAGTTGCAGTATCTTGTTGGTATTCAGGAAACACATTAAACTGTAATCATCCTGTAGTCATGGAGCTCATCCTGGACAGTTTAAGACACTGGTATGGATCCAATTCATGCAGAAAATTAAGGGTAGTATCATTGCTAATATGTTATGAAAAAATTTATCATGTTATGCGCAATGCTTATTGAATTTAATAATGTCATTAACTTTTTTGACAAGTCAACTGGAACTATGTTTTTAATTGTGTTACAAATTGAAATATGTCATGCTCTGTTTTGTGTTTATTGATGTGAAGGGGAAACCACATGTTATATCAAAATTTTCTTATTTTTGGGTCTGAATTATTTAAGAAAAATTGTTGGTCATTTTGATTCAATTTGATTAATATATTTCATCCTCAAAAATTCAAGAAATATATTGTAGTATGAGCTTTTTAATAGAATTAACACTTCCTTTGTACTGTTCTTTTAATTAGACAGATCATTGATGTTTTTAACTGTTGTTTTTACAGGGTCATTTACTGGATCTTATTAGAATAAAATAGTATTTTACTCTAGTTTAGAGTTCTTGTATGTCTTCTGCTGTTGCATATGCACTTGCATTGTGATTCTCTTCTTTCTTTTAAATCTTAATTGCAGGGTTGTTGAGTATCATGTGGATGGATTCCGATTTGACCTTGCCAGTGTACTTTGCCGAGGAACAGGTGGCTCTCCACTTACTGCTCCACCACTTATTAGGGTAAGTAATTTACATGCCTCTGAATTAATATTATTACCTATTGAGAGTGTAATTTAGCTTTTCTTGGAATATTTCAGTGTGAAGACCTATTAACAGTGGGAATGAATGTAAAGTTGAAATAATTTTCATCACTCTGTAAATCTGAAACTATTACTTCCAATTTCTTCTGGTATTAAGTGGTATCTTATGGCTAAAAGACAGGATCTCACTCCATCCAAGTTACTATTTGGGGAATGCTCTTGGTTGCAAATGAATAATTACTCGTCAAAACCTTTTGCAATAACATTATTTTTTTGCGATGATGGTTTATCTTTAAACAAATGAACTTAAGCCAATCTAGCTTGGCATATTGTAGTAAATTCATATAGATTTTTTTTTTTGTGGAATGCTAAATAATATTTCATTAGATGTGGCCTTTAACTTTTAGTTCTATAATTTGATAACTAAAAAAAATGAACTACCTCCAGGGCTGCCATCATTTTCTTTTTTTTAATAATTGATCTTCTTTTTCAAATTTTAGTCATTCTGGTAATTCTAAAAACTGACATAGCTGCATTTTGTTCATTTAGTGAAAGTATTATATGTGCTGTGGTATAGGTTTAATATTTAATTTGTTAGTTTTACACATACTGTATATGTGAGCTAGTTAGTTCAATAGCATTAGTTTTGTAATTAATTTGTTCATTTTACCCATATATGCAATCTACTTAGTTCAATAGCATTGCTTGAAGAGTCAGAAGTTTTGTCTAGCAACTTATTATTGTTTAATATGGCAGGCAATTGCCAAAGATGCTATTCTATCTAGGTGTAAAATTATTGCAGAACCTTGGGACTGTGGAGGCCTTTATCTTGTTGGAGGATTTCCTAATTGGGATCGGTAAATCCTTTTCACATTGTTATTTGGAGTTGTTTTGATCATATAAATTATCTACCTCAATCATTTTTGGTATGCTACAAATAATTTGACAATTCTCATACTTACACGAACTTCCTTGAGGTTTGGTTTGTTTTGGCTCTTGTTCCTGAAAATGCTGGAACAGCTTAATGTTATTAAGCTAGAAGTAAAATTTAATGGAAAGTTACTACTTTTTGATAGTGGAAGTTATTGTTGGCCACAAAAACGGATTTAACAGTGGATTTTAATGAAATCTCTGGTGGTCCTACAGTAACTCAAGAGAGTTCCAAAGGATGTAGATTGGAAAGAACCAGTAGTAAAAATGATTTTGTGAACAAGGAGTCACCTGCTTCTACTCATGGAATGTGTACCTTTTTCTAATCTTGCAACTAATTACTGCAAACTTGCCAACATTTTGTCACATTAATAATGTACAAGTGTCAGTATTTTTCTTCCAATTCATTTAACTACTCTATTCCCACTTGGTAAATGAGGTATGAACATATGTTGTCTTTGCTATAGTATAAATTTTATCTTTAGTACTGTGCTCTTTATCTTTTGTTGTTTAGGGTTCTTTATATTAGATCCCACTAAGTTTAATATGTGTTTACTGCTTGACTTAGTGGTGGTCTAAACAATTTTATTGATAGATTTGTCAAAAGGTTAAGACATGAATGAGCTCTGTTGAACTATATAATCAGCATCCTAGTTATGGGTGCTTGATATTTTCCATTTTTTCTCAATCTATAACTCTTTAAGAGAAATTTTTTTGTTATTGTGAAACCATGGTTACCTTACCTTGTGAAATTCATTTTATGCAGGTGGGCTGAGTGGAATGGGAAGTACCGTGATGACATAAGAAGATTTATGAAGGTGGGATTGCTTAATTTTACCTTATCTTAAGATGGGCTCGTTTGCCTACAAGGGTAGAGAATTTACCAGTCTAATGCTGTAATAATGAGATCAATATTTCAAAATTTAATTTCAGTATATATGTGATTGAGAGTAAATTGTGATGGACACCAAGAGTTTTCGTCTTGTAAAAATTATGTATTTGTTTCTGTTTGCATCAGAACTCTGGATATTTTGTAACCCTAGTTTCTGCTTTTTCTTTTATTATTTCATTTATGGTTTTTCCTCCTTTCTTTTCTTGGAGTGTTCACGCATTTTACATTGTTGATATCTTTTTACCATTACCTTGTTGGATTTGATGATATCCTTTATGGTAGTGAAAATGGCTATCTTGTTGCTCTTTCTTTACTGTCTTTTCTTTGAATTTGCGTGATATAGGGTGATCCTGGAATGAAAGGGACTTTAGCAACTCGTGTCGCTGGATCTGCCGACCTCTACAGAGTAAGAGTCATCAATCTATTGAATCTGATTTTGTTCTGAGTATTCTTTTTATGCTCTATTATTTGTTTTAAAGTTTTATACTTTCAGGTTAAATCATTAAATAGGTGTTTAAAAGCCACCACAACATGGCCCTTTCTATTACAAAAACTTGAAATAAGTTAAGGATTTATTACTGCCATATGTTGTGGGTAACAGTGATGACTCATTATATATGCTGAAGGCTACACCTCTAGTACTAGTGCTTTTTGAAAAAGTTTAACTGGGAAAACAATCCTGTTGGGTAATGTGAATTGATCAGTTTTATGCTATAAACTTTCGAAGGGTATAATTTCGTTCTTTTTTCCTTAATTGAACATTATAGTGACTCTGCTCATAACCAACTAGGGAAATAAAAAAAATATTACAATTTTTTCTTCCTAAAAAATGCAATCACTGATATTGTGATATAGCCAAAAGACTACTTATACTCCTATGACCAAAATAATCGGAGAAGTAATAAGCAAAATGTCCTTGTAATATGGTGGTTATGTGGAAAAATTTTGACATCTAGGGAACAAGATGGAACAATCAATTGGAACTGAATTCATTTTCATTTGTTGTTTTCGTACAAAGCTAAGTATGTTTGTTCTTCTGTTACTTACTTTGGTCTTTGTTAGTTCCTATGTTGAATATTCTTGTATTAAAGTTGGTGCTAATTGCTATGACTTAAGAGGAATTTGACTGGTTTCTTGTAAGCAAGCATTATCACTTTATAGGCAATCAATTAGTAAAATTTGGCATCAACTTACCTTTGCTTCCCTCAGAATTTGTATACTGCTGTACATTATCAATGTATTTTAATGTGACTATAATTTGTGCTCATTTTTCAGGTGAATAAGCGCAAGCCATATCATAGTATTAATTTTATAATAGCACATGATGGGTTCACTCTCTATGATCTTGTCTCATACAATTACAGGGTACTATAAAATTTTGAGCTGTCAATTTAATTTCAATATTATCATATGATTCAGTCATTCCGTACATTGTTGGTTTTGTAGCACAATGAAGCTAATGGAGAAGGTGGAAATGATGGATGCAATGATAATTTTAGCTGGAATTGTGGTTTTGAAGGTAATTTTATTTGCATGGTGGTCATGTTTATCTCATTAATTATGTTCCGATCATGTTAGTGTCAATACAACCTGTAAGCCATTGATGCACTGTGTTATGCAATAATGTTGGATGGATTGATCTTAAATAAAAAATGTAGAGAATTAAACTTAAATTACTGCATATATTATGCTTCATGCACCATCTTATGAATCTATCCACCACTGCAGAAGCTTTATATGTGCATTATTTAGTACATCATAAGAGTGAATCATAAGAAATGAAAGAAGAACCATCATATATTTGTTTCTAGTTTTCTCATTGGTATCTTGATGGCTTATCAATTACTGGAGCTGCTTCATTGCAAATATGCCTGTTCAGGTTAGCTGCTGTTAGTCACTACAATCTTTTGATCTTGTTATCCTTGCTTCAGCCAGCATGCAAAAATATTTACCTTTTTCCTACTCTCTGGTCTCATATGTTGAATGATTACAATTTCAGTCATGGAAAATATAGGGAGTTCATATCATGATGACCACATGAAATGTCATTGCCTATAGAACTGGTTTTTCTGGATCAGTAGAGGTGGTAAAATCAATATCACTAAACAGTCCACTGGAGAAGAAGTTAATATGCACATATTGTGTAAAAAAGTTCTAATTTGCTGTCAATGTGTCTGCAAAATCCTCATTTTCATGCATGCATCCATTCAATTGACGCCTTTATCAATCAAATGTGAATTTGATATCTGATACTAATCTTCCTCAGTTGCAAGGAAATGATTGATTTGATGGTGGAGCATTACTATGATTTTTTTTTTTTTTTTCATTCCTAAAATGCAGATTTTCTTTGATCTTTCGTTGGACAGGAGAAACTGATGATGCTAGTATTAAAGCTTTGCGCTCCCGACAAATGAAAAACTTCCATCTGGCACTAATGATATCTCAGGTAGAAGTGTTTGATATCTATTTTAACTTCAGACAGAATGTTGTCACCAAATCTTTATTTTCTCTGTTAGTGTACATAAAAATGCAATTTAGATTTTGTTTATCTCAGAAACTTTTGTGTTCCAACTCTCACATTCAAGTTAATGGTTCCTTAGATTTTCTTAAGCTTGGAAGGCTTCATTTTTCAACTTTCACACTCCTTATATTCCACACAATTAGACTTTGTGTCACGTCTTCATGACTAGTTATCTCATATTTCTTCCTCTTTGAATGGGCAATCAATAGGTTTAGTTGCCCTTTCTTTCCTTTCTCACTTTCTTTCTCACAGTACCTGTGAACTTGTGGCAATATAAATTCTGTGCCTGATATAACCAGGGAACACCAATGATGTTAATGGGGGATGAGTATGGGCATACTCGATATGGAAACAACAACAGTTATGGACATGATACAGCTATTAACAATTTCCAGTGGGGGCAGGTAACTTTTTTATTTCAGCTTTCAGTTTTTTTATAGCTTTAATCCCAGCAATGGCTTTATTTTTTGCCATGACAGTTGGACGCACTGAGAGGTAGTCACTTCAGATTTTTCTCAGAGATGATAAAATTTCGGCATTCCCACCGAATACTTGGTCGTGAAAATTTTCTTAACAAAGTAACTTTGCTTTTCTTGTCTGTCCTAATAGAAGTCATCTTGTGAATGTGCCCCATTCAGTAGTCTGTGCTCATGAAATTTTCTAATGATGCAGAATGATGTAACATGGCATGAGGATAATTGGGACAACTACGACAGCAAATTCCTTGCATTTACGTAAGAGATTTGCAGAACAACTATATTTGTGGTTTATGATGTTTGTGCAACCAGAAGTAAATATTAGACTTGCTTATAGGCCACTAATATTGCCATCGTAGATTAGCCACCTTCGCACTTTTGGATAGTGTTTTTGTCCCTCCTTTTTCTAATTCTTGCTTTTGCAAGAAAAATAAGTCTTAACATAGCAAGATTGAACGTGTAATTGGAGCATGAGAAGCATTTTTATTGAGATATGCATTTTTCAGGCTTCATGATGACAATGGAGCTGATATCTATTTGGCATTCAATGCTCACGACTTCTTTGTTAAAGTTTCAATACCCCCACCACCTTCAAAGAGGCACTGGTTTCGTGTGGTAGGTTTTTCATTCCTTGTTCTAACTGAAAGAAGTTTGCTTTTTCGTGGCCTTTTGCGCTCATGAATGCAATTTGGATTTTTACTTATTAAGTTTTTGCAGCCAATTTGCATGTCATTCACGTGTTCGAGTTATTTGTTTCATTTTTTAAAAGTACAGTTTATTGATGGCATTGCTGATAGGAGTTAATTTCATAATTTGATTATTGCTAACTGGAATATATTGCATATTAGTATTTCTAGCTTCATGTTAGAAAACTTTTAGTAACAGTTAACAACAGTGACCCTGATGTGAGAGATGGAACCTTGGTATGTGAAGTATTTAAAGTCCTTGGTATGTGAAGTATTTAAAGTCATACTCATACCATACTGGCATTATTTTCCTGAGCATTTTCGGTACTTTCTTGAGCATTGCTGCTTGCACCTCTTCTGTAAGACTAAAAATACTCCCCTATATGTAGAACTGTTAATAATTACACTTTGTTCTGGTCTGATACAAGAAAAGTCAATTGATTCTTTGATAAAAAGAAAGCTTAGTTTAGGATCTTCTTGTGATGAAGACTCAGTTGTAATGATGACTTTTGGATATTGAAAAGCAAAATCCAACTGTTGCATTTATGGTTTGGCCGACATTTTTTTGATTTCACTACATGTTCATTTTCTAATATCAACTTCTAAAATTTGTTTTTGAGTGTGACAATCGTTGCAAAATTGCAGGTGGACACCAATCTCAAGTCCCCTGACGACTTCGTTCCTGAAGGTGTTCCAGGCGTTAGAAGCACTTACAATATGGCTCCATACTCTTCAATTCTTCTTGAAGCTAAATGATGACATGGTCTCAAAGCAGCATGCAGATGGAACATTCTGAATGGCTAATTCTTTTCCAGGTCATAGGGAAGATTGAATGTTCAAATTCTATGCTTCCGGGACATGTTTAGAAGTCACAAATTCAGGACATGATCAAAACTAAAAGTTGTGGGGAATAATCTGATCAAAGTCCATGGAATCCGATATGGCTGACCTGTAAAGCTGAGCATATCAAGCTGTATCAAGCTGCAAATGAGACCAAAGTAACATAAAGGTGCAAAAAAAAAAAAAAAAAAAGCAGCAGCAGCATACTATTTCATATTTATGTTTTCATAGCCACGCAAATAAGATGTAAGGGAGCATGTACTACGTTTAAATGCTTTAAATTAATAACCCCATTATTCAATACGATGGAATGGGGTGGGGTTGCTTTTTCTTATATCTTCAACTTTTGTTGAAATTATTGTCGTCGTGTTAGCCAAACAAAAAAAAAAAAAAAAAAAAAAAAAGAAGAAGAAAGCATTATCACTTATGATCTGACGCTAACTTTGTATGTAAAATTAAATTACGATTAGTGCATCCTAAATATACAAAAATACTAAAAAAGTAAACCATCCTAAAGCAATTAATGATTAAAATCCAAAGTGCTCGAACGAACAACACCATAAAATTACAGTTAGACAATAAATGTTTGAATTAAGGGAAATATTAATAACAGAATAAGTTAATGTTCAGATTAAGGTATGGTATGATGTTTACCAACAATGAAAGAGATGATGGTCTGCTCTCTAGTCTTTTAAGTAATAAAAAATGGAATCAGCAACGTGCCAATCGTAACGGTAAAGTGGCATTTTTGTTCATAATTAATTAACAAACTGCATGGATTGCCGAGAATCTATTTGACGCTGTCAATTCAACCTGATTTTGAGTTGTCAAACATCGGACGGCCGGGATTTACGCAATTTACATGAATTTGTATGATCATGATCGTGGCCAGTTGTAGCAATGTCGTCTGCTCTGTACAGGGCAAATGTGGAAACACGGGTAGTTCAAAATGACAATTCTTAAAAATAGCATGAGAAATTAGAAAAAGGGGAGGAAGTGTTTAGTTGAGTAACAATACAAGAAATTAAAAAGGAAAATTAGAAGGGAGTCAAACCCAGCCAGCCACTAATATCAATTAGCAAGGACTGAAATAATAATTGAGACAAAACCAAGACAAATTAAGGAACCAGTCTCCAACCCTCCACTATATATACCCTCTTCCTCTCTCTTTCTTTCATTCACTTGCACTTACCAAGCTGCGCTCTCCATTCCTCTTTTCCCATTTGTCTCTGTCTTCCCTTTCTTCTCTCTCTCCCTCTCCCTCCGGGCAACAACAATGGCCTACTCCAGCTTTGTTCTGATCATGCTTCTTGCTCTGGTGGCCGGATCAGCCCTCGCTCAGGCTCCCGGCCAAGCGCCAACTCGCTCGCCTACCACGGGATCTCCTTCCCCGGCTTCCAAGGCTGCAGCACCGACTTCTACTAAAACTCCCGCTCAATCTCCTTCTCCGATCGCCCGTACTCCACCAACCTCAACTCCATCTGCATCACCGCCGGTTTCTACACCAACAGTCGCGCCGACTCTTTCACCACCTGTCGCCGCTTCTCCCTCTGGTGGTGGTGTTCTGTCCCCTGCTGGCAGTCCTACCGTTACTCCTGGAAACGGTGCCGGTTTGGACAGAGCTGCAGTTGCCGGTTACATGGCTGGATTCGTTGCTACCGTTGCTTTGTTTATTTAGATCTATAAATTGAGTATGATGATAGTTCGATGATTTTGCTTAGGAGTTTAGTTATTTTAATTTTTTATTTCCTTAATTAATTTATATTATTGATGTTGATGAACGCTGACGATTACATGATAGTTTGACGGTTTATAAGTATCATTATTGTTATTATTGGTAGTTGATTTTGTTTCATCGTCTTCTTTGTTCGGTTATACATGTTTCTTCCATTTACGATTTAAATACAGAGAGACATCGTTAGTGTGGGCAAAGGGGGAGAGTTGAGGGAGTCGAAGGGAAGGGAAGGGAAGGGAAGGGAAGGTAAAGGAAGAGAAGGTTTCGTACTGGATGGAGAGCGGTGCGTTGTCGTTTTGCGAGGAAATGTAATAACGTGTCTAGGCTAGGACATGAGGAAGTGGTGCAACGTTACTATCATTTTCTATTTTTCTGTTTTAAGGAGGCAGGAAGGGTTGGGTTTTGTTGTCAGTGCGGACGAAAGCAAAATTGATTTTAACAGCTGTCACGTGGTGACAGCTGTTATCGGACTTGACAGACACTGAGTGTATTGTTCTTTTATTATTTTAAGTAAAATAAAGATGTATTTTATTTTATTTTATTATTTTTCCCAAAAACCATAGGATTCGATTTCGATGGCCATGAGCCATGACAGAAAGGTCCGGAAGAAATTCGATTAATTAAAATAAATATTAACGGGATCAGTTGTAGCAATAATACAAAAATAAAGTAAGAGTTATCAAGACAAGTAGTGACTCTATATTACACACTAACTACATTAATGTTTTACGTGGAAGTTAGTTTGTAAGTATATTATTAGGAATAATAATGTGTTAAATTTATTGGAGTTAAAGTTACTCTTCTTTTCTATTGGGAATAATATTGGCGTTTTCCTAAGCAGTTGTTTGGTTACGAACCAAATGCTAACTTTATACGTTTGGGGTACCAAAATCATATTCCAAATTCCAATTTGGGTATAAAATTATAATAAAATAAGTTTTAGAAGAGATATCAGATGATATTGAATGTGGGCCTTTTTGTACCCACAAGCCTTTATGATTTATTTGGTCTCAATCATCATCAAGTGCTGCCTCACAAGTCACAAGAGTTTTCGTTTTCTAGGGCCCATTTATGTTTTTAATCCCGACACCAGCCCATCTAGGAGTGGCAGGTTGGATTCGGTATGAACTCAAATTTTTTTTTTTTAAAAAAAAAAAAATTAAACTAATAGATTTTTTAATCGGACCAAACTAGTTTAGTTTTGTCCATCCCTATCCATCAGAAAAACTAGCATATTGGAATTTTTTTCAATTCCAATATTAACATTGATTCTTATTTGTGGCTAGAGAAAAAAAAATATTTTAAACTATTTTACCCTTATTTTCTCTAAAGCTATTGAATATTTCTCTAAAGACATATTTTATTATGAGATTTATGTAAAACTTCAACTATCTCAACAAAATTTGTTTATAAGAGTTAAAATTTTACTTAAAATCTTTACTATATGAATTTTTTTAGTAAAATTTTATCAAGAGAATTTAGACAAAATTTCAACTCTTGTGACAAATTTTATAAAGAAAAGTTTCTTTCAAACTAATTTCTCTTGATAATGAGAATTCGGGTAAAATTTTAACTCAAACTAATTCTTTTAACAAAAGCAAAATTTCAACTTTACTAAAAAAAATTAGTATAAGAGTTAAAATTTAATTAAATTGAAATTTTTTTTAACTTAACAAAAGTTGAAATTTTGTTTAAACATTTTAAAATTGGTTTCACTCAATAAATTTTCTTGAAGAAAGTTTTCAAACTCATTTATCTTGACATAATTTATTTGGAGAGTTTTATAGGCAAAATTCATGTTAATATAGTGGTTTTTAATTTTCCTAGTGACCTATCTTCAAATTTTATAAAATATATAGTTTCTTGTCAAATAAATCCTATTCAGGAATGAAAAGAGTAATTAAGCATTTGACCACTTTAGTCAAACATTTTTAAAATAAAATTGGCATACTAAGCTACAAATGAGCTTTTAACTTTAACAAATATTTGTGTTGGACTTATATTTATGATGAACTGTTCTAACTTAATTTAAATTAAAAAACACAACTATTAGAAATAATTTTATTCTTTTTTTGAATTCAATAATCACTTCAAGCAGCTGTCTCTATTTACATAATATAAAAACTTTGCTTGTTTTTATTCTTTTCACTAAGAAAAAAGAAAAGTAAAAACAAAGAGAAGAAACAAAGAAAAAAGAAAAGAGATAGTGTAAGAACATCACGGGCGTTTATATTGTGATTAAAATTCTTTTCAACTACGTAATTGAATTTAAAATTGTGAATTTATTTAAAATAAGTATTTAATCTTTATTTAAATTTTATCATTAGTAACAAAGCTATTATTGAATAGTTTTTAGTCTATTATATTTGATATTAAATACTATTCAATTTATTTATGGTTGAAATTAAAAATAGATAATTATTTTTTTGGTATTAAATTTAATGAATAATGATGATTTGTAAAAGTGATGTTTATTAGAGTTTTAAATTAAGTTTATGACTTAATTTTAGAAACAAGTGTTAAGAAATAGAGTTTTATATTTACTATATTAATGAAATTTAATTGCATTATTGTACAACGAAAATAAAATTTTATCACAATTATATTGTATTATTGTACGAAGAAGGAAAATTTAGCATAAAATATTTGGGTCATCTTTTAATAAGAAAAAAAAAATGAAACACTGAATGAAAAAGAAAAGTGTCATCTTTTCATGGGAAGAAGAAGATTAAAAAAATAATATAAATAAAAAAAAAATTGAGCTAGTGAGAATCAAACTCATAAGAGTTTAGAAACATACAACTTAACCATTAGTTCACTGACAGTTCTTTCTATAATAAATGGATAAAGTTTTATTATATTAAATCAAGTAATTATATATGAATTAAAAAAAAATTTAGGCCCTCTCTTATATTGAATTTGTGACTATATATAAAATTCATACATTTTATCTGTTAGGTCATCAGTCCCTAATTATTTATTCAAACAATCAAAAATTCACATTGACTTATAATTTCACACACACACACACACACACACACACACATATACACATTAAATAATTTTTTTTAATGTTCACCTTAATTACTTTTATAGTTTTAATATTATTTGAAAGAGTATAAGATAGTTTTTGTTCTAATTTGTCAAATTAGATAAATGACAACTTGTTAGACAGCTATAGTTCTAAGCTACAAATTGCAATAATGTTTGTCAGATATGATTAAATACAATAACATAAATAATATATTAAAATGCTAACTCAATGAAACAATTTTTTGTTTATACGAGAGAAAATAAGATTCATTCATATTACCAAAAATCAAAATGAAGACCATGTGAACATGCTTATAAATATTTGGTCTTAGTGGGATATTTTTTATATCTCAAATTTTAGTATTTTTTATTATTTTTTATTTTTGACAAAATAATATAATAATCATATATTGTTCTACTTGTGTAGATGGTGTGCATAATTCAAGCAAAAAAAATATTACACTTTATCTTAACTTTAAAAAAAATATTTTTTTATAACATAAACAAAAAAGTAAAGAAAAAAATTTGATTTTTTTTTTATTTTTT
Source organism: Khaya senegalensis (assembly GCA_032402905.1). Taxonomy (NCBI): domain Eukaryota; kingdom Viridiplantae; phylum Streptophyta; class Magnoliopsida; order Sapindales; family Meliaceae; genus Khaya; species Khaya senegalensis. The sequence goes on along the minus strand of CP135544.1, from coordinate 5,512,145 downwards.
AAAAATTATATGCTACAGAGTTAGTATTTATGATCGTCTTTGATTTGAAGCAATACATATTTTAGTTAAAAATTTTCCTTTAGAATTTAACTATACAAAATATGATTTAAAGAATAAGATTAGAGTGGGACCATAATATTGTGTACAACTCTTGCTTGCGAGATAGAGTTATTGTAGAAATGTTATTAATTGTCAAATATAAAGCGATCTATTGCATTGAGTTTGTGTTCAAATCTATATGGTGTATGACACATGAGTCATGCATTTGAGAAAGGACTTTGATTTAAAAAAGTAATAGTCAATAGATTTATATATAAAAAAAAAATAAAAACATTGTTTCTTATTTCAAAAGAGACTGAAATATATCATATTATATTGTGTCTCTTTTATTGTTTTAATTTTATGAATGGAACAATTTTTTTTCCTTATTTGTATATGTAATTTGTTACGTTAATTATGCATGCTTTACATTATGCTAAAATAGTGGGAGTTTTGATTTATTAGAATTTTTCATGATAAATTCATCATTACAACTAAAAATTTTATTTTGTGCAAATAATCAATTGTATAATAAAATAAATATTTAAAAATGGATGATTATTGAAAACCTCGATGACTTTTTGAATTTATTCTTTCTATTTTTTTAATTATATGTTTGTGTTTTTTTTTTTTTTCAAAATTAAATGTAGGTATATAAAATGTGTGACAATGTTTTTAGTTTTATTTTTTTTTCTTTTTCTTTCTTTTTAAAAGAAATTACTTCTACATAAAAAAATATTATGATTACGTTAAATAAAGGCAAAAAACTAAATGGTAAAAATAATTATAATATCTAACACCGAAAGATTTATCATTTTTTGGAAGAGTAACAGACTTTTAAAGTTTTAATTGATATTATGATAGAGCCACTATAGAGTAACATTGCTTAATATAGGAGGGATCAAGAGGCTTATTAAGCCTATGTTGAGAAAAATAAAACTACTCGCATCATGTCATTGAGTAGTATGGTTAATGATCTTATATGTGAATTTGAGGTGTATTAATCAACTCAAGTATTATGGCTTGTTTTAGGCAACTCACTATCAAATTTGGCACATACAAGAAGTGCCCGATCATACAATGATGTAGTATTTGAGGGAAATGTCAAAGATAATACATGAACTAAAAAATAGAGGGCATACTTTAACCAATAAGTAGTAAGTTTAGGTTGTGATTGATGTCTTCTTGATACTAATACAAAATGACAATATTAAAACTTTTGATCATACTTAAAAATATGTTGAGTTGGAAGATGAGCACCATGATGCAGTTAAACCTACAAGTAAAGCCTATGTTGTTGGATCTAATTCTCTCAAAGCATCTAGCTTAAAAAGGAAGTAAGGAAAAAAGTTCTTTCAAAAGAAAAAGAAATTGAATACCTTAGTAAGAAAGCACCCAAAAGGCAAGCGTGCTAATTAAAAAAGAGATAAAATTAAGTTAAAATGCTATAATTGTGAAAAGATGGGTCATTTTACTCGTGAATGTACTGAATTGGAAAAAGGTAAATCCTTTATCTACATATTGAAATTATACTTATATCTTTAACTTTATTTTTTTTTTTTACCTAATCTCATTCATTGTTGACTGTGGACTCAAAAGCAATTGACCACATAATTAAGAATCAAGAAGCACATGTGATGTATTATCGAATAAGTCAAGGAACAAAATGGATATATGTAGGAGATAACTCTAAAATTAAAGTCAAAGAAATAGGTACATGCAAATTGACTTTACGTAGTCGTCAATTCTTTTTCTGTCATGATGTCCTATTTGCATCGAGTATTCAACAAAACTTTGTTTATGTAATCATTTTTCTAAAACTAGGCTATTAGTTAAAATTTTAGGGCGCTTCTATAAATATTATGTTCAACTCTATTTTAATTAGTACTAAATATTAGATACCAATATGAATAATTTTAATTATGATAATAGTTATTTTTTTATTAATCACTTCTATTAGATCTGGTGATATAAATATCAATATCTAGCATGTTAAACTAGGCCACATAGAATAAGAAAGTATGAGTAGATTAGGCAAACTAGGCTTATTGGGCTCATTATTTAAAATTTAAATGCCTATATATGAGAATTGTCTAATTAAAAAAATAACTAAGAAAACAATTGGTAAAGGGACTAGAGCCGAAAACCCATCGCAACAATTCATTTTAATATTTGTGGTCTAATGAGTGCAAAGGTTATATATAAAGCCTTATATTTTATTATATGCATAAATGATTTTACACATTATGGTAATGTTTATTTTGATCTCAAATAAATAAGAGGCATTAGATTGTTTCAAAGTATATTTAAATTTAGTAAAGAATTGATTAAACAAAAGAGTTAAAACTTTACAAATGGATTGTGGACATAAATATCTTTTTGACTAGTTTAAGAAAATTGTGTAACGCGAAAGGTATAGAATGATAATTAATTATTTTTAAAACTTTGCAAGAAAATAGTATAGCGGAAATGAGGAATAGGATATTGCTCGGAATGATTAGATTAATAATTGCACAAGTTAATCTATTAATATCATACTAGGAAGATGATTTATTAACTATCACTTATATATTTAATCGAGTTTCTTTCAAATCAATTACTTTCACTTCATATAAATTATGGACGAGTAGAAAATTCGAACTATGTTGGTATATGCCCTAAGATTTAATTGTATTTTTTTAGATATTTAGTATATTTGTTTATTATATATTATGACATTATTAATTAATATATTTTATCTTACATATAAATTGATATAACAATATTTTTAGAATAGTAAATTTGATTAGTAGCACATTATTTTTAAATATCCCTACTCAAGTATTATTGTGAATATGGAATATCACGCTCCCAAAATCAAGGTTCATGATTTAAGATTTTATAGAGTAATTTAAAACTAAAATTATGTGATTCTAAATATTTTAGCAGAATTTTTGTATTTTAGTAGAATTTTTGTTGCATCATGGATGCTTTAAATTTAATCCTACAAATTTTAAACTCTTATAACACTTTCAATATCTTTTGTAAAATTCTAAATTATTACAACAATAAATTCATTAAAAATGGATCTTCAAGTATTCTTCATAACACAACTTAATACATTATTCTAATTAAATATATATAATCTCTAGTATAATTATAATTTTTTTATAAGTACAATATACACAATAAAATATTCTTCTAAAATTTATCTAACTAGAGAATAATATTTGTTCCATATTCACCTAGACTTTAAGTGTCTTAAAAAAAAAAAAACTTGAAAACTAGATTGTGAGTCAAAACTTATTAGATAATAACACATAAAAGAGGGTTCTAAAAGAAAAATTATTAATTATTATACTTCTAATCATTTGTTTCGTCAATAATCATAAATAATGATAATGATAATAAAGTAACAATACAATTTAGTTATTATTATGTACAATGCATAATTTTGTAATAGTATTTTCAACGACTACTATATAAAGAATATATAGTCTATGTACTTTTACAAGTTTTATACTTAGGAATCGCCACTCATGATTTCAAATTTATAGATTTTCACTGTAGGACTGAAATTAAGTTCATAATCACAAATGTTATATAAAAAGCTTTACACTATTTTATAATCTAAATATACATAGTAATAACAAAATAATTTATCTATATTATTTTAACAATGTTTTATAAACATTAAAAGTATAATTTAATCATAATACCATCGTTAAATTCTTTAAAAATTAATATAAAATATAATAAAATAGTAACATTTTATTTGATTATTAATTCATAGATCATATTTCTAGAATAAAATATTAACATTTCTAAAATGAAGGCATGTCTTATATTTTAATATTTATTTCAATATAAAAGACTTGCATATTTTAAATAAATTTATTTTATATTCACAATAATACGTAAGTGTAAAATTTTACTTTTTAATTTTTTAAAACATTAAAATAGCCCCAAAGATATTTTGTGACCTTCCACATTAATTTCATAATTCCAACAGATCCTATCTAAATTAATATTTTGCCCAACAGGTATTTCAACTAACAATTTTGATTCTAAAGATTCAGTTTCTAAACTTATAGAAGACACAAGATTTGAAAATATGAAATAATGAGTAGCACTAGAATTAAACAATATTCTAGTTTTGGTATTAAACAAAAAAATGGTACCTTCCAAACTGTATAGTCTGACCCATTCATTTTTCATATAAATGCAAAAGTCTTACCCTGAATCTTTTATCAACCATAGCTCTGTCGTTATTGAAATATCTGAGATGACTACTTATTTTGTCTTTATTACGACTGTTTATTTTGTTAAGGTTGTTACAATACATTATGAGTATTTCTTTTACTAGAACTAGCTACTTGACTTTTAATTCGCCCCAAATATAGATAAGAATTTTTATAATGGTCTGACTGACCACACTCAAAACAAACTCTAGTAGTTATACGAAAATTTTTACTATTCTATAATGTGAACTGACCCTTTATTTGCTTTTTCTCACCCCATTTTGACAATTTTTGTTTAAAACTCCTCTTTTTGAACTCTCTTACATTTTGTTTCATCTCTTTCTTATCTTATTTAATCATTATGACACGATTTACCACTTTAGGATATTTTTAAAGGTTCAACATTATTAATGCATTCCTAATTGATAGTTTCAACCTTTTTACAAATATCTTAATTTTATCTTTTTTCTTTGAATCCAGAAGAATAACAAAATAATTCAAGGTTTCAAATTTAGTTTTTTATTGTGTTTTTATTAGGATGTACTCTAGAAGTCATTTGTGTTATTAGTTTAAATAAATTATTAAAATGGTTTCCTAAAAAGTGATATCGAATGGATAATAATATCGCATAGTAGACATATTATATGTTTTTGATGAATATCATGAATTGATATTAGTACAGGTAACATGAAAATCATATTATTAGTATTTTAGTATAAATTAAATAGTTAGAGAATTATTTTTTCGAATAAGATCACACAACGATAAATCACATAATAATGCATGTAGTTAATAATTTATTATATAATTATATTACTGAGCAACGTTATCTTTTGATTTGAAATATGATAGTTAAATCAGGTGTAGATGCGATACACATGATTCATATGGTATATAAGTATAAGACTAATCACATTTTATATGATAAAATTGATTTGGTTACGTGTTGTTTATATTTGAAAATGAATAATTTTCGAGACAAGATTTGTTGGTTCGATATATAGAATTAGAGTTTTCGTTAACTTAATTCGACTTTAAGTTACTAAACAAATATCGATAGATGACTGAAATAGTAAATTATTAGTCAGTATAATTAAATGTCATACAAGCAAATTTAGTGCATATTGATTAATAGTTCATATTTATATTAGTATACGATTTTGACATATTATGGACTTTTACTCAATTAGGATTAGACGACGGAAGAATTTTATTCACAAAATATGTATAATTGGGATAAGGTTCAATAAAATACTACTTTATTATAGTTTAAGGGTTATAACACATTGCTAGTTGTTAATCGTAATCGTTTGATTTTTGAATTATTCAAAACCCAAAACGTCTGAAATAAATTTACAACTATTCCACAATGAATTTACATGATCACACTAATAATTAAAGGTATTGAGAAATATCTTAGAGAGAAATATTATAGTTAAAAAGGTTAATATCTTTGAAATAATATATAAGACGAAATAAATATATATAAATATTATCTATTTTGAATATTCTTTAAAGTATTTGAAGAATTTTCAAAAACTTGCATTATAATATAATTTAATATAAATTATATGGTTAAATTAATAATATAAATTATTAAAGGATCTAAATATAAATATATAATTATTTAATAATTACACTTAAACTCTTGAATTTATACTTAATTATATTTAGTTAATAGTTAAGTGAATTTATTATATTTAAATATAAGAATTAAAATGCATAAAATAGCAATTATTGGATAATAAGTATTTTTTTATGCTAGATATTTGTCCTTTATTTGAAAGTAAGGGTAATTTTGTAAAGACATGGATAAATACAGGTTTACTTTACTAAATTTAAAACAAAAAATTGTTATAAACCCTAACTTTGTTTCCCATATTTGGCCACTCTATCTTGTTTTGGTTGGTGTGAATTGTGAAATTTTTTTGCATTATTAAAGGTATTTTTTAGTGAAAATTTTGCATATATATATATATGATATATGTCATTATGGTATACTATGCGTTTGTCAAAATGTTTGAATGGTTCAAGTTTGTTATTTGATATATGTTATTTCATAAATCATTCATTCAAACACTCACATATTACCTTAAGTTAGATATATAAACTCATTTAACATAACATCATGAAATATTTCAGAAAAATATTTACTTAAGAAAATCTCTTTGAAAGCCTTCAAAGTCCATTCTTCATTATGCATAGAAATTTTTATAGTATTCTACCACTAATTTACACCTTCAATAAATTGAAAAGTTGTAAGTTGAACCCAATTTTTTTTTTAAGTAATTGTAATCTATTAATGATATGTTCAATTTGTCCACCGCATTCCTTAACAGTCAATGGGTTAGCTTTTCATTAAAATTTAGTGGATTTAATTTCTAAACTCACTCAACACTAACATACTCCTTATTTTAGTATTTCTGTTATGATTAGATAACCCATTATTTGTAAAATCATGAATTGTATTGATAAATTCTTGTATAGTTTGAAGAAAGTTTTCAAACTCACTTTTTTCTTGTAGAAAAGATGCATAACTTCTCTGTTATCATCAAACGTACTGAAATATATAATATAATTTATAATAGTTAAAATATAATAATAAAATAAATATAATATTATATTATAATAAAATATGTTACTACAAGTTTATTTTTACATAAATTGTAAGATTTTATAGTATACAAAAAATTACAAGCTTGAGTATCTAAAGTCATAATTATAAATTAATTAGTGGTATAAAACCATAGATAAAATATTTTCGTGGGTTTAGATCTAGTACTTCACCAATCTTTAAGATTTCTCTCTATCACTGGTGGTTCAAAAGGTTTTGTCATCTTAAAGAGAAAAAATTCCAATGTCATTGGTTTCTTCTCATTCGTCTTACTTAGCAAACTTTTAGTCAATTTTCATAACCAATTTTTTATTGTGCTAAAGGCATTAAGGTAACTCTTAGTGAAGAATAAGTGTTGGACTACAAATTTATTCTGGCTCGCTTCTTTACTATACATTGTTAGTCTCTTAAGGATATTATTCTTAACTTCCTCAGAATCTCTTTAATTTAGGTTAATGTCAGAAAATCACATATTAACTTTCCAAAATCTATATCCTGCTATTAATCTCACCTTAATTCTGTCTGTTTAGAGATTTCTAAGGTCTTTAACAAAAACATTGCCTAATGCACATTACTTGGTTCAATCAACAGACGTCTATATATCATCCTTAATCCTGGCCATGCTACAAAACTAAACAACCAAAATAACATCATGAAATATAAATTTACAGCATACAATAAGAATAACAACTGAAGGCCCAAAGTATTTTAACTACTATCTAATTATAACAAAATATCTACAAAATCTATAATATAAGCTTTGATACCAAATTATCATGCTCTCAAAATCAAAGTTCGTGATTTTAGATTTCATGGAGTAATTTTAAATACTTTGATAGAATTTCCATTGCATCATGGGCATTCAAAATTTAAATATGAAAATTTTAAACTTCTCTAATACTTTTAATATCCTTCATGAATTTTCAAATTACAACAACAACAGGTATATCAAAAATAAATCCTTAGGCATTTATCATAACATAACTTAATACATTATTCTAACTAAATATGTATAATATTTAAAATAATTATAATTTCTTAATAAGTACAATATACATAATAAAATATTTTTCTAAAATCTATCTAACAAAAGGATAATGTTTCTTTTATATTCATTTAGACTCCAGCTTTCAAAAATAAAATAAAATAAAATAATAGATTATGAACTAAAACTCAGTATATAATCACATATAAAAAAGGGTTCCAAAAGAAAATTATTAATTATTATATTTTCAATCATTTTTCTCATCAATAAGTATAAACAATAATAGTAATAATTTAGTTATTACTATATACAATGCATAATTTTTGAGTACTATTTTTAGGGATTATTATTAAAAAATGTATAATCTCCATACTTTAAGGGCTTTATAATCAGGGATTACCCTCTATAATTTCAAATTTACAAGCTTTCACTATTGAAATGAAATCAAATTCATAGTCATCGATATTAACCAAAAGACCTTATACTATTTCGTAATCTAAGCACACACAGTAATAATAAAATAATTTATTTGTGTCATTTCAACAACATTTTACAAACATTAGAAGTATAATTTTATTGTAATGTCATGATTAAGTTTTTTGAAAAATAATACAAAATATAACAAAATAGTAATATTTTATTAATTATTAATTCCCATATCATACTTCTAAAATAAATATTAACATTTCTAAAATTAAAACATGTCTTATGTTTTAATATTTATTTCAAAATAAAATACTTGCGTACTTTAAATAAATTTATTTTATATTTACAATAACACGCAAGTATAAGATCCTACTTTTTAGTTTTTTAAAATACTTAATTATACGTGAATTATTTATCTAGATCAAAACCTCTATGATTTCATTACTTTCTACTACTTTCCACTATCACTATCCAATACTATTTTATAAAATTTAATGCATATTTTGCCTATCGATAGATAGCAGGTTGCTTCCAAGCTCAAACCATTTGATAAAATGAACTCATAATTTATACTACTTATATTAAAATATAGATTAATTCTCAACCTAAAATCAAATCAAAATTCAATCTAAAAAATTTTAGAATTTTAAACTTTTAAAATAAGAATTATTAATAATAAAAAATTATAAAAAAGTTATTAAATTATGAGTAATTACAAAAGTGTCTCAAAAATATTCACAATTCAAATAAAAAATTTTATATTTTATAATCTTATACTAAATTATAAGAAATTCTATTATGACTCAAAAAATTTTAAGTACTTACAAATAGATCTTCCTAATTTATAAAATAAACAAAAATGCTATAAATTTTATATTTTTACTCCCAACTAAAATTACACCTATATCTATCTAATTTTCAATAATTCTTAAAAATATTTTTGGTGAAACTAACAAATTCAATCCAAAAAATCTATTAATTATCAGTTTAAGAACTTAAAATAATTAAAATTTTAATTTTTAATTTACTAAAATAAAATCTAAGTATTCTATTCAATTTCATCACTTTCTAATACTAACTCTAACATTAAAATATAAATTATTTTCTTTTCAAAATAAAGTGAAAAAAAAGATATTACCTTCAAATTTCTTCTCTTATTTCTAAATTTCTTACTTTTATTCTTCTTCTCCTTTTTTATCTTTTCTTTCTTCTTCTCCTTTTTCATCTTTTCTTTCTTCATTTTCTCATTCTTCCTTCCTTTTTTCTTCTTTTTCCTTGTTCTTTTATCTTTTTCTCCTCTTTTCTCATAGCTTCCTAATTCTTCTCCTTAATTTTATATTTGACAAATCTAAACTTATTTATACATACTTAAACTTATATATACATAAGTTAGAAATATATGGGCCAAAAATGAATGGCTTAATTTTTTTTTTTTGTATTAACTCAAAGCAAAATAAAAATGGGCTTATTATTTTTTATTTTTGCATTTTGGCTTTGAAAGTTGGGCTAGATGTTGTATAGTAATAATAATATATAAAAACTAGTATGTGTAATAATTGATAACAATATATTATATTTCATAATATGAGATATTAAGTCAACATATGAGTACAAGTTAGTGAATTAATGTATTAAACTAATTTGTCATGAGAACATTACATGAATCGTTATATCAGTATCATAAATAATTCTCATAGTAATAACGGTGTCTATGATCCTTAAATTTGAAGTCATTATGATTCCTAACATTAAAAATATCAAAATATGTCACTTTGAAAGTTGAAAATTATAATAACCTCAAGTCATTTGTAATAGGATAGATTATAAAGAAAATAGTCGAATATATCATGACTCATATAGAGAAAGAGGTATAATCAAGATAGAATTTATCCCTCCTATATAATGGAAGTAATATTTTGGGAGTTTTAATTGAGTAAGACTATAAAAATATATGGTCATACTCTAATGAGTCAATATGTGATATTGATATCATTTTTTAATAAATTTACTCAATATATCAAAGAAATGTAAAGATTAAATTAAACAAGGGTAACAAGTTTTAGCTTTGTATTTAATTAAGATATTTAAAATAAATTAATTAAATTATACAGTAACATTAGTCATAAATAATATGATGTTGGTTATAAATAAGATGATATCAAATCATTAACATTTTCGTCACTTAGGTAATCATAATGTATTGTTAGACATCGCTCACTACTTGTGACGCCAAAATTAGATTTTAATATTAATATCATTGCTACAAGAACTTATTAGGTAACATATTAAGATAAAAAATAATAAGAATGTAAATTCATAGGATGAATTTTGATATAAATGAAGAATCTTAACTGGATAATTATTTTTTTCCACTCTATGTACATTCTCGTTTGCTTACACACTAAATCATATGTGATCTTAGGAGTGTGCAGTTAATATTTATAATCTATCTCATAAAAATGAGAAATTAGGTGGAAAAAAAATAAATATTTTTATAATATATTCTTAGCATTTTAAATGATATGTATTTATTAGTAAACATATGGATGGTCAAGTGACTGAATTAGAATTTAAAGATGTCAATTTTTTTAAAAATGAATTTTCTAATATAGGTAATATAAATAAAGATACTCGTTTTTATGAATTAGATAATTTCGATAATGATTTCACTTTTACTCCACATATAACAGTATAAAATGATTTACTCAAATGTTCAATCTTTAGTGGCAATGATTACTTATTGAATAAATTCAAACTAATTATTCAATTCGTCAAAGCAATCAAGGATCAGTTCCACATTGTTGATTTGAAATTGAAATAGAAACATTTATGATTGCTTCTCATGATAGTAATGAGTGTAAAACATTAGATGAAGCTTTCACTTCTCATAACTAAAAATTTTGGATGAAAGCCATAAGGAGATGGAATCGATGATAACTAACCATGTTTGAGACTTAGTTGACTTATTGCCTGATTGATGAGCTATTGGAAATAAATAGATTCCAAGAATTAAGTACAAGTCTAATGGCATAATTGAAAGATACAAGATATGATTAGTTGCTAAAGATTATATTCAATAAGAGGGTATAGACTATGAAGAACGATTTTTTTATATTATAAGATTTTCTTTAATTTGACTAATTCTAACTATCGTCGTATATTGGCCTTGAATTACAATTAATAGATGTAAAATCTATATTTCTTAATGAAAAATTAGAGGATAAGCTATGGATTGACCAAAATGTTTTATTACCAAAGTTTAAAAGTGCAAAGTTGACAAGTTTAAAAGATTCATATATAGTTTAAAACAATTCTCTAGACAATGGTAATAACATATGATTTTTTTGATGACTAAAGAGGATCATTGGTGTACATCGAACGGTTTTAGAATAATTTTGTAATATTTTTTTATATGTAGATAATATTTTATTGGCTAAAAATAATAAAAAATTTATCTAAACTATAAAAAAAAATAATTATTTTTAAATTTTAATAAGAAAAATATAAGTGAAGCAACATATATTTTAAGAGTTAAAATTTAAAGAGATCATTCAAAAAAATTTTAACTCTATCACAAGTAACATATTATAAAAATTCTTGAACGATTCAATAGAGTTACTTATAAACTTATGGATATTCCAATTTTAAAACGATAATTTCTTAGTCTTAAAATGTGCCTTAAAACTCCACAATAGAAGAAATAATGGTAAAAGTTTCTTATGCAAGTGCCATATGAAGCCTTATGTATGCTATAATGTGTATAAAATCCAATATATGTTATGTTGTGGGATTGGTGAATGGATACTAATCAAAAACTCAACAAAAGTATTGGAATGTTGTTAATAAAATACAAACATTTATGAATGGTTCTTTATGCTATCAAGAAGTAGATTAACAATTAAGAAGGCACACTAATGCTAATTGGGGTGGTGATTTAAATGAGTAAAAATTAACTATAAGAAATGCATTTTTACTTAATCGTAGTACTATTTCATGGAATAGAAAGAAACAAATGTGTATAACTCTATTCACAATGGAAGTTGAATTTGTAGTATGTTCTGCGGTAGTACAAACAGTAGTTTTGCTTAAAAGATTTTTTGGGGATCTCAAGACTGTCACGCATGCTTTAAAGTTAGTGATATTATATAGTGACAATTAAGTTACAACAACTTATGCCAAAGATACAAAATATCATAGCAAATTAAAGCATATAAGATAAAATACAATTTTGTTAGAAATATTGTGACAAAAAAAAAGTATTGATACAATATACATCTATTCATTAAATGATAGTAGACTCATTTACTAAGTCTAACCAGAGATGTTTTCTCATTATATGTTAGGCCATTGAGACTACGTAGGTTACAATTTTATTATGATATTTTTATTAAATTAACGTTACCCATAATATATTTACTATTTGTATATTCTTGTTTGATATTATCATATTTACAAATACTCTATTAGAATATTATATTATCAAATTTAGACCAATTTTCTTAGACAAGTGGCCATTTTTGTCACTATACGAGCGAGCTAAGAGGAGATATAAGAAATAAAAGACAAAGTTCATAATATGTTGTCATGGAATTAATGAATATTTCTTTTAGAAGTATTGCCTTGATAAAGTTAGGATGAGATTTATATTTATTTGATATTTAAACCGATCATGATAATACCTACTATCATGAAAAACTTGTGTGTGCTTTTTAAATGGCAATGAGTACATCCATGTCTCCTTATTGTATAAGTTTTATTGAGATTAAAAAAAAAAAAATTGTCTTTACATATATTTTTTGTTACTATTAACTATGTTTTAAAGTACTAAATTAATGATTGCTACTTTAGTATGTTAGCTATGATTATAATATAATGCAGCATATGAAACATGCTTAAGAAAATAGTTGATTTCAAATTGAAAGATAGGAGTATAATAGAAAAGATTTGTTTTTTGATTTTTACATCAAACACTTGTGTTCATTGGTCAATCGGTTGTATAACTCATACTTGAGATTGATACAATTGCGAATATATAGAGTATTATAAGTAAAACACAATTCTTAATAAAGGAATTTAATATGCTACAACTAATGTAAGAAATTAAGTATGGGATATGATGAAAAAATTTAAAAATCTCTTGTATATATTTTCAATTTAGAATATCAACTCTCGTATATATATTATTATACGTTATTATATTTATGAGCCATATGATGTATTTACTTGTACAAAGACTTTATTATAATTTAGTGTCAATTCTTTTTCTATTGTTTGTTATTGTATGACTTTCCATCATGTGCGAGTGCAAGATGTTAGACTTGACACTCATGATGAATTGTCCTAACTCAATCAAAAATAAAAGATACAGTTGTTAAAAGCAGTTAAATTCTTTTGTAAATTCAACAATTGCTTTAAGCAATCGTTACTATTTGCATAATATAAAAACATTGCTTGTTTTTATTCTCTTCACCAAGAAAAATGAAAACTAAAAACAAAAAGAAAAGACAAAGAATGAGAAAAGAGACTATGTAAGAATAGAGGGAGCATTTATGTTATTATTATAATTCTTTTCAACTACATAATTGAATTCAAGACTACAAATGTATTTAAGATAAGTATTCAATTTTTATTTAAATTCCGTTAGTATGGAACCAATTGCTTGCCTCTAAATGATTTAACTTATTGTCTATACACTGAAACTTTTGTATTGGATTTGGTTGCAAAGTAGGTATAGAAGTTTGAATCTAAAACGAATATAAGACAAGCATGTAGAGAATTGTCTATTTTAGTAAGATGTTCGTCCCCTGTGAACATCTTTTCCTAGAAGCAAAGCAGAGCAGAAAAGCTCTGTCCCTGTAAATCTGGAGCAGATGTGACCTCAACTAGGAGCACTCATTCAATACAAATGATCTGTAAAGCATCCACACTAGCATTCGTCACCAAAACAACCTACTAATTCATAAAATTATAACTCATGAATACAAACAAGAAATATAGATAGCAAAAGAGAGAAAGCACTGCCTCTATCCTGGTCAGCTATGATGGGAAAACACTTTCCAATCTCATTTAGGAGAGAACCAACACAAAGAATGAAATACAAGTAATCACTAGAGCTACAAATGGAGAGAAATCTGCCCCGGAAGATGATTCAGGTATTTTAGATGAAGGTGTAGTGGTTGTTGGATTGCGGACAAAAGGCGTTGAGGAAGTGGTAGAGCCACCAGAAGATGACCCTGATGGTGATGTGGGTGATCCTGCTGCCACGGTGACTGCAAGCTTCATGCCGTTGGCACAATGGCCAGCCACACCACAAATGAAGTAGTGTGTCCCGGCAGTCTTCAGAGTAACAGTGGTGGCACCGGAACTGTCTGAGGTGATTGCATTGCCAACAGTGCATGAGTTGTAATCACTGCCGCTAACTTCATCAACTGTGTGACCACTTCCATAGTTGAAAACTATCGAATAAAAAGTTCAAGATATGAGTTTGTAGGTCAAATATGTTCCGTTAGAACCATGAAAGAAACTGGTTAATTTTACGGATCAAATACTGTTCTATTATTAAGAGGGAACTTGTTAACGAGTGCCTTCATAAGTGGTAGTCTTTGTTAATATGCATTTGAAGTGCATTGTTAACACAATTCTTCGAAAAATATGCAAGAAGCATTTTAGCATGATCCTAGAAGCATTTTAGCATGATCCTAGAAGCATTTTGTGAGAAAATGTTGTGTTGATATATTGGAACTGAGAACTCACCGAGGCTATCACCAATGGCAAAGTTCTTGTCGCTGGTCCAGGTGCTGTAGTCACTACCCATTGACCAGCCTGTGGATTCTCCCACAGTATAAACTGTAGCCAAGCTTGGAACCACCATACAAAAGACTAAAACTGCACAAACAACCCCAGCAACAGCTCCTGCCATTTTGAGAGAGATGTGTAAAGAGAAAGCAGAAAGATGAGTAGATGCTTTGGGTTTAGATTGTTGGAAGAGTTGGGGTATGTTTATATAAGTACAGGGATTGGGGTAAGTGAAGTTTGGTCCACTTAATCATCCACCTTTTGATCTCTGAAATATTGTGAAAAAGACTTATCTCATGAGGATTACTTAAACCAAACTCCACACCTAATGCAATAGAAAGTGGCTTCCTGCTTTCAGTGTTTCTTTGTAGTTGCTTCACTTATACACATTTGTTAGCATTGAATGGTCTTTCCTATGGTCAATTACGTATCGATAGTGGATACCTGCCAGTTCACATAAGCATTATAGACACATAAAAGGCATGTTTCATAAAATTATACGTCACTAAAACTTGATATCAGAATATGTTTCTGTTAGATGTCCCTTCACTATCTCCCTTTCAATGATGGATTGTAAACGAAGTAAGAACTTGTTCATATAGCTTCTTTTTCAACGCAATTTGGTCCATTGAAGTGATGTTGATGCAGTAGTAAGATGGGTAGTTCTTGAAAAACTCAAAATTAATGAAGAAGTTCAAGAACAAAACCACAACTGAGTACATAGGCATGATTTCATCATGGAGACAAAGTATTTCACACTCTTAAAGCCTACTCAATGTAGTCTAGGAGCCAAGGAGGAAATTTAGCCTTCAGTTTTAAAATATTAATGCTTCGGACTGGCCGAAAGAGGAAATGAGTTTAGCTATCACATATATGGGAAGCGGGGTGATGAAAACGAAGCTTAACAGTTTTCAAGGGACCATAAGCCGAAGAAGCTATTTTAGATATCTAATGGTAATTGCACAGAGTTTCTGTTAATATTGTGAAAAATTAGATCAGATTGGGAAGTGGATGGGACGTTTCAACTTGAATCAATAACCCTCCAACTAAAATGGTGATTAAAAGTCATAACAAACATGATTAGGAAAACAATGAATGGATTGAATTACAATGTTTCATAATCACACCAAGTGGTAGTGAGAGGGGTTCTTCCTAGACAAAACAATTTTGGACTGTTTTATAATATAAATATTGTTTCAAGTGGAGCCCATCACATGACAAACTCAACATTTGGTGTACTTACGATTTAGATGGGTTTAAGTTTAGTTGGGCCGTTTAGTTCTGCTCAACTGCTTCTTCTGAACTGTATACGTCACCTATTAGTACTGCGCCGTTTTAGTGGTCCCTTTGGTTTTGCTTCGTTACCTTTTGCGAGAGCATATATTCCTTTGCCCCTTCAAGCTTTTTTCGAATAATGGCCATTTTTGCTTTAAAAAGTAGCAGACTTGACCTTTTACATGCCTCTCTATTTTAAAATATTTTCATCTACTTTTGATCAAATATACATTAAAATATATAAAAGAAAACTTTTTAATTATGTGGTGTAAACTTGAAGATTTGAGATGAGATATACCAAGTTCATTTTGAGAATACTCTGTAAACAAACATTTTTACAGTAACACTTTCTTTTATAGCAAATAATAATAATAATAATAATAATAATAATATCTCCAAAAATGAAAGTTATTAGATAGAATAGGATATTAGGAATTTACTGAATATCTATGCATATATAATTTTTTTTATTCAAACTTGCTTAGCTCATAAGTTAGTTGGATTTTATAGTCGATTATTTATTTATTTATTAGATGATTGATAATATTTATTTATTTATTTTTGGTTAAAAAAAAAAGGGAATATGGAAGAGAAAAGGCTTCCTCCATTTTTCCAAAAGCCTTTGAGTTAATATGCTGCAGGAGCTTTCAATTACGAGGAATAAAAATGGGAGGAGTTAGATCTTGGTAGAATAAATCAAAAAAAAAAAAAAAAAAGAGGGAACATTTGACAATTGATTATAAAATATACTTTTGATATTACGTTGTATGATCAAAGGGCTACTTTCTAAATAAATAAACAAATCTAGATTCCATTTTCATTCAAAATCTCTCCGCATGAGTCTCTTCCAAGACTCAATGTTAGGACCCGACACCTGAATTCCAAGACCTAAGGTCTGATCCCAAGTCCCTGATTTTGCAGTTTCAAATATTTTAAAGGGTATATTAGAAATTAAAAATATTTTATTTTATTTTAAATCACAAGGATGACAAAAGAAATCACTGCTCAATGCTTTTATGAGATAAGCACCTCTTACGTTTTTTTTAAAAACAGTACGTGTGCTTGTATGATTTAGAAGCGCTCTTATTTTTTCCTGCCGAACACTTTAACCATGTACTCCCAACCAGATCCTGGGTACCAAGTAATAAGTGTCAAATTTGGCTTGTTTTGATCATGGAATACACAAAACATAATTGAATCAGCAAATATAAACCTCATATCGCATTTCTACCATTTTGTGAGTTATGATTTGTCTACGGAGCAGTTTCTCTCGAGTACAAGATTTACATACAAAAGCAGCTTCACTTACAGACTACAAGATTTGGAAACCCAAAAAGCAGCACATATTATCTAATTTTAAGTGGAAGTCTGACAAACTCTATAAGGTATGTTTGGATTTGAGATGTAGTGGTTTTTAATTTACAGCTGCTGTAAACTGAAATCACTAGATGCCAAGTAGAAGGTGAAGTATGAGGTTGGTTACCTAGAAAAGTTTGTTTACCAAACATGTAACTCTTGTGCTTCCAAAATTAAGTAGAAGCACACCAATCTCAAACATATCCTAGTTAACATCGGACATAAGTTCACAAATTAGTTGCATCTGTCTCTTACTAACTTGCCTCAGCTATATCCTTGATTCACAACTAAAATGAGTATCACACTCCAGATGCATGATACGGAGCACACGAAATCGAGGAGAGTAATTATCGTACAGCGTCACTGTGGTTTGAAAAAACAATGTGCATAAATCAAAAGACAATTGCTAGCATATGTTGTTCCTAGTCAGTACTCTAGCTAGTTCAGTTCACTGCAACTTCAAACTGCTGGATCCCCTTTCCTAACAACAAGATTTATCAATGAAAATTATAAAAAATACCTATAAACTTAACCATTTCTGCCCTGGAAGTCAAGTGTTTTACCATAGCAAAGTCATAAGGCAATCTGCTGGTCACTCTATAATGTTTATGGAGCACATAGGAATTGTATCCCCTGGTATGGTCACCATATATTTGCAGGCAGCAATCCCCCAGGGGTTGGGAATCAAGTCCACAACAAGACTTGAACTGAAGTTTATAGCTTTATCACAGTGGGCTAACTTTTAGGATAAAGAATGTTAACCTCTTCGAACATGCGTGGATTTCCTAAACCTAATAATTGTCAAATACTTTCTTCTAGCATGCTTATTAAGCATTAAAGAGACATCAGTAGCAGCTAGCTTAGCTGATAAAGGTCTCTTCTATATCCAATTAAAAAGTTCTTGAAACATAATCCCACTTCCATCAGGGTTGTAGTGTTGCATAGAAATGAATAAATATTACTCTTACATTCATGCTACCACCAGACACGACAGCAGGATTAATAGCAAAATGACGAGGAAAACAAAGTATTTCATCTGACAGATTAGAAACAGCCACAGACAGGACTTGCTTCATTTAATGATCACAATATGAGAGGTAGTGTGAATCTAAGAAACTCTACCGAAAAAATCAAAAATAAAGAAAATGAAAAAAAAAAATTAAACTGCCAGCAAAAAACAGTTCATTTTCAGTTTCCATTGGCAGTGTCTGCTTCCTCTGCATCAGAGTCCAAGTTTGCAGACTTATCATCAGAATGCAAATGCTCTTTTGTTTTTACTTTAACAAACTGTCTACTAGGTGCTACTCGAAGAGGTCTTCCCATGAAAATCTGCAAGACAACCACCTCTCAGAGTTATTCACTTAAAAATTCTTATAAGATTCAAACTGTAAGACACACTAAGGCATCCATTACATTCCCACACCAAAAACACAAATCAGGAAAGCAAGTAGCCAAGTGCAATTACTGAACCCATGATTACCTTTCCTTGAAAAGAAAAAATGGCTGCCTCAGCTTCTTTCTTGGTTTTGAAGGAGACAAATCCATACCCAGAGGACCTTCTTGCATTATCATGAAAAACAACTTCAGCAGAGACAAAGTCCTAGCCTTCCGATACAAAGAACTCCTTAACATCTTTAGCCCTCGCTTCAAATGATAGACGCGCAATGAACAGTTAAATGTTGGAACTAGTTTGGGTTGCACAGGGGCATGTTTCTTCTTTTTTGGCTTTGTGTAATTAACCTTTAAAGTATGACCCTCAAATTCCTACAAGAAACTTACGAGAACGTGAACATCTCCTAGTTGAAAAAGCAGCAAGAAACAAGACAACACAGCCTATGCATAGTTGGTAAGAAAGTATAAGTTAAAAAAATTTTCCTTAAATCCTATGCGATCAGGTTATCAAGTGGTTCGCCATAAATTGCCAACACAAATGAGTTCAAGGCCGTAAAACGCGCATAACAATCAACATAGTTATATTAGACTAGATTAAAATGAAGTTTTTCTATCTTCCAAGGACCAAATAATAAAAGCCATCTAATCATAACTTCAAATTCAATCATTTCCTATTTTCTCTTACAGACAAAACCAAACGTAAAAAGAATTTCGCAAAAATATGTGTAACTCATTAAAGAAATGAACTTTTATATGCTTACATACCATTCCAGAATATTGAGAGCAACAACAGCCTCCTCAGGAGATCCCATTGTAACAAGGGCCAAGCCCCTGTTCCTGGTCCTGTTATGCATAGAAAGCTAAAACCACAACAATAAAAACAACACAAACACACACATTACCAAACAGATCAAAAAGCGAAACACATATCACAAAGACCAAAAAGAATTCTCAAGAACAAGAATAAAAAGAATAATAGACACCTCAACATCTGGAGCTGTCCCGTGTTCCTCAAACAAAGCACGAATATCTTCATGGGTAGAAGACCAAGACACGTTCTGGGCAATCAATCTGGCCTTAGAATATTCTCTTTCTTGTTGCTCAGTAATTGTAGTTTCACTGGAGACATTAAAGGGAAGAAAAAGGAAAAACAACTGGGTCTTAAGTTGTGGCAGAGAAATGAAAAACTAAAGGGCTAACCTTTTTATGTTCAATTGGCAATGTGTGAGAATGAGAGAGGGAAAAAAAAAAAGGACAAATATTATCATCCCTTAAGGTGGTTTTGTTGTTAATGGAAAAACAAGAAAGGGGCTACACCAAATTGTTGTAGTTGTTTTTGTCAGTGGAAGAGTAAGAGGTTGAAGGGAAACAGTGAAGAGACGTAACAACCAATTTTGAGTTTAAACAGGAAGAATGGGTGTGTTTGAGCAAGAGCAATGGGTGGATTTGGAATTGGAAAATTTCCTAAAATGACCTTAATTTAATATATCTTTACATTTCTAACCAATCCTAAAAATTTCTTACTAAAATAACTAATTTTAATAATTTTATCCTCACAAATAAATTATATTAACATTTTTATTCTCAATAAATTTACCTTTCTTCTTCACCTTTTCTTCACTTTTTCTCACTTTTCTTTTTCACCTTTTTCACCTCCAAAAACACATCGGGATTGATATTTTTGGGCAACAACAAAAATAATATAAATTATTTTTACTTACATTATTAATTTTTATTATATTAATAAATTTATAAATAATTGTAAGTAATTAGTTATAATGTATAATTAGATAAAAATATTAATATTTTGTATGATAGATTGAAAAAATAATAGTTAAAATATATAGATTTTATAATTTATATGTGTATATTATTAAAAAAAAAAAAAGAAATAGGAAAGATTTTGACAATTTTGAAGTGAAAATGTGCCCGAAAAATTGAAAAAATTGGATATAAACAGCCAAACATGGGAGCGCATGGATCTCACACGTCTTTTCTACGTGGCGTGTGAGGTCCACGCACCGTGTGGCACGAGCAGCCAGTTTGCGCTTGTGCCATCCATGGCACGTGAAGCACAAGGGCCATGTACGTGGCATGAGTGCACGTGTGCTTCACGCGCCCATACAAGTGCAATTTTGCTGCACGAGTATGGGCATGTGGGGCACACTTCCCCTGTTGACATGGCATGCGTGACTCGAGATCCCGAGCCACGTGCAGGGGCACATTCACCCACACACCCATAATCATGGGTGAGGCTGGACGCGTGGCCTTCACGAGAGCCAGGCGCGACCTTCACGCATGCGCCTGGCGCGCATGGCCCTCACACGCGCCATGTAAGCGGCGCGCGTGAAGGCCACATGCCCAGTCATTTTTTAAATTTTATTTATTTTTTAAATTAATTATTAAAATATCAATAATTAATTAAATATTAAAAAAATATAAAAAATAATTAATTAATTAATTTAAATGATATTTAAAATAATTAAAATTTTAATTTTAAATTTATTTTTATATGATATTTAATTTTTTAATTAATTTAAAATTCCTTAAAT
>CP135544.1:5374794-5485597 GCA_032402905.1 Khaya senegalensis | reverse complement strand
ATATATATATATATACGATATAATTTTATTAGATATATAATTTTATTATTATAAAAAATTTAATTTTTTTATGATGTGTTATATTAACTTGAATAATAATATAATATTTTTAAAATAATTTATTGTATATCAATTCTCTTTGATAACTTAATTATCTTTTTTTTTTTTTTCTTTTCTTAATTTTTTGTTGATATATTTTATTAATTTATAATTTAATATTATTGATTTTATTTTTTTAATTTTTTTAACAAGTTAAATTTATAATTTAAGTGAATAATTATAATATTATACTTAAACGAACTTTTATAATATAAATTTTACTAAAAAAATTAATAAATAAAGTATCATGTTTTGAAATAGAACTAAACTGGAATTAAATCAGAACCAAAAAATATAATATCCTATTAAATAGAGTAGATTCTAATTTTAAATTTTAAAAACTAATTTTATTTGGAGTAGATTTCAATTTTAAATTTAATGTATATGCATGCATAGACATTGAACTTCGTATGATAATGATCTTGCAGTGTTTTCTTTCGCCGAAGATAAACTCGTGAAAGTTCATTAATATGGCTCATGACACTTATTAAAGTTGATAACAATTGCTAAGAATTCTTTGCTAAATTTCTCCCACATTGGAGTGCATTTGAAAATTGAAATCAATTTGGACTAAATTATCCAAAAATAATATTAGTACTTTCTCCTAATCTGTATTTAATTATATGTAAATAATAATTTACATGCATCAAAAGATCTTTCACAAGTTAAAGTTTGAACCAAAAGAATGTCCAAAAGTACCAAGACTGTGAAGGATAGAGAACATTTGAACATGCCAATCACCACATTTGTTAGAATATACTGTTGCATTAAATCCACTCCACAATCAGTTTCCAAGATGTTACAAAGTACAATTTTGTGAATTGGGAAAACATCTTCGAGTTAATTTCTAACCACCACCTAAAATCAATGAATTTCCAAGGAGGAAAAGAAAGAAATTAGGACAATGTGCGAAAGCAAGTCATCACTTCTTATGCCTTCTAGAGTCAGGGGAGTTATATCTCAAGGGTGATAGAGGCTGTCTTGCCGTTGAATCTGGATCAAAATCAATCTTCTCAATCGGGGTGCTCATCTTTGGACTTGATTTTCGCTTGTTTGTCTGTGAGAAAGGCCGATATTTCATGTTAGAAGTTACGTAAACATTTGCAGAAAGTAAACAGTCACACATAAAAGAGAGCATGTGATTGAGTTTTTCTGCTCGTCTCTCTCCCTTACCTTAGCAGAAGCACTGCTGCTTTGCTTTCCATTGGAACTATTTAGGTTCCGTTCTTTGTGGAGTTGCCTTAGTAACCTTTTATTCTTGGCATCCAATATTTTGTTTTGTTCAAAAAGCAAGTTCACCTACATGTATCAATATTAAGTTACAACAGGGATGATGTGAATTCAAATAAACACATTATTTAAGATTCTTCTCACCTCCTCTTCGGCTCTATCAAGGTTCATCCTAAGGTGTTCCTTATCCTGCTCAAGTGTCCTGATTTCAGCAGCTAGTGATAGTACTTTTTTAGTTAATGGCTTCAAGCTGCTACAGCAAAAAATAATGTCAAGAAGAAAAAGTCAAGAGATCGTTGAACAAAATCAGTGACAA
Organism: Khaya senegalensis; assembly: GCA_032402905.1. Taxonomy (NCBI): domain Eukaryota; kingdom Viridiplantae; phylum Streptophyta; class Magnoliopsida; order Sapindales; family Meliaceae; genus Khaya; species Khaya senegalensis. The sequence goes on along the minus strand of CP135544.1, from coordinate 5,483,952 downwards.
CTTTAAGATAAGTGAAAATCTAATTAAAGATTTGGTAATTGATTGGCACATCACCCTTAACCTTGATAGCCAAGTAATGACAAGATGGAAAGAGCAGGGAAAGCTCCTCACCTTTTCCACCTTTTCAGCAATGATTGACAAGACTCATGTTCCATATTTCCCTCCAAGAATGCATGCCCAGACATAATTTCATCTTCAGTAACCAATGTTGTCAAAATGCACTCCAATAAATTTTCTTCTGGAGCTATGCCGTCAGCAGAAGAATCAGCCTTTGCGATAACAATGAATACACAAATTATCAGCTTCATAGAGTTTAGAAATCTAATATGAAGCTATAACCAATTCATTATAAAAAAGAACAAAGAAGAAACATAAAGGAAGCTGACTCAGTCCTCATTGTAAGTAATGGGCAATAGCAAATGTTTTCACCAACATTACTACAGTGCTACTATGTGGTATATATCCTTCTAAGTATTGTGTAAACCTTCATCTAGGTTACAGCAAATTCTAACAGTTGTTCAAATTGTTTAGCACAAAAAAGCAAAAAAAAGAAAAACCTTCAGAAATGCTAGTGCTTGATATCTTGATATGTCAGCAAAAAAACTTAATAATACAGCTTTTAGAAATGACAAAAAAGTGCACAACCAACTGAACACAATTCACCTACCAATTCTTTCTAAAGAAAATTCATGCTCGATCAGTAAGATCCAAGAGAAACAATGTAGAAAGTCACACAATCAACAAATTCATGATAAAAGATAATCTATGATTAGTTTCATCTAATAACAGTTCATATCTTATCTAATTGCATCACTCAATTTTAAAGGAAGAGACCAAAGACGTTAAACAACTACATATGGCAAGAGACAATCATCCACACCACTGTATTTCTGCCGAAAAATTTTCATTATTGGATCAGCTTCATGTGACCTCCAGGAATTAAGATCCATAAGCATTAATATCCCACTAAGATATTAAAAATGGATCGAGATTGACAGCAGAACCAAATCTTCCATTATGAATTATTATTTAGTATACTATATACCGTTACCCTGCAACTTGATGGCTAAAACACATTTTACACTGCACATACAGCCACTCTATCTTCAAATAGTACATTTCAATTAATTTTCCATTAACTGGAAGCATCCATACCAACTTTACTTTCTATGATCCAGCCGCTATGTAAGTGCCAATTTAAAGTCAATTAAGCACCACACAAAAAAAAAAATTAAATGGAAAAAATAATTCAAGGAGAAGTTTTGGAAAAAAGAAAAAAAGAAAACCATTTTTATTACATTAGAAAAGAGAAGAGAAAGATTACCCCACGAATTTCATATTGATGCTTGTAGAAATTTAATTCTTTCAAAACTTTTTCCACCTCAACTTCCAAATCATGAACCCTAATTTCGGCCTCTTTAGCTCTTTCATCAGCCTCGTTTCCAAAATCCATTAAGGCCTCTCTGTCATGATCGTACAGTGAACACTCTTTCTCTAATTTATTACACTCACCCAACAATCTCTTACACTCCTCCGCCAACCTGTGGTTCTCCTCCAGAAACCTCTTCACTGCCTGCGCGTTGATGCTCGCCTCTGCCTATGAATACAAAATTCTCAAATCGCCAAAAATAAATTGGATAAAACGAAAAAAAAAGAACTACATACAAGATGAGGAATTCGTTGTACAAACCCTAGAACAGTCTATGATTTGATCTTTTTCTTTGAGCTTGGAGAGTAAAGGAAAGCATTGATTGCGAACCAGATGAAGTGATTCTTGCGAGTGAAGGAGTTTCGACTGCAGAGTTTCTGTGGAGCCTGGGAGACCCAACGTGTGATGGATTGATTCTCTTATGTACTTGTGGATTTCATGAGGGATTTCCATTGAGATTAAGAACCTTAGATTGGACTTGAAAAGGGAAAATTTTCGCTCTTTTACGATCCGCTGGAATTCAATTTGGGATTTGAAAGTTGAAAACGAGAGAGGCTAGCCGTTAAGGCGCGTTTATAAATGAGAATTTCGTAGGTTGAATACACGTGGCAGATCCTGGTGTGGACGGACTAGAAGGGCCTTGTGTTTGGTCTCCTTGGCCCAACCAACGCTCAGCCCAATTAATTTAAGAGTATTAGTGATAATTAGTTCAAAATATAAAAACTTAATTACTCCTTATTCATCTAATTAATTCTTTACGAATACCAAACTAATATGTTACAATTTGAAAGTGATAATCCAAATTAGCAATTTAGAGAAATGAAATGTTGTTATTACCGAAAAATTCAATATTTTTAGTCTTTTTATATTTTTTTTTAAAAAAAAAGATAAAAATATATTATAATTTTTAAATAACGTTCTTTTAATCTATAATTAATTATCACTTAATTTTTTAATAATTTTGTTGAATTGAATAACAAGTGAGTTGAAAAAGGACTCTGCATCTTTTCTCACTTTTTCATTCAATGTTCCAATTTTAGATGTAAATTTTATTATAATTAAAAATTTAAATTGTTAATTATATATAAATATAAATATAAAATAAATAAATAAATATATTTCATTTGATGTGTAAGCTAATTATTTGCTCAATCCTAAGTGCACTCATTTCGATAGTATAATGCAAAAGAAGAAAATGAAAAATTGCTTAAAATTTTGAATGGGGCATTCATAATTAGCTAATTTAAATGTCATGTTATCAGCACTCAATACGAGCATGTTGGTGACTTGGTGCTACGTGTGTTTTGGCCGATTACATGTTGCAAATTACATATTGATATTAATGTCATTGTCTTAATTAAACGAGTTGGTGGTGTTTTCTTATACTCTCAAGCAAACTGTGGTGCGAAACCAAGATAATCCAATTACCTAAACAATTGGAGTTTACAACAACAAGAAGCAACCCCAAAATTCTAAGTCAAAACCAGCATGCGGCCAGTGCCTGATCTTGGAGGGCTAATTTCCAACGCTTAACTGGGCTAACTACTTCTTATTATGAGGCTGGATATATGCATCCCATCATTCAACGTTGAAAATTTTTAAGACAATAAAGAAAATGTTAATGCCAATCCTAATCCTAATCCTAATTAAGCTTAAGATAAGAAAATCAAGGTATTAGATAAAACCTTTTCCAGAATATCTTGTGCAAGTTGAGCATCCTTAGCTGTTTCTTTGGCCACATTTTCAACAAAAGTTACAGCATCCTTGAGTTTTCTATCTTGCAGCAGATGATCACCAATCTCTTCTACTACATTCTCCACTTCCCCGGCAACCTTTTCTACAATGTCTGCTACATGCTCTGCTGTCTCCATAGTTGCTTCAACTTCCTCTTATGTTATATACATAACAGACCAAAAAGTTTACAAGAAATAAGATTGATGAACTATGAATTATAAATCAAACGATAGTAACGCATAAATTTGCATTCAACACTTCATTTATTAAATGCAAATTTTTCTAACTTTTTATGCTTACTTTTGAATCTTTGGAATTGGAATGGCCCCCATTTGTTTCTCCAACAGGGTAGAATTACTGTTATTACAACTCCTATAATCCATAATTTCCTGCTAAAACTAGCAATATGAACATCTTATTTCACAACAAGAGAAGTATCAAAAGGCAAGCCACCAGCAAATTTACCTACCAATAACCGGGAAAAAGGTCAGAAGGAAGCGGGAGACGCTGCTGTAAACATGTACATACTTGATATCAGAAGATCGCAAGATCCGGTTTCTCAAGAAACTGCATTTTTCCTTGTGTTTTGGGATCACAGAAACACGAGCTGGATTAAAACTGATAATTGGGAATCTGCGGCTGGACCAAATATTAGCCACGTGTGTGAAGTTGTAAGCAGCAATTGATCCTATACTCGTTGGCATAACTTATAGACTCTAAATCACCTGTCCAATAAAAAAAATCTCACAAGAAGATGGAATTATAGTTTTGGTAGTTGATCAATTATAGCCAGATCTCTGTATATTTACCTCCTCTTGGAAATGCCGGGATGATGTATAACATGACTCGTAGAACAGCAGAAACCAAAAGTATTTGGTTGTTGCTAAGACCAGTTCTTTAGTGGATTAGGAATCGAACATATGTTATAATTCCAAAGGTCAATTTTCTCTATAATTCATGATTCTTAGATACCATACGATACTACTTAACTCTTAATAACTGGACATATTGTGGAAATATGACGGTTTGAAGTACCAATGAAATTATAAGCAAGGAAATCAGCTTGGTTTCATCAAATAATTGGTCGTTGACAATCTGTATCACCTCTCGCTGATCTTAATCCAAATAACAAGCGACTCTATCCCACTCGAAGTGATATTTCTTGGCTTAGTTGGATATTTTCTGTTGCAAATTGCAAGCCATAATAAAGACTTGACTTGTCTTTTAGTCCAAGCTACTCAGCACATGAACATGAGCTTTACGATTAAAATTATCAGTCGACGCTGTAGCAATTAGCTAGCCCACTTGCTTTTCTGATGCACACGTATGCAGTTCATCTCCTTTTTGCGATATATGCATAGTTTTCGGAATGGATCATGGGAAAGTCAACCTGCACTCTGCATGAAATTAACTTTCGCTTCTTATAATTCATCTTTATTTGTGAGAGAGAAACATTAGTGGTTATTTCGTGATGAATAATTAAGATTACAACCCGTCTTAACAGATGAGAACATGCCTTTTATCTGCTGTCATAATACATCAATGAAAGTAAAATGTAACGTAAATACATTAACACAATTTATTGTACGCATAGATATAGCAGTTGTTTAAACTTATATTAGCAAATAAATGTCCACTTATTTCAATTAATAAATTAAGCTATATATGAGTCAATTGTTCGGCAGTCTAGCTAATTTATTTTTTGTCACATTCTCTGTACCATGGCTTGAGGCTGGGATTCATTAGCGGCTTCGTCTCTGTATCTTGAAGTTCTTGCTTCAGTTCATCCACCTACATTATGTTGCACAAAAGAATTATCACTGGATTTTGTACTGTAATAACAATAAGTTTATGCTGGGGCAATTTTTGACACGAGTTATTTAACTGACACGAATCTGGCACAAATTTATGGGTTTAGATTAACATAAAATGAAACAATTATTAAATGAATAAAAATGACACGATTAATTATCGTATTCAAATTTAAAATTCTTAGACTTTATGCTATAATAACAATAAGTTTATGTTTGTATAGGAGTGAGAATTTTTGATATGATTTACCTAATTGATATGAACTCAATACAAATTTATGAGTTCAAGTTGACATAAAAAAAATTATTAAATAAAATACGATTAAAAGATTATTAAATGAATAAATATGATATGATATAATTAATAATTATATTATATTCAAGTTTAGGATAATTAATTATATTGAATTCAAATTTAAAATTTTTGATACGTGAACTCATTTGTGACATAATAAATTATTTAAATAATTATAATATATTAATTTATTTATAATTTAATAATTTTATTTTATAATTTTTATTTTTTAAAATAATTTAGTTATATTTATCGATTTTAAAAGATGTTTAGTTATGACCTCACAGCCTCGTGAGAGTGGAGGGATTATAACAAATATTTTATATAACAAAAGACATATCACAAATTAGGATATTCACACATTAGATTATAAGTTGGCTCTAATACCATATGTAACAGTCCATACTCAATAACTAAATAGATATTGTCAATAGTTTATGCTCAATAAATAAATAAATATTATTCACTCTAAGTATGAAGTTCGTCACAAGTTGTTCTTAAACTTTATAACTTAAAACGCAACTACATGGGTAAGAGAACCAAAATTATGTATGTTATAGTTTAGACTTATCCATCAGCAACGTGAGATGTGATATTGTGAATGAAATCCTTGATTATTTTGGCATCTTCAAGAAGCTTGTCAACTACTATATTAGACACCTTCTCCACTGCTTCAACTTTTTTCTCTTGCTTTTACTATCTTAATAACTTTTTTTGATTCACTCACATGATTAAATTAACTCAAATAAGAATTAGTTAACTTCTAAACTAATACTAATTATACAATATTAATTCAGCCATGACTAATTTGATAAATTATTAAGTTGTAAGATGATCTTATAAATTTTGGAATACATATGCATTTCATGAAACAAAATGTTAAAAAGTCATATAGTCTTAGAGTAAGATGTTACTAATTTGGCACAACAAAACATGAAGCTTGCACTTTTAAAGCAACATTTTGATCTTTGTTGATGTCTCGTAATAGGTTTATTTATAGGAAATGTACAAAGATCAAGTTTACGTTACTTTCTTATTTTGGCAACTTAGGATTATTCGAGATATCATAGTCTCTTTAACTCAATAAGTGTTTGAGATAAAATTTTGCATGCTTTATTCGATTGCTCAAGGAGCTTAAATAACTATTTAACTTACAAGATAATGAAAAGATAATAAAATAAGAATCAACATAGAAAAAAATATATCTCTTATTTAATATTAACTACTATTATCATATATTTAATTTAAATGAATACTCTAGTCTTAGATGAAACAATCTCCAAATAAGAATTCAAGTCTCCTCCCCTATCATCTTCTCCCTTCTCATAATCTTTCTTGTCCGCAAGGAAGAAGAAAGAAAATCATTCCTTGAACTTATCACCTTCTCTCTCATTGCTTTAGCATTATTCCCAATCTTTTTTTTTATAAAAATCTTCTTATCCACTTCCTTTATTATAGTTTCCTTTCCTACTTCTTCTACATATGGAAATATTCCTTCAATCAAGAAAAGTTTTTGCAACGATGACCAGCCTTTTGATAGATCTTGTAATTTTGATTTGTAGAGTTTTACAAGACTAATAGCTCCTAATAAAGTCATAGGATTTGCTGCCTAAACATTAACTCATATTGCATCCTTTGATCCACTCAAAAAGCACCCAACTTGCTACTCTTCAGAGAGAGTTCCTGCTCTATGTAATAACCGGTCAAACTCTACTTGGTAGTCTCATACACCACGCTTAGCTTGAGCTTAGTAAGATTTCTAAAACAATTCTAAAACTGTGAAAGTCCATAGAGTAAGTGTAGCTCTGTTTTGAAAGTCTTCCAATTTGCATCAATTCTTAATTTAAACATTTGAAACCAAAGTTGAACATCACCTTCCAAGTGATAACTAGCCATTGGCATTTTATCACACTTCTAAATTTGCTAAAAATCAAAGAATTGCATGCTCTACATATCCACCGCATTGGATCTTCCATTCCATTATACCTTAGAAAACCTAACTTAGTCAACTTGGCTGTGGTAGATGCACTAGCAGTACCCTTTCCCTTGTTACTATTAGATGATGATGGCCCATCTTGTCCTCCACCTGAATTAGTGACTAACTTTTTCTAAATTTGGTTGGATAATACCATGATCATATCCTCTATATGTTTCATGAGACACTCCTGTATAACCTTTATCTCTTTCTTCAAAGATTGTTGGCCTACATTCAGTGATCCGATCTTGCTTTTCAAGTGATCTAAACAATAGTGGGACATGTTTGGCTCTGATACCAAGCTATTATATTCCTTGGCAACTGATTTCGTAATAGGTTTTTTTATAGAAAAAGTATAAAAATCAAGTTTATGTTGTTTTATTCAACAAGTATTTGAGTTAAAATTATGCATGCTTTATTCAATAATTCAGGAAGCTTAAATAGTCATTTGACTTATAAGATAATGACTAGAAAATAAGATAAAAATCAACATGGTAATAAGTACATCCTTAATTTAATATAAACTATTATTATTCTATATTTAATTTAAATAAATATTTTAGTTGTAGATGAAGTAATCTGTTAATAAGAGTTCAAGTCTCCTCCCCAAAACATGTATCAAATCATGCATGCAAGACAATGAGAAATTAAATAGAACAATATTGGCCCCGAAAATCGTGTATAAAAATGTAAGAATGAAATGTTTCCCAACCTCATTCACCGCCAATTTCAACGTTAATCCGCTAATAATACTAAGAGAAAAAAGTAGGAAGTGTGCTAGACTTCTAGCTCCACCATAATTCTGGTAGAATCAACTGACTGGAACCTAAATTTGACCAGGTAAACCAAGATTAAAATAAAATAAAATAACTAGAGCAGAAGTGGTTGGTGGCCCAAACTGTTGAACTCTATATTTTTATCAAGAGCTGGAAAAAAATAACAACATTAACTATTCGTGCACGGTAACTAATTTAACTTATTGACCGGAATTGTGGATCTTTCATATTGAAATGTGCAATCCATTGCATTATACATATAGGGTGGCTCTCGTCATTACCTTAGCTTGCTTGCGCTTTGTATTCAGAATATTCAGTCTCTTGAAGTTGAAGATGACTCTTAAGGTTAACTACCCTATAAATGATCCGAGCACGATATGATCTTTTGACCTGGTTGGCCGTACGTTGTGGCATATATGCCCTATGAGTTAGATGATCATGGTGATTTTAGATGTAGTTAGTGCCGTCTGTTTATTAATTAGTAGATTAATTAGTTAAACTCCCACGGGTTTAGAAAATTTAGATCCCCCAATATACAAGCCTACTTAGCTTGCTTATCATAAAATGCGTCAAAAAGTCAAGATGGGTTTTCGATCCGCTTGGAATATGTCGAGATCAAATCGAACATTGAGAGGACCGAAATGTTTTAGGAATTGGCTATGTACGCTCTAGTCATGTAGAAGTGATTTTTAGAAAAGCACTTTTGCCCCGGAGTTATGCAATAATAGGATTCGGACAAATCGTATTATCCCACAAACGTATCAACATTCAAAGCAACTAACTTACGTAATTAAGTAGACACACGGCGTGCTTCTGGTCGAATGACACCAGTTCGTCCATCTTATTCTGCCGTGAGATTTCATTTGCCGCACATTGTTTGTTATTTTTATTTCTTAAAAATTAAGACACATAAGTTTCATATACATGTGTGTGTACATATATATATATATATATATATATATCTCTTGGATCTAACTTTAAATTCGTTGTTAGGATAAGAGCAATTCACGGTCATGCAATCTTCACTGTCAAGTTTGACATTCGTTGCTCCAAAAAAAATGTGTCCACACCACACTTGGGTAATTAGGATAAGGGCAATTAGGAATTTTCGACAGAAGTCATATCTGCCAGTCATTCTTGGACCATATGTCAGGCTTCTTCTCCAAGATGCCACCGAAGTTAATTCTAAATATATTTTTTTTATAACAATTTAATTTACAGATATATTAAATTTTGTAATAATTTTTTTTTTTTAAAAATACTGTTAATTATATATAAAATTATTAAAAATTAACAATAAAATACTAATTATAACAATTGCCCTCCTTTTAAACAAATTTTGTATTGTACTTATTCTTAATCTGATGATTGGATGTGACCTTCGTATTCGGGTCTACCTAAAACAGACGGTGTACACTTCAACCGTGTCCAGCTTGATCCAACTTGCTCGATGTTGATTTTTCATCTTGTTTAAAGGAGCTAATTTTTTTTTTTAATAAATTAATTAAATATGATCAAGTAAACATTTAAGACTAATTAAGTAGTGCATAATCATTTGTGCAAGTAATTGTCAAGTCTGGTCCACCACCAAACATACCGATGGTTTTAGCTTAAAAATATAATAATTAACCAAAAAATATTTATTGTGCAGCTACCCAAATTTTGACATATGTTCACTCAACTATATCAATAAATATCAAATCTATCTTAAAATCACTGAGAGTTTAAAAAAAATATTTGAATTGGCCATAACACCCTTAAATATAAATTTTTGTTCACAAAATAACACCATTTAAATACCATATTCTTATCCCAAAACTCCTTTATTTTTTTTTAAATCCGCTCGTTTCTCTATTTCACAATATATATATATATTACGATAAAAAAATAAAATTTATTAAAATTAAAATAAAAAATTTGTTAAAATTAAAATTATTACAATCTTTTTTTTGTGAAATATATTTTATTGTAATTTGAAGTGAAGAAAAGAATAAAAAAAAAAAAAAGAGAGAGACAAATTTGATATAAAAGTATGGTATTTATGATGTTATTGTTTTAATAAAAATACTTTTTTTTTTTACATGTTTAAAAGCATTACAGTCAATTAATTAGAACTGTGACTCCACGGGCCCAGCAATTTATAAGAGACCATGTCAATTTTACCAACTTTTACGGTAATGATATAGTCACTACGATTAGGACAAACTACCGAAAATTGCAAGATAATGCCTCCTCCTGTTTGTATTTTCATCCACTTTCAAAGTAAAATATACCATATGCCAAACATACAAACGCATTGACATCAGTCTTCCCTCTTCGCTAAACCTTTGAATGTGACATGATCGGACATTTCTTAACCTCGTTGATTTCTTCTCTTGCAATTCAACCAAGACAACTCATTTCTCACAATCCTCTTCCTTCAATTCTCTGTAAGTTATTTTCTTCCACTACTGCTTCTTCGTCACAGTCTCTTTAATTAAATTAGAACTTTCATTTCATTGGCAATATGAAACACAGAAAACTCTTCCCAGCTCCAGCCACAAACGAAACTACAGATTGCCCTTATTTCTGTGACCCTAACTGCCCTTTTAATTATAATTGTGTACCTTTACCGGACATTTACTTCCCTCCAGAACCGCTACCTCCTGCCCCTCCTCATCACCAGCATCACTATGTCTCGCCTTTTGTGATAATCTTTGTTACTTTTGCTGTCAGCTGCTTCCTTTTTATTGCTTACTATGTTGTTGTTTCTAAGACTGGTGACTGCAGTTCAAGCAGTAATGGAAATCAGCAAGCTCAATCAGATGATTTAGATGACGAATTTCTCAATGAGAATAGGGTTGATCACCCCATATGGCTTATCCACACGGCTGGTCTTCAACAGTCTATTATTAATTCAATTACTGTTTGCAAGTACAAGAAAGGTGAGGGTCTGATCGAAGGAACTGAGTGTTCTGTGTGCTTGACTGAGTTTCAAGAAGATGAGAGTGTTAGGCTATTGCCCAAGTGCAATCATGCTTTTCATATTTCTTGCATCGATACTTGGTTAAGTTCTCATATTAATTGTCCCATGTGTCGAGCACGTATTGTCCCTGACATTGTTTCTGCTCCGTTCATGGCTGTGAACCGGAATTTGGATAGCCCTTCTTTAATTGCCGATACCCGTATTGAGAACTCAGAAATTGATCGTGAGTTGGGTGAGAATCAAGAGAGAAATCGCGAGACTTGTGAAAGCAGGACAGGAACAGAGGATGTTGAGGCACTACAGGTTGTTAATGAACGAATTCTGAAGAATAGTGTGAATTCGAATACGAACGGAGTTACACAGGTAATTGATGATTCAGGAGAAGATATTCAGGCTGTGGATGATGACGCACGAGTTCAACCAATGAGGAGGTCTCTTTCCTTGAATTCTTCATTAGCTGAGACCATATGTATGGGTTTGGTAGATTTTGGTCCAGTTGAATCTGGAGAATTTTCACATGATCAAACAAAAGACGTGGAGAAATCTTGTTCAGCTGTTCTTATGGAGCAAGATGATGCATATTCGAGCATGTCTAGACTGACGGGGAGTTCTGCAATTATGCAATGTCTGCGTAACGGCCCCGTCTCCATGAAAAGATCATTCTCGTGTAGTGGGATGTTTTTATCATCTAGACGAAGCCGAAACCTGAATGCAATCCTTCCCTTATGATTATCGCACCTTCATCACATATAGATGCAGGCGTCGGTCAATAAATTGGGAGTTTATCAAGCCTGTTTCTGCAGCAAGTATACAACTTTTTAAGTGATAAGAAACCGAGGTATATATGGAGAAATGAAGGTTTTTCAAAGGCAGAAACTCAGTGTATTTGCCAGTACTATTAAGTTCTGAAGTAGAACTAGAATAAGGTTCTGTATAAGTGCGAATACACAAGTAAGCCTTCCTAAAGGGAAAGGTAAAGCTTTCCCACTCAAAAACCTAGTATATATTTGTAATATTGTTTTTTTCCGGCTAAGCAAGCAGTAGCAGACTGAAAAATCCGAGACGGTCTTGTGTAAGAAACGTTTTTGCGCAGGTGAAACAATTGATCCCAGCTATGATTTCACTTCTTTTCCTTATTCCTAAGATGTTTCTTTCCAGCCCATATCAGTAGTGTTCATGATACTGCAAAGTTTGTTTACTTTCTGAAGTATGTTAAAACTCTTGTTAAATCTGTTCTTGCATTTGCATACGGTGCAGCCGCGATGCTCATGCTGGTTTTGGAAGTGCATGTTTCAGGTTCATACCATTAGTAGTTCATAATCTCATTTTATTTGCGTTTCTTTTTCCCCCTGGCATTTATTTACCAGAGATAACAAGCCTGCTTTTCTCGAAAATGTAGGCAAATGTAGCATTGAAAATGAGTATGTTGCAATTTTCATGGCAGTGTTCATTGCAGTAGAAGGCCTAATCAGAAGCAGGTAAGCTGCTTATATCCCCGCTGATTATTTAACAATAATTTATTTTCTTCCATTCAGAAGGATTGAAGATTCAGGAAACTACTATATATTTCTGTGCCACATCCAGTTACTTTATTGCAGCCAAGATATTCATGTCACCAAACACAACTCAAGTAGCTAGCCGACCCTAAAATTCTGATGACACTGGTCTTCTTCCCTTGCTAGTTTTCTTCATCAAAATTATGATTATTCTTTCAATAATACACTTTGTTTTTACTCTTAAGATGATGGTTTATTCCACCTTTTCGATTTGATGTCTAACCATACTTTCCTGCTATCTCAGGTAGCTAGCAAAAGTGTCTTCATTTTCTTCACATAGTGGCAAACAAATGAAAACCAAATTAACATATGATTGGACTAATTTATCCCGCAAGTAGTCCAATCCCAAGAGCTAAGTCCATCCCATTTGTGCACCAAACATGCCCTGATCTTATAATATAGGATTACTTCTAAAACCAGACACGTACCTAGAAAGTTGAGTTGACCTACCAACACGCTTTCAAAAATATTAAACAAATCCCATTTTTGATAAATTTATTTAATTACAATTTCATCCGGACATAAAAGACCAATTAAACCCAGATTAAAAATCATCTGCTAACAGTTTCAGGCGATTAATCTCCAAGACGATGAGTGGAAGTGAATGAACGAGAAAATTTTACTTTCAAGCCTTGTAGAAATTCGTTATTTCAAACTTGACAAAGTAGAAGAACATACTCGCCAAGCTTGACATGCAAAAGAATAATTTGTGCAGACTTATAATCCTCTGTTTTCACCAAATGCAATGCCAATCTCCATTTTGGCTTGAATTTAATTGAATTTATAATTCTATTTCACATCCCTCCCTTGTCATATACGACGACTACTAGCTATCACCTCTCCACTACGCATTGGTTTTTACAATTGTACAATTGGAGATGACAATTTTAGTTACAAATTTGTAAATTCAACAGCATCTTATTCGCATAGAATAGATTTGATATACTTCTTAATAAGTTTTGTATGAATTTTAAAAAAATAATTAAAATTTGTAGCATATTTAAAATAAATAAAAATATGAATAAATATTTATAAATATTTACAACGCTTATTTACGGATATTTAATTTTTTAATTTTTTATAGTATTATTATTTTTAATTAATTAAATTTATTTAATAACTAACTTCTAATTTTTCAATAAAAATTAAAAGTTGCATATATTCAGAAAATAAACATATCATTAGTAAAGTAAATTGATTATTTTTTTTACTTATGAAAATTTGTTCCTTATTAATTTATAAATTATTATTCACTATATAAAAATTATGTTGAGCGAGTATTAGCTATAACTGACTAAAATAAAAATATAAACTTGATAAGTATTGTTTATTTTAAATTTTTGATTTATATATATATATATATATATTTTTGTAAAATAATTATGGATTTTTTTAAATAGTTACAATTAATTTTATTTTATATTGAATGTAATAAATATTTTATATGAGTAGTGTATTTTATTTTAAATCAATATTAAAAATTTATAATTTTAATTAAATAATTTTATAAATATAAATTTAATATTTAATAATAGTACAAATATAATTAAAAAAATATTAAAAAATTCTTTAAAAATTTGTAAATAATTGTACAAATTTAATAAATATTAAATATTTATTTAAATTAAGTTGATAATGAAATATTAAACATGCTATAGGTTTGATGCAAGTTAAGAATTAAATTTGTTTAGCGGTGCAATTATAAATTTAGAAGTATTTGTTTTAAATTCAATTTGCTGGCATCCATGTCATTATTAATTTCATTAATTTTTCTCATTTCTAAGTCCTCATTACATAAGTATATATTCATATTAGTAGCACATTCATCTCCACTTCTCAAAGAGCATTTTATCGAGGATATTTTCCAAATATTCAATTTTCTAAAGGGCGTGTTATTAAAATTTCATTTGAGGGGATTTGCTGAGAACATGGGTGTTCTTAGAAGGGGGTTTGTTAATAATTCCATTGGAAAAAGTTTCAGACTGGCCAGAAAAATGAGAACCCTGGCCCAAAACTACATACTGATCCCGGATTCAATACAATATTAATATTTCAAACATCCCAGACAGAGTTAAAAAGATTTTCTCAACATTTGGCCACAAGTTGGGTATTTAACATTGTGTATGAATGCTGAAAATGTCAACTTAGTTAATGGACCCAGTTTCATTGTTTAAGAATTAGAGCTTTAGAGCATATTCTCTTCACATGATCTTTCTTCCTGAAGGACGCAATTCAGAAAAGCTATTTGTTGATCAGGAATCTCTGTTCTTCTACACCATATCTGGAAGACTGGATATATCACGTTCAAACTTCAACAGAACCCATTAAAGAAATTAAACCAATGGAGTGAGACAGACAAAGACGGTCAAACTTAATTAGGTGCAAGAGACAGCATTCTGTAAACTAAACTAGAAAATCATTGTAATGAGATCTGATGTAATTAGTTTCCTAATTTAAAGAAAGAATCAATTTGTCAGAACAATTTTTCTCAAATTCAAGGAAAATACAGCTCATCAATAATCACTCAGAATCATGTCCCCTTTTTCTTTTCTCAAATTCAATCTAATTCAAGAATCTAGTCCCAGCTTCACATATTTACATAAATGAAATGATGATTGCAAAGATACTGCACACTTGATGGGGCTATCGATTCGTTCAATAACTTAATGATTTAGATTTGCAATAATTTCATTTGCGAAACTTCTTCGATCCCACCTCCACGTAAAAGAAACTTTGTCTTTTGATTTGACACTCTCCTTTTTTCAACTTTTACGAAGACTGCAATTGTATTCATTTGTTGTTTTTATCAACTTGCCCATAATTTTGGATTAACAGTTGATAATTATTTGCTTTAAGATGTGAAATGTTCTTTTCACATACGCCGCCCAGAAAGAGTGGGACCTTGTGTGAATAAGTGCATGGAGAGAGAGCTGAATGCATATGCTTTAATTTAATTTGAAACTAGGAGATTATGAATCAAATAAAAGCTTTTCGAAAAGCTGTTCATGGCAGGACAAGACAGATAAATATGGCGCTTTGCCTTTCTTCTTCCCTAGCTAGCCGCCTCTTCATAGCTTCTTCCTTTTTTTCCCCTAAAGTGTAAACAAGAATCTAATGAATCCTTATCATGGATAATGTAAAATTTGTCTTAAATTAATATCAACTATAGTATGCGTCTAATCATTCGTTCAGTCGGTATATAGAAGTATTAATTAAAGCCCACACGTTCCACACATTCTGTCCACTGTGTGAACAAATTTATATGCATTACGATCTGTATATGAATTTTGAGATGAGACCCACCAAAAATTGAAAGATTTAAAGCTAATTATGTTCATTTAATAGACAAGGTCTTCAATGTTTAAAGTGGCTGCAGCTGCAATAACTTTTACAAGGAAAGAACATCGCAATTTCTAGAAAGGTGGCGGCATTTATTCTCTTTGTATCTTCCGGGAAGGAGCATGCTGCTTTGCTGTAAATTATAGAGCATCGTTCTTTCATTTGTGTCTTTTCTTCTCTCTTGTGGGCAATTAATGGATGAGGCTAAGAAAATTAGACCTTTTTAATTTGTAAACGGTATTTGGTTTGGCTTTTTGTCTATATAATTACCAACTTAACTCACAAATATTTTATTGCTAGTTTCGGTGGCAAAGACTACGATTCCTTGTTGGAGGCCGAAAAGATTTTGAAGTGGGTAAATTCTGAGTAATTTGTGGGCATAATTTTGATTCCAACGTGTTATTTTTGAACTTTAATGAAAGAATGTGAGTGTTTTTGGAACTATTTGCTTTGAAAAGACCTCTGGAAATCTCTGACCATGCATGTGAATTCTAGGCTCATGTTTCTCACTCCTCAGGTACTTTTAACACTTTATCATGATTCAGTCCCCAAAAAATGAATGCTGGAGCTTTCTTTTTCATGACAGACGAAAATAAGGGGAAAAAAAAAATCTTGAAGATTATGATAACAAAGTCCTCATGCTACAGAAGTCACTAATTAATTAAGGTGATTTGGACATTTTTGTCTTGTTAACTATATAAAATTAGGAAGATGCAAGAAACTGCGAGTGAGTGAGTGGTGTCTATTGCAGCTTATCATTCATGAATTTACCGGCATATATATAAGATTGGAATAATCCAAATCTCCCAGACTATTAATTAGATGTGTCAGGACAAATGTTGCAGAAAACTACACAGGATTCTCAAAGTACCCAAAAAGACATATAGCTAATTCGAAAGCAAGAAACAGTAACACAATTAATTCATTACAAGCGACATATTGGTATAACCCCAATCATATAAGGCTGAAAAAAACAAATTATAATTAGGGTTATTCGATTCTAGCTTCAACTAAAAGCAGCCTCCTCTTCAATTTTCAGTACTATTTGATTAATAGCGGCTGCAATTTCATCCACTGTATTCAGCTGGCACCCTTCCTCGACCTGCTTCCGTTAACACAAGATTAACAGAGATTAAATTCAAAAATCGAAAGGATGATTATTTATAAAAGCAAAAAATGTGTATATATTTATTACTAACCTTAACACTAACTGAATAAAGGACCATTTGATCAACGGTTGTGACATTTAGGTGAAGAATACTGAGTCCGAGATTTTGAAAATTAGAAGCCATCTTCAAGAGCTGCCTGGGTCGTTTCTTTGTGAGTATCTTAACGTTGGCATGGCTCTCTGCCATGTTCACTTCTATGTCTGCAACGTTTTCGATCATATACGAATCATTTTCCCCAGAAAATGACTTGTTGCTGCTCTGAGTTGCACGGGTTGAGTACTGTGGGAAAGTGAAGAAGTCGGCAAATGGGAAAGTGACGCCATTATCCCGAGATTGGTGAGTCTTTCTCTTTTGAGCCTCCATGGACTGCAAGAGCTGCTCTAGCTCCTTAACAAAATTAATGGAGCCTCCAATTATTGATGCTTGGTCACCCTGTATTGACAAAATCACAACAAGCACTTTAGATAAAGCACGTGTAATTCAAGATGTAAACCACTTTTTCAAACTAATGTATGTCGTTATTGAAGTTTTGTTGTATTTGTTTTACCAAAAAACGAAATAATAATAATAAGAGAAGAATTCGGTTCCTAATGAGGTACTAGCTTACCCTTTGGACATAAGATGGCGGCATAAGAGATCGAAGGATGGCTAGGTATTCATTCATCTGTTTACGGCGGTTGCGTTCGACAGCAATATGATTCATCCTCTGATTCTCAATTTCTTCCTTGTTTTTGTTGCTCTTGGTGCGTCTTCGCTTGCGCTTACCGCCTCCTGTTGTCGTGTTTGCTGCTACTGCTGCTAGTGGTTCCATTGAAGGGAATACTATTCCTCCGGAGACAGATTGGTCAGCAGCGTAGGCCTCGGGAGAGGAATTGTGACACCATTCCTTTGCATGTTGAATCACTGAAGGAGATGAAGAGGAGTCCCAATTTGCATGGGGACCTTGCTCCATGTTGTTATTGTCAAGATTTCTTGGAAGAGGTTTATCTTCTTCTTGAAAACAGAAATCATAACCCCATTTCCCTCCTCCTCCCAAAGAGTAAATGTCCTTACAGTTATAACCAAACGGTTCTTGTGGGTAAACCCCTGCTTCTAACGCCATACTTTTATCAATTTTCTTACTTTCCCTTGAGTTGTCTCTCTTTCTCTCTCTCTCTCTCAGACACCCGTCGTACTTTAAAAGGCAGACAAAGATGTTGATCAGAGATATAGGTAGCAGACTATGCAGAGACCCACTAAAGAAATTAAAGAAGGAAAATATTGTTGTACATAGAGAAGAAGATTAGAAGAAGCTGAAACTGTTTCCTTCAAAGAAGCCCAAATGAAAGAGAAGAAACTTTGCATAAACCCAAGCACTAAATTCCCAAAAGACCAAACAAACTTGCCCTTTTATGATCTGATCATGGAGAAAGTTCAGCGGCTTTAAGATGTTATATAATCAAAAAGACAAAAGCTACAGCGTGTCGCACGTGAGATTGCATTGTCGACCAGTGACTAGACCACACGGACAGAGAGACACCCTTCACAATTAGAAATACAAAAATTAAACAGTAAATTTTATTTAAACGAAAAAATAAATAATTAAGTTTTTAAAATTTTTATAAATAAAAATAATTTTTTATTATATAATTATAATTAATGTGATGGTATAATTTGATCAAAAATTTTCTCTGCTACTAATACTGCTCAAGGATTGTCCTCCAAGTTTTACAAAATTCAATGCCACCATCAAAATTAGAGAGAGAAGGGAACAAACATCAGTAGTGGTGGGTCCGAAAGCATATCCCATTTCGTGATATGAGCACCAATTGAAGTGGGAAGACGGTCGTCTCCTCACTGAATCCCGATTGGTACAATAAGATAAAGGGTCAAAGTTGTCTTTCGGCGAGGGTTTACAATATTTTACAGAATACTTTTTATCGTGAAGCAGAGGTGCCTAATTAGACGTGACGAATGGTTTTCATTAGGTAATAATGCGGTCGGACACTTTTGGACGTTAAAAGGAGGAAAGAGACGAATAGCTGATAGTAACATCGATCAGATTCTGACGAAGATTTTATATGAGAAAGATACGAGACAAAGGGAACAGTTTACGATCAGGCTTGGGCAAGGGCGGCCCTGAGCTTCGAGAGTGCTAATTTCCCGAATAAAAGATGAAACATAAAATATAAAATTATATTTTTTATTATTTAGTTAAAAATTAATTATAAATTATTTATTTATTTTATATAATTAAATATATGCTGAACATCAATTAATTAAAATTTAATTATAAAAATTTAACACCACTAAAAAATTAATTTTTTTTAATTTTTAGTGTAAAATTACTATTTATTTTTTTATAAATTTTTTTAATAAATAATATAATTTATTTATTTAATTTTTTTTAAAATATGCTCGATCAAAAGCAACATTTAATCAAGTTTAGATATAAAATATTTCTTTATGTAAATACAACAATAACTAGTATAATAAATAAAATTTTATATGCAACTCATATATTTAAAAAATAATTATTGTATGATATTAATTTTTTTATATATTTTACGTTATCTAATAATAAATTTCTTAATATACTTAATTTTAAAAATAAATTTAATTTGTAAATATTAATAATATTATCATGTTTAAAAGTATTTTAAAATTATTATAGAAAATATTTTAGTTAAATTTTAAATTATATTTAGAATTTAATGTTTGATTAAAAAAATTATTAATAAATAATTGATTAAATTTAAACTTTTTATTTTTGGTTTAAGTTTTGAAGCCAGTCGATTGCGTCACCTGTCCTCGAGATCACTCTGGTCACAAGATCACCCTGGTCAGTGTCTGGAAATATTCAGAGGAATCCATGTGACCTGACAAAGAGCCACTTCTGCCGATGAAGACTATGAGCACCTAATTCTCTTTCCCAAGGCCAAGACGACTGCCTTGTACATGCTCTCTTTCTCTATTTTTCGATTACTTTTACCAATATTATTCTGTAATATATTTATTTTAGGACAATGGTAATTTAATACATGAATATGTTGGACATTCCCTTGGGGTTTCCTTTCTTCTTCCCTCCTTTCTGGTGTTCTCTCTCCTTGGATGGAATATTGATTGCACCCATATTATTATTACTTTATTATCTCTGTGAATTTGGAATAAGCCATTCCTACGATTGAGAATTTATATATTATTCTGCCTACTTTTGTACCATTATCGATGCAAAGATTTAAAATATAAGGAAAATCTATAGACAACTGGCATTCCTTTGAATTTGTCACCCAACTTTTAGTTTATGAGATTCCTTGACTGATTAAATGGACTTAACAAATGCAATTTGGCTAACGGTACATTCTAATCCACTCATTTTTCTTCCTTAATTAAAATTTTCTCTGAAAAGCCACAGATGAGTTGCTTGTTACACAATATCATTAAGTAATTAACTGGAAGGTTGTAATCAACTTACTGTATCGAGTACCATCCACATTACGCAAGCATCAAAATTTCCTCTCCCATTTT
This sequence comes from Khaya senegalensis, assembly GCA_032402905.1. Lineage (NCBI taxonomy): Eukaryota > Viridiplantae > Streptophyta > Magnoliopsida > Sapindales > Meliaceae > Khaya > Khaya senegalensis. The sequence goes on along the minus strand of CP135544.1, from coordinate 5,463,396 downwards.
CTAGCTTACCACGCGTAGAGAGTTTCTCAATCTATTGAAATTGATAGTATTTATAATTTTTTTTTGGTTGCGTCTTCCTTTAGTGAAATGGCAAGAAATTAAGGGAGAAATTGAGGTGTAGCTTCTTTTTAAGACAAAAGGCCAACAAGAGAGCTTTGTTTTTGTCATAATGTGATCAATGTATAGATTGAGATTTACGGGTTTCAGGGATCTAAATTTTAAATCGAGCAGTATTGCCAACAAAAATACATGGCAATTAGTCCTTAATGGTCTAAGTTGAAGAGGGTTTGTCTGCTAATTAAAGGTGGAGTTAATCATCAAGTTGTAGACAGTGACCCAGACTGTCCCTAGTATCACAACTCATCACCTAACAAAACACCAAGATTAGACTTTGATTTTATGTATATATTAATTAATTATGGTCCTTCAGTTCTTCATCATAGCATGTGCTTCAACCGCAAACCCCGCTACCAAAAATTCTAACCTGCGCATGTGGGCAAAAATGTACTACTGGGTTCTTCTCTTCTCTTCTCTTCGTGTACATGAATTATAATGGTTATAATAGTACAGCTAACCAACTGCGTGATTGTTATATATCAAAATAAAATAAAATAAAGAATTAAAAAAATAAAAACTGGGTTGCAGAGGTGGGCTTTGTTGACTTGCTCAAGAAACTGGGTACCTCAAATTCGGGGAACTTGCTTACTGTTTCCCTTTGTTTCTATCTGCTATTCAGATTCCCCTAGGTAGTTCGGCTCCTATGCAATCAGCATCGTCCAAAAAAAATTTATACTCGGGAAGCTGTACCCACGGGAAGTATTCCACGTCACAAGCAGAACTAGCCTCATTTCAAATGCAAGGTTGATCCAGTGGTAAGTAATAATGTGAGCAATTATAGATATAACACAATTAACTTTCGTAATCATATTCCAACAACAGTACAAGTGTTAACGATGTAATTTGCCACAACCAAACAATCCACACGTGTAGACAAAATGTTAAATCATTATTATTTTGTAATATATATATAACATGGCATGGTTTATCACTAATTATGTCATCATTTAATATATTATTTACTTTAAATTAAACAAGTGCCTTAAAAAGATAAAACCAATTTCAAACCACCAACAGGTTTTGTCTTTTTGTCTGGAATGTAGAGATAAATATTCAACAAATTGAAGTGTAAGCTTTATGAATTTACTATGTATATATTATAATTTAGCCAACTTTCCCAAAGAAACCAAGTATTGATTATGTAATTTATAGGATGGTTGTTGTCATCTACAAATACAAATGCATTTTGTTAAATTAATTACGATAAACAAAGTTGTATATTATGTAAATGCTACTAATAATAGTAGTTTTGTTCTTCACACTTTGCTAGTTAACAAAATTCCATGCAGTGACTTCCCCAGTACTGACATTCTGTAATTAAAATTTCAATTTTGTTAAATAATATTAAGAATGCTAATTTTATGAACACGTGTTTTCATGCCCAAGTGGTGTAATCGTCTTTTCTGATTTTTGTGTGGGTCATTTTTGGTGTCACCTTGAATTGGTTGTTTGGCTAATTAAAGAAAAATTACAAACCCTAGTCATAATAGCCAAGATTAAGAAAATAGCCAAACAAATATTGGTAGTTGTATTAGCCATTGGGCACTTTGCCCATGACCATTCATGATGATGTCGAATAATGGTCAATCAAAGCAATCAAGCATTGGTCCTTTTTAAAAATTAAAAATTATAAACAAAAGCCAACAAGTAAAAGAACTTTCGAAAGATATGCAATTATTTATTATATGATTATATTAAATTCTTTGTTTTAGTTTCCGTTGTTGGGCTGGTGGAGGGGAAGGTGGATTGGACTTACTAAATACACCATCATTATGTTTAAGTACACCATCGTAGGTCTGGGTTTGGACCAATATAATCAAAATCTACGGATTGAAACAGTGAATGGAAATGGACCGAGAAATATTTCCTACGCTGACTTCTTCTGATTTGTTGTCAAGCAAGGCAGCCGCCACGTCAGTCTGGTTGGCTTTCACTGTTCTAATTCAGTCAATTCCCCAACGAACCCAAGGGATGAGTGAATTTAAGAAGACAAATTGAGTCTTCGTTAGAAAAGTTTACAAAACTTGTGTAATTCTATCAAATGACCACGTCAGCTATGAAAATACTGTAAATTTTATATTTCTAAATTTCATTGTTTGTGATACATCTTGCTCTTTTTCCACAATAAACAGCAATAACAAAATATAGAAACAGACAAAAAATTGGAAGATATGGATAATTTTAAAGTTAATTTGCTATTAGATATCTGAATAACAAAGTTTTTGTAACATAGAAAACAAAGAAAACATTTCAGACCACCCACATCACCAGCAATAGCTGGGATTTTCTTTCACACGTTCTCCTTGCCTGCCTCTTTTTCCCCTATCCCATATTCTCTTTAACAAACTTTTCCTATTAGCTTTCCACGTTAGTTCTCCATTTTGCCTCCATGTGTCCCTTTCTTTTTTCTTTCATATATTTGCTGAATTAGAGGTCTCCTAAATACCTGAGCTGGTATAACAAGACTTCTCTATGATGTCTCCTCAGGCCTAAGTCCAGCTCCACCAATTCTCTGCTCTGTTTCTGAAATTCCATCCCTAACATTACCTCCCTTCATAGCAAGGGACTTATCCCCAAGTCCAAATTCTGGAAATTGAAGGTAGATAGTCTGTTGATCCTCCCACGTTGCTTCTTCCAGTGACTTGTTCTTCCATTGAACCAACCATTATTTAACTTGTTGGCTTTTCTTAGGTACTATCCTTTCAGCAAGAATTGTTTCAAGTTCCACTAATGCAGTGCTTTCTTCCTCCATATCTAATGGTAATTCAGTCTGCACATGTTGTGGTCCAATTGCTTTTTTGAGTTGAGACACATGAAAAACGGAATGTATCTTGGACCCTAATGGAAGTTGTAGTTTATATGCCACTGTACCAACTTTCTGTATAATTCTAAAGGGCCCATAAAACCTTGCTGCTAGTTTAGCGTTAATTCGACGTGCTACCGATTGTTGTTTATGAGGGCGCAATTTAAGATACACCCATTCTCCTTTAGATAATGATACATCTTTTCTATGAGTATTGGCATTCTTCCGCATTCAATCCTGAGACCGTTGCAAATTATATTTCAACTGTCGAAGAGCTTCATATCTATCTATCAAATCTTGTGCGACAGCTTCAACTAAGGTTTCCCCCTTAATGAACTTACTGAGTACAAGGGTGGTCTACTATAAACCGCTTCAAATGGTGTTTTCCCTATAGATACTTGGTAATTAGTATTGTACCAATACTCTGCCCAATATAGCCAGTCAGCCCAGTGTTTTGGTTATTCTGAAGAGAAACAGCGAAGATAAGTTTCTAGACATCTATTTAGAACCTCCGTTTGCCCATCTATTTCTAAATGATAAGCTGAACTCATTTTCAGTTTTGTTCCCTACAGTCAAAAGAATATAGCCCAAAAATGACTCATGAAGAGAGAATCTTTGTCACTTACGATTGATTTCGGAACCCCATGTAACCTAACAATCTCTTTCATGAATAACTCAGCTACTTTCTTAGCTGTGTATGGATGTTTAAGCAATAAGAAGTGACCATACTTAGAGAGCTTGTCGATGACTACCATGATCACATCAAACCCTCTGGATTTAGGCAACCTCGTTATAAAATCCATGCCTATATCTTCCTAGATCATTTCAGGAATGGGTAAAGGCTGTAATAATCCAGCAGGTGATGCTGCCTAATACTTTTGTTGTTGACAAATACTACATTCAACCACAAAGCGATAAACGTCTTTCTTCATACCTATCCAATAAACATTTTCTGCTATTCGCCTATAAGTCCTAAAGGCTTCTGAATGGCCTCCTACAGGAGTAGCATGAAATTCCTGCATAAATCTTGTAACCCATTTAGAATCCGCCGGTAGCACTAAGCGTTGCTTGTAAAATAACTGTGACCCTCTTAAAGTAAAGTCTGGATGTGCCACTGGATCATCTTTAATGGCTTGAATAATCGGAGCTAACTTAGGGTCTTTTAAGATCTCATTTTGTAACTCACCCTCTTCAACCCAAAAAGGGATAGATACAGCGATTAAAATTCCCATTTCTTGAATCCTGGATAATGAATCTACTGCCCCATTTTCTCTTCCCGGCTTATAAACGATTTCAAAATCATACACCATTAATTTGACTATCCAATTCTGTTGGTCAGGAGAGAACACTTTCTGTTGAAGTAAGTGTTTTAAGCTTCTTTGGTCTGTATATACTTTAAATCTTCTTCCGAGTAAGTATGGCTGCCAATGTTGTATAGCCAAAATTAAGGCCATTAATTCTTTTTCATAAATCAACTTGGCCAATGCTTTGTCTTTCAATGCTTTACTGAAAAAAGCCAATGGTTTCTTATTTTGCATTAATACGGCTCCAATCCCCTTCCCTAAAGCATCACATTCAATCTCAAATTCTTTGGAAAAATCAGGAGTACCTAGCACTGGTGTAGTAGTCAGCTTACATTTAAGTTCTTTAAATGCTATTTGTGTTTTTTCATTCCACTTGAATTGATCATTTTTCAGCAATTTTGTTAGAGGTTTCGCTATTTTCCCATAGTATTTGACAAACCTTCTATAATACCCTATCAAATCCAAAAATCCCTAAACGGCTTTTACCGATTGTAACGGTGGCCAGTTAACAACACCCTTAATCTTCTCTGGATCCACTGCAACTCCTTTTTTACTAATAACATGTCCCAAGTAACTAATCTTCCTCCTACCAAATTGACTTTTTCTTTCATTAGCCACGAAATGATTGTTAGCAGGTGTCCCCAATATTAGCCTCAAATGTTCTTTATGTTGTTCCCAACAGCAGCTATAGATCAATATATCATCAAAGAAAACCAATATAAATTTACGCAAATAAGGGCGAAATGTATTGTTCATTGTAGCTTGAAAAGTGGCCGGAGCATTCATTAAACCAAAGGGCATGACCACAAATTCGTAGTGACCATTGTGAGTTCGAAAAGTTGTCTTCGATATGTCTTCCTCCTTTACTCTAATCTGGTGGTAATCTGATCGAAGATCAATTTTTGAAAAGAATTTTGCTCCGTGTATCTCATCAAGTAACTCTTCAATCACAGGTATTGGAAATTTGTCAAGTACTGTGATGTTATTCAATGTCCTGTAATCTACACAAAATCTCTAACTTCCATCCTTCTTCTTGACTAAAATAATTGAACTTGAATAAGAAGAACTGCTAGGTTGTATTATTTCCGCCAAAAGCATCTCTTTGACTAGTCTCTCCATCTCATTTTTTTGACAATGGGCGTACCTATATGGTTTAACCCTCACGGTCCTTCCCCCTCTTTGATTACTATGGCATGATCTGTTTCTCTTCTTGGAGGTAATGTCTTGGGCTATTGAAAAATCTTTGTAAATTCATTTAGCAAGACTGCGAGCTCTTTATTTTCTTCACTAGAGAGGCATTCCTCTTCACTTTCTGTTTGCTACCCCGTTAACTTCTCAAATAACACGTAGTAAATTCTACATCTGTTAACTTCAATAGGGATTTAAGAGATACATGTGAGCTACATAAGGAAGGGTCTCCTATAATATTCACTTCTTCACCTCCCCACTGGAATTTCATGGTCATTTTAGACTAATCAACTTTAACCTCTCTAAGCCTTTCTAACCACGAAACCCCCAAAATCAGATTTACACATTCTAGACCAAATAGATACCCATCGACCTTCACAGAAATTACTCCCAAATCTAACTCTAACCTTTCACATATACCCCGAGAGATAGATTTGTGGCCATCACCTAAACACACTCCAAATTGCGGCGTTTTCGTGACTGGTAACCCTAAATTCTCTACCAATGCAACAGAAATAAAACTATGACTAGTGCTACTATCAATTATTACCACAACTGGCATCCCCCAAAATTTTTCAATTAATTTCATGGTGCGAGGATGAGAAATACCTCCAATCAAGTAGATAGGCAATTCCATATTCTGATTTTGGAGCTCCGCATCTACTGTGGGTTCATCCTCTATTGACAACTCAGCGACTTCATCTTTTTCAGCCTCCTTCAACTCGTCATCTGCCAAAATAGTGATTGTCATGGTTTTTTCTGCACATTTGTGCATGGGAGTGTATGGTTTGTCACACCTGAAGCACAATCCCTTCTCTCATTTTTCCACATATTCCTGAAAAGTTAAATTTTGTCCTCCACACAGGTTAGTATTGGTGTTTCTCTGGTTGTTCGCACCTGTAAACATCGTCTTTGAATTCGTTGAATTGGTTGAACCTAAAACAGAATGTTTCCAATTTGTTTTATAGGTATTTGAATGCTGTATAGGTTGAGACCGACCTGACCCACTAAAGCCTACTTCAATTTTTGGCCCACTCGATTTTGATCCAACTCCTAATCTAATGGGTCTTGCCGGAGCTCCAAAATTCTGACCCAAGACCTCTCCAACCCATCTCCAACTGGGTATCATTGTCTCTCTTTTCCAATCTGATTTCTAGGTTCTTACTTCCCCTGTCATTTTTTCTTTTAACATCCTTGTTAAATCGATTGCCCGCATCACATCTCTGGGTTTAAATATTCTTATTTTTCTACGAATATTTTCCTTCAATCCATTGAGAAAATATCCCAAATATTGTTCTTCTAGTAGATCACTAATATGAGAGGCTAATCGCTCAAACTGTTCTACATATTCATCCACTGACTCTACTTGCTTTAAGGCTGCCAAAAACTTAAATGAGTTTGCATTACTTCTATCACAAAACCTTTTGAACATTTCGTTAGTAAGGATTTCCCAAGTTAACCCGGGAACTTTCTTTCTTAACCAACAAAACCAGTGTATCGCTAAGCCCTCCATACTGACCATCGCTAATGGAACCTTCATTTCTATTATGGTTTTGTGTATCTTAAAAAATTGTTTCGCTTTTGTCACCCACCCAACTGAATCTACCCCATTAAAGAAAGGGAGCTCTACTCTCTTCAACATTATTCTTCTCTCATTTTCGTCTTCACCAGCCCTTTCAACTGTAGTGGTAAACTTCTCGCAGCCACTCATTGTTGAATTTACAAGTCGATTCACTCTTAGTTTTGGAGTAATACAAGGCCCTTGAGTTACAGAAGGCATTTCCTCCTCAACTGGGTTTTTTCCCTTCATCCACTACATCATATAGCTTTGGAATTCATCCATGGCCTCAAGCTTCTGGTTTAAATTTCCAACCATCTTAAATTGATTTTTGATCTCATCTATATCCCCCTCTATAGATTGTAATTTGGAGGTTAGATGTTCAACATCTCTTCTTAACCTTTTAACCTATCCTTCGACCCTTCCTGCATTTTTTTCCAGATTATCAAACCTTGTTTCCATTCTCGTTGTAACCATTTCCCCTTATACAAATCCGGCAGGTTGGACTAATTGATACATCTTGCTCTTTTTTCACAATCAACAGCAATAACAAAATATAGAAACAGACAGAAAATTGGAAGGTATGGATAGTTTCAAAGTTAATTTGCTATTAGATATCTGAATAACAAGGTTTTTGTAACATAGAAAACAAAGAAAATATTTCAGACCATCCACATCAGCAACAACAGTTGGGATTTTCTTTCGCACACTTTCCTTGCCTACCTCTTTTCCCCCATCCCATATTCTCTTTAGCAAACTTTTCCTATTAGCTTCCCACGTCAGTTCTCCATTTTGCCTCCATGTGTCCCCTTCTTTTTTCTTTCGTATATCTGCTGAATTAGAGGTCTCCTAAATACTTGAGCTGGTATAACAAGACTTCTCTGTGCTATTTCCTCAGGTCCAAGTCCAGCTTCACCAATTCTCTGCTCTGTTTTTGAAATTCCATCCCTAACAGTTTGTTATCAATGGGTAATTCTCGGTATTAAATAGTAAAGAATCGATTTATTTCACCGAATAAATTGAACTAAAAAAATTAATTTAAAATTTTTCAAGTTTAAGGATTTGAACATAAGAACTGCAGAATAAATACATGTATGCTAAACACTAAGCCATGTGCTTCTATTTGCATGTTATACTAATCAGACTTATTAATAAACAAAAACTTAACAAATTATTTAATTAATAAAAAATATTTTAAATTTTTTTTTTAAAATTATAAAAAATTAATTTAATTATTTTTAAATAAATACATTTATTTAAAACTGTTGTTGAAATTTATTACTAAATTATTATAAACATAAGTCTTATGTAAAATATATTCATATTTAATTCAATTAATAGTTTATTAAAAAAAATTACTTAACCATTGATTTATGAAAAAAATTAATTAATGTGTTTCTAATATATATTGAATTTAATTTATCATATTATTTAGATGATAATTTAATAAAATCGTGTTGTACATATATTTATTTTAAAATTATTGAACAAATTAACAATTGTCATAAATGAATATACACGAGGCATAATTTTATTTTATTATATAAATTTTATTTTTTTAATATGTAATATTAAGTCGAGTAATAGTACAATATTTTCTAAATAATTTATTATATATTAATTTTCTTTAGTAATTTATTTTTTCTTTTTTTTTTCACTTAAGTTTTTGTTCATATATTTAACTATTTATGTAATTTAATATTATTGATTTTATTTTTAAAAATTTTTTATCAAATTAAATTTATGATTTAAGTAAATATAAATAATATTATACTTAAACAATTTTTAAGAGTTTTACAATATAAAATTTATTAAAAATATTTATAAAAAATAATTAATAAATAAAGTACTTAATTTTATAACCGAAATTGAATCGAAATCGAAAAATAGAGTACCTTATTAAACAGGATAGAGTCCAGTTCTAAATTTTAAAAACTAATTTTATTTAGAGTAGGTTTCAGTTCTAAGTGGAATTAGAACTGAAATTGTAAATGCTCACTCCTAACTCGACTTTTATAAAATATTAATAAATACTATTAATTGTATATTATTATACAACTTTTAGTTTTGTAAAATATTATTATTTTTGTGCAAAATAAGATTGTTTTGATATTAATTTATATTTTTAAAATGTGAATGATGGCATTAGAACACACTTATACAAAGTTATATATGAATTATATTATTTGCAAATAGATAATATTTTCAACTTCAATATTTTATAAGAATATATATCAATTGTGAAATTAAATAAACAATCAATGATTAATAACTATGGTTACAAGTTAGTTTATTAATATTATAAGTTATTGCATTAGAGCACACTTGTAAGTTAGTTATGGGATAAAATTTATGGTTATAAGTTGTCATCCTTATTATGGTAATAGAAAAAATCTATATACACAATACAAAATATTATACTATTGCTACTGTATTTCCTTGGTTTTCTCTCTGCTTCATTTGGTGGTTTAATATTGTTGCACTTTCATTTATTGCCTTGGAGCGCTCGTATGAACAGGCAATAGATACAACTACCTGCATTTTTCTTTGTTGCACACTATGGCGAAATCGTTTATCTCTGTTGTGGATGAAAAGGTCTTGACTAAAATAATGCCTCTTGCTTATGAAGAAATTAGCTTGGCAATCGGTGTCAAAGATGATGTGGAAAAGCTTGTGGACACCTTGAGGACTATCACAACTATTTTGAAAGGTGCTGAGAAAAAACAAGGTGAGAGCCATAACCATAAGCTGAGAGTTTGGCTGGAAAATCTTAATGATGTTCACTACAATGCAGAAGATGTGTTGGATAAATTTGAGGTGGAAGTTCTATATAAGCAAGTTAGGAATTGTGTGAGGTTTACAAAAAAAGCACACAACTTCTTTTCCCATTCAAATCCGCTTGCTCTACGTTTCAAGATTGGTCATAAAATTAAGGAGATTAGAGAGAGATTAGATGAAATTGCGGCCGATAAGGATAACTGTGAACTCACTGAGAAAATTGACAATAAACGTGTCGTAATCAAGGATAGGCAAACCCATTCCTTTATGGTTGTTTTAGAGGTCATTGGCAGAGATGTAGATAAAGCAAAGATCATAAATGTATTAATGCACCAAAGTGAGGTTGAAAATGTCTTTGTCATTCCTATTGTTGGAATTGAGGGTGTTAGGAAAACTGCATTGACAAAATTGGTGTACAGTGATCAAAAGGTAAACGAATATTTTGAATTGAAAATATGGGTTAGTTTCTCGGATGATTTTGACATCAAATAGTTGATGATGAAAATTGTTAAACTTGTCACTAATATGGTTTCTAGTAACTTGGATGCTAAACAATTGCAAACAATGTTACAAGAACAAAGATTATAAAAGATGGATTGAATTGAAAAATTTGTTAGCGGTAAGTGCCTCTAGAAGCAAAAATTAGGAAGGAAATAGTGGGAAAATGTAGAGGAATTCCTTTGACAGTGAGAACTTTGGGAAGTCTATTGTATTGCCCAACTAATAAATCTTACTGGAAACATGTGAGAGACAATGAGATTTGGAAATTGGAGCAAAATGAAACAGATATTTTGCCTGCCTTCAAACTAAGTTATGATCATTTGCCATCTCACTTGAAACAATATTTTGTCTACTGTTCCACCTTTCCGAAAGATTATGAATTAACTAAGTATCAGTTGGTTCAATATTGGATGGCACACGGACTTGTACAATCCAGCAAGGAAAATGAAGTGCCAGAAACAATTGGTATGCAATACTTGAGGGAATTAGTGTCAAGATCTTTCTTCCAACATTTTGAATATGGGGTTGATTTTTTTGATTTAAAATGCATGACCTTATTCATGATCTTGCAGTACTAATGGCACATGGTTAGAGGTGTCTAAAGGACCAGACCGGGGTGGCCCGACCCAAGAAAATAAAGCCCACGCAGGATAATATGCTAAACTGGTCCAACTTTGCACAGTTTTTGTATCAGGCCGGGTCAAGTTTGATTGAAAAAATATTAGGCCTGGCACAACCCATGAAGTCCAGCCCATGTGGGTTGTGCCAGGCTTGGGCCGGGCCAACTTGCGGGCCCTTAAAGAAATTAAAATATTTTTTTTTCATTTGTCTTCTTTTGGTTCTAGGTCTTCTAGTGTCTTCGATTTTTCACACTCACACACTCACACACACTCACCTCACCTGTTCATCTTCGTCTTTTCTTTCTCTTTATTCTCCTGATCTGTTCAGTCCTACTTTTGCCAACAGCCATCTTGACCAGCTAACCTTCATTTGTCTCATCGTAATGACTACCTAAATCTGTTTATCTTTCTCATCTTCAACTCTATTTTAATTTTTTTTTTTTTTTTGCAAGGAATAGAGTAGAACACAAAACAACAAAAGTTGGTGCGATGGATTTTCAAAAACCAGAATGATTAGATTTAAACGATAAAATAAAGGATTAGAAAACATGTATAAATTAAAAATTTTATAGACAAGTAAGTACATATTTCTTTTTTTCTCAATTTGTCTTTAACTTACTGTTTCTTTATCTATTTTTTTTTTTCTAAATTTATAAACCCTAATTTAATTCAAAAAAAGTAGATTTCATTTTACGTTCTAAATATTAACTAAATTTGTAATCGGACTCATAAGTACAATTTTAATTCTATTATATTTCTATATTTGTATGTCTATTTTTGATTTACTGATTATTATCTTATACAGTTTACAATTATACCTTGCTACTTACTGTTTATTATTTTCATTTTGTTGTTTTATTTTTTTTCTTAACGTATTGTGTAGACAATATATAAAGTTTATACTTTATAAGTTAGTTTGAAGAAATCGTTTATGCTACAAATATGTCATATGTGATAAATTGTTAATTGTATATATCCGAATAATCAGATTAAAGAAAATACTAGAAATTTTTAATTTTTTGGAGATGATTAATTGTATTTGTGGAGAGCAAATGCTAGTTTTTTAGTTTATATTTTTGGAGAGTAAACATGAAATAAATTTTTGGCTAAAAACAATTGTGAATATGCTTTAGTTTAAGTCAAGTTTTTATAAACAATTTTAGAGAGTAAATATTGACATTTTTTAAAAAATTTATTATTTTTTTATTATTGTTTAGTGTTAATGTAAGAAGCATCCCGAAATGAAGTAATTATACAATTTTTGGCTAAAGGTTTAATTAAATTAGGCAATATAAATTATGTCATAAAAATATTTTTAATAGAGTTATTATATCATTATATCAGGCAGTCCAATATGTGAAAATTTTGGTCTAAAATTATGAAAAATTGATTTTTTTTTTCTATTGTCTTATATATGAGAAATGTATGATTGAATGATTGTACTTGTGAAAGTTCTAAAACGAGGGCATTGTCCTTGTGATTATTATTATGAATACATAAATCTTTTGTTATTTCTGAAAAATGTATGATTATGCTCTAAAATAAAGACAATATATAAATCTTTTGTTATTTTTTAAAAATGTATGATTATACTCTAAAACGAAGGCAGTACATAAATCTTTTGTTATTTCTTGTTATATTTATCTTCAATGTTTGTGGTTATGTGTTTGTGGCCTGATTTTTCATTGACTAATATGAATTTTGTGTGTCCTTTACCTTGAGATGAGATTTTATTTCTGTGTGTCTATTTTTACCAGAAATTATATGAATTTTTGTTGTCTAATACATTAGTTATTTGTTATAATAGCTGATTTAGATTTATGAAAAGTGAAAACAATTAACAATTGTATGTTTTATGGCCATGACCTTGCAAGCTTAAGGCCTTCTAATTTTTATTTTTATTTTTTGTTAATAATATACTTTTCATAAATGATTAGTTGTTGAAAAAATAAAATAAATTTGTTGATTCATCAAACTTATGTATTTTTATTTTGATGTTAGATTTTTATTGTTTTCACATTTCTAAATAATGTCAAGTGGACAAAATTTGGATGGAAGCGGATTTAGTTCTACTGCGATGAGTGCTACTAGCTCTAAAAGGGCAAAGACATCAAGTGTTCGTAAAATTTTTACATTAGAGTCTCGAGTTAATAATGCTACTGGAAAACAAGAATAGAAAGCCATTTATAAGTTATATAAAGCTGTCTTAAGTACTGGAAGTGGAATTGAACATTTAAAACGACATATGACAAAATATATATAACAACATGCTTCTTTGGAAGACCATATTCAATTTTACTTGCATCAAATTCTTTTAGAAACAACACTATCACTTGTTTTAGGTACTCATATCAACACATGAGAGAAGGGATGGCTAAATGGATTGCACCAATGAACATCCTTTCACTCAAGTAGAGAATAAAAGATTTGAAAATTTCATGAAAAGGTATGTTCAACCTTTTTTTTAAATTAGTACCTAGAAATACATGTGAGAGTGATTGTATGAGACTATTTCAAAAAACAAAAAAAATTTAATTGTAACTTTTCATTCTTTTAAAGGCGTTATTTCTGTTACATTTGATTTTTGGACTGAATGTAATAGGTCAGGTTATATTTGTGTTACTTCCCATTATACTGATGATAATTTGATATTTCATAAAAGAATTATTGCATTTTATGAATTAGAATGTCCGCATAATACTTTTTTCATTTTCAATACAATGATGAGTGTTTTTAGAGATTATAACATACAAAATAAACTTTGGATACACAATTTTTTTATATACGATATGTTTATTATATTATTAATTTAATTGTGCAAGATGGTTTAAGTTTAATTAATTGTCATATAAAAAAAATAGATATGCATTATAATATATTTCATCAGGGAATTCTAGAAGATAAGATTTTAATTCCTTCTTATTACGTTATAGATAACAATCTAGAAAGTTTAAGTTTGATGTGAAAACTCGTTAAAATTCTACTTTTTTGATATTGAAATTTTGTGTTAATTATAGTGATGCAATTATTAATTTTTATAACAAAAAATTGGGTGCAATGCTATTGAATTCTAATGATTGAATTGTGGTATTTAATTTTATGAATTTTTTAAAAATATTTTATAATATTAGATTATCATGTTCACGTATTTATTTTTCAACTTCATATTGTGTTTTAAATCATTTATTTGATATTAGTTATACATTTGTTAGTTATAAAAATATTAATGAGTTTCAAAATATTTGTTTTACTATGAAAGATAAATTTAAAAAATATTTCAATGTTATTTATATATGCAGTAATAATGGATTCTCGAATAAATTTTTCTGGTGCAATTAAGTTAGTAGATGCAATTGCAGAAAATTTGAATGTTACACTTGATATGGATAACTCTTCTATTGAAAACTCTTTAAATAATATTTATAATCAATATCAAGATATTTTTGGAATAGATATGTCAATTTATGAATACAATGATGAACCTATAACTAATACTCCTTCATGAAAATTTTTGAATACTATTATAAATATATCTGTTTACTCTTATTATTCTATTGGCCCTAATAAATTAGGAAAATATATATATACTAATTATAATTTGATATTTAGTATAGATTAAAAAAGAAATTTTGTTATTTTGCAATGGTAGAAAGTAAATGAAAGGGTGTTCCCCGTACTTTTCATTATGGTTCATGATCTACTAACTTTTTTGGTGTCTACAGTAGTATCAAAATATGCTTTTAGTATAAGAAACAAGGTATTGGATGAATGCAAATTGAGATTGTCACTGAAAACATTGAATTGCTTGATATGCTTGAAGGATTGGGAGGATGCAAAATTAAAAATTCAAGATCAAGTTCAAGATGATGATCGAGATGATGATAATTTAGGAATGAGAAATTATTCTATTGATGAAAATTAGATTAGTTTATAATATTTATAATTTTAGATTTTTAATATTTGTAATTGTTTTGTAAAATAAAAAAAAATGAATGAAGTGTAAATGATAAATGGTTTAGTAAGTGTTAACCTAATTGGGATGTACTGTAACTATAGTGATGTAAGGTCACTTATTAAATTTAATTTATTTAATATTATAATTTGATTATAAATTAATTATAAATAAATAGATCAAAATTATTTGATATATAATATTATTTATTTATTTTTATTTATTTTTTTGTTCTAAGTAATGTTAATGTATTTGTCATTTGTTAATTATATAATAATTTTTTTTCTTTTAGTACACTCATCATTCATGATATTCTTTTAAATTTTAATTAATATTGTAATATTTAAATGATAAAATTTATAATAATTATTTGAGAATAGTAATATTAGTAATTTAATATTACAATATTATTATTATATTTTATTTATTTTTTATAACAACAAATACAAAATATCAAAATACACACATGTTACTTTTACATTATATATATTTTTTGATATTCTTGGCATGCATATTTAAAATTTAAAATTGATAAAATGAATTAAATATTATGCAAAGAAAAGTAATATATATATATATATATATATATAAAATAATAAGTTCAAAATCAGAAAAAAAAAATAGTGTTAATGGGCTTGAGGGGCCTAGGTCCTCATGGGCTTTAGCCTGGCTCAGGCCCTGAAGGGCTTTATCATTAAGGCTCGGCCTGGCCCATCAACAGGCCGGGCTGGGGCTGGGCCATTACTGTTAACAGACCAGGCTGAACCGTGCATGGACCAGCCCGACCTTGTAGACATGTCTACGCATGGTGAGTGCAAAGTAGTAAACTCTGGCACTGGCTGGCAATTAGTTTCAAAAAAGAACTCTACATTTGTCATTTGTTGGTTGCAATACATTGGACGAGGACATTGTAGATTTCTTTTACAAATTAGGTCATGTGAGAACCATTTGCTTTCCATTTTGATGGACAGGGGCCTAACCGACAGTTTGTTGAATCATGCGTCTCAAGGTTTCGGTTCTTACAGATGCTAAATTTAATTGACTCTAGCATTGAGGTTCTGCCCAAAAAGATTGGTAATTTGAAATATCTGAGATATCTTAGCATGTCAGGATCTTGTAAAATTAAGAAACTTCCCAACTCCATTTAGAAGCTGCAGAGTCTGCAAACTCTCATACTTGATGGATGCCAGGAGATAGAAGAGTTGCCTCGGGACATAAGATACCTAGCTGGCCTTGAGGCATTCAATTTAACCATGAAACAGAAGTGTTTGCGAGAGAATGAAATGGGGTGTTTGGATTCTCTTCGAAATTTGTGGATTGTTGGATGTGTGAATTTGGAATATATGTTTCAGGATATTGTCGACTTGAAATCCTTCGATTTTTAGGAGTTTCTGAATGTCGAAAGCTGATCTCACTGCCACGAGGTATAAAGAAACTAAGCTCGTTAGAGATTCTGATTATTGAAGCATGCGAAACGATATATCTTGATTTGGGAATGAAATCCAATCATCATGAAGATGAAATCAATGGCGGCATAAGTCCTCACCTAAGAACGCTTGCGATTAGCGAATTGCCCAAGTTAGTGCCGTTGCCACAATGGCTTCTTCAAGTTTCAGCAAACACTCTACAGCAGTTGGTGATCCACGATTGCAGTAACTTCGACCCACAGCGAAATCTCAGATCCCTACAAATTCTTGAAATCGTGAGCTGCCAAAATTGAAAGGGCTGCCGTGGGGTATGCATTTCCTCACCGCTCTGAGAAAATTATTAATTAAACAATGTCCTGCACTAAGTGCTAGATGCAAGAGAGCAAAAGGTGAAGATTGGCCCATGATTGCTCATGTTCCCGAGATTCAAATTGATGGCGAGGTGATTTGATTGAAGAACTTCCATTCTCCTTAGGTGAACTGTGAAATGCTGGAAGTCTGAATTAAATATGTGTATGATATTCCCCATTGGACATGGCCATGAGCGTTCACGATGGTGTCGGGTTCATATATCCACCAAACCAATTGTGCATCGTCCTTCATAAAGAGTTATGAGCCGACATGTTGGGCTGATTTGTGTTGCTAAATACATTCGATCTCTTTTATGTATTTACCCACATTTTGCTGGGTATGGCCCAATATAAATTAAACAGGGGATTGGCAGCACAGACAATTTTCCCTTTTTTTAAATACTTTTAAAAAAAAAAAAAAAACCAAAAAATATAGAATGGAAAAGGAGAAATATTTCATTTCATTCACAGACACAGACACAGACAGGCATTGACTTCTGACTTGTTGTCAAGAGATGAGGCCGCCACGTTGGTCTGATAGTCATCAAATTAAAATTTCCAAGTCAATTCCCCCGCCCTTCTTCCATTACGAAACCGCCCACTGAATCACAAGGCTAATTCAAGGATAGGCTGACAATCGACAAAATAGAAAATTACAATTAGGTCCCTTTCTTTATACATATATAGATATATTTTCTCAAGCAAATTACATCGTTTGTCCCTTTATACTAAATAAGTTTCTAAATTTATGAAATTGCAAAAATACTCTGGGGCTTAACATTAACATTAAGGGTTATTTCGATTATCTAATAGATATCGGGGGCTTAATTAATATAAAAGGACAAATGATGTTCTTATTAGCAAAGTAAACAAACTCAGGGACTAAATTGCAATTCTGTTGAATGAGCAATCAGCTGCAAAGACTTGTTCAATTCTATATTTGTTAATTTCCTTGTTTGAATTTAAAAGCCTTCTTTGTCATCAGTTTCTTTCTTTCTATCTCGTCATTATTTTGTTTTGTGTAGTTGATGGAAAATGCTGAAAGCAACCTAAATTATGTAATGCTTTTTCAGGGAAGTTAGTCAAAGGAAATGCATCAGGATTAGCCTTTTGAATTGATCAAATGAGATAGCAAAGTGACTCTTCGTATTAGCAAGGTGATGAAGCCAATTCCCACAAAGAATAATCACTCTTCGGGCCGCTCTATTATTCAAAATCTTATTGAAATATTTGATACAGATGTAAACTAATAATCCCAGTTAATAAGTGAAGGTTGGAAGAGAGACCATTCTTTAATATAGTTTATTACAAGTCATATGTGATGTGCTTATCTATTCATTCAATTAAAATATTATAAAATGTTTACTGACAATAATCTTGTAATTGATTATCGGTAGGGAAGAGGGATATAAAATGTAGTCAAGTTATTTCATCCATCGTCATTCGTCACAAGAAAAGATTTGCCGCTAACCTTCTGGATTTGAATTATACATTTTTGAATGCGTACACGGTTGAACAAGTAAACGTGAGGCTAAACGTCAAAGACCGTAGCAGAAACTTCATAACACGAAGAAATTAAGTTTATATTTTGGTTATTACAAACTAATATGCTGTTGCTTGTACTGAATTTCTTGGAATTCAATCATCTAGAGGAAACGAGTGTGAAAAAGACTGCCATGGCCGGCTCTATATACATTTCAAAGCTCAAGCTTTCTTGAATTAATACGAGAGAGAGAGAGAGAGAGAGAGACAAAGACAAAATAGAATTGATAGATACTTGGACTTCAAATTAAATTCCCTTTGCGTCTCTATTCATCTTTAATCCTCACTCTTACTTGAATAGAGTTTTAGCCCATTTAAAGTTTGAATGAGTACCACTAAAAACCAAGAACGTGACAAGATAGATACCATGAGCAAAGTGATGAGCCATATTTTATCTTTTTACTAAATTTAAAATAATGTTCTTCTCCTTTGACATCATCAATGAGAATAATTATTGACACAAATGAATATAAAATTATAAATGAATTAATTATATTATTTATATGTTATTAATAAGTATTTAAATTTTTTTATAATTTTTTTTCTTAACTTTTATATTATTTATTACATGTTTAATAATAAATAATATAAATTCAAAATTCAAAACATAATTTAAACTATTTATAATTAAGTATACTATATAGTAGAATTACCATGTGAACTACAACTTTGCAATTGATTAATGAACATCTATTACAAGTGAAAATTAATGATCATTGATCACTCAACACAGTAATGATCAAATAATTATCACAGTTGTAGTGATAATGATCAATTTCGATCCGAACCCAAAACTCTAACCCCTAATCTTTTATCAGCGATTAATACTAAAAACCCCTGAGTCAGCAAAAGCATGCCTTTGATTTGGTAACGGCATTTTAGTGCTTGGTGTGGAGGCTGCCGGAAGAAGATAGCCCCACAATAATACTTACACTAATTATTCATACTTCTAGAAATTTATTGGATAAATGGAATTGCATAAAGCAAGCTAATTACAATTACATTTCTTGATTCAATCGAATTGACCCCGTCAAAAACCGAATCTGAAAATATAGACAAAAACCCTAATACATACATTACAATTACATGATTTATCATCCTTGTTAGTAACCAAACACTACCAATCACAATTTCTCAAACAGCCACGGGGCGCACAGGTTATCTTTCTCCGTCAACTTACCATCTATTCGTCCGTCCGTAGAGTTTTGCAGTCTTCTGGGTCCTCCTCTCTCGAAGTCAAAGATCACACCTAAAATCTCATGACCCAGGCGCCCTCGTTTGTCCTTTAATTTACTATATTTCTTTATATTCTAACAACTGGCGGCCTGGAACAGTACTCCGGCCTTTTCCTTTTTCTATGTCCTTTGCTTTGATTTAGGGCGACAAGAAATCTTTAGAACTCAAAACAAAAAGCTACCAGTTAGATATCATCGAGAGAAACTCATGATTATGAACTGAAACACCAAACACTTCGGTTAAGTGATGACTGTTCTAAAGCGAAATCCCGACCGTCCCATTTTCAGAGTTTTGGAATGCGATCATGGCATCGTCAACTTTCTAATTCTCTTTTTCCTCGCCCGATTACCATACACCAATGCACAGATTCGAGCAGCACCGCCACCGCCGGCCTCGTATTCGCTTCTGGGGCCGAAATTCAACCCGACAATGGCCACAGTGATGGTCGTCTTGGTCATCATGTTCTTTCTCATGGGCTTCTTCTCCGTCTACATCCGCCGGTGCGCCGAACGCCGCTTCCCTAGAAACAACACGGACCCGTACGGTGTTCTGGCTGGAGGAGCCAACGGCCGTTCGCGCAGAGGCGCTCGCGGTCTCGACGAGTCAGTTATCAACACCTTCCCGACCTTCCTATACTCGACGGTCAAAGGGCTCAAAATCGGCAAGGGGTCTTTAGAATGCGCGGTTTGCTTGAACGAGTTTGAAGATGAGGAAACGCTGCGTTTAATACCAAAGTGTAGCCACGTGTTTCACACTGATTGCATAGACGCTTGGTTGAGTTCTCACAACACTTGCCCGGTTTGTCGCGCAAATTTGGTGCTAGAACCCGGTGAAACTCCCTCGTACTTTGTTCAAATACATAACCCGGAAACTAATATGGGAGAACCGGAACAGAGGTCCGGCAACAACAGTGAAGAAATTTCTCAAGTTGAGCAGAGAAGAGAGGTAGAATCTGCAGACGTGAATCTGATCGGTCAGAATAGGCCACCAAGATCAAGATCAACAGGGTGGAGACTGACCGGTTTGTTTCCACGTTCACACTCGACCGGCCACTCACTGGTTCAACCGCGAGAAGATTGTGAGAGGTTTACCCTAAGGTTACCGGAGGAGGTACGAAATCAATTAATGAATTCTTCTTTGAATAGGAGTAAGAGCTGCGTGGCTTTTCCTAGAGCAAGGAGTTCAAGACGGGGCTTTAGAAGTGGAAGCGGAGGCGGGGGGAATTACCATTTCTATGAACGATTCGACCGACCATCCCGGTCCGGTCACTGGGGGCTTAATTTGACTCCGCCTTTTATTTCAAGAACGGGTTCAACTCGGTCTCTCAAAACGGTAGGTGAAGGTGTTGAAGTGAGTTGTAGTCCGTTAAAAAGATTGAGGTCTCTTAAATTACAGCTGGATCGTTCATCTGCAGAAGATGATAGAAATGGAGAACGATCATTTGATAGACTTCGACCTGATGATCAAGTTTAAAGTATCAGGTCGAGTTTGATTTCTGTGAGCTTTTTGTCACATTGAGGTTTGTATGTACACAATTTTTGTTTTATTTTCTTCCCTTGGATTTTAAAATTTTATTTGTAAAAAAATAAAATAATAAAAAGAAGATAGCGCCTTCTTTAATTTGATGGCAATGTCCAAAACCCCTTATTCAGAGTTGGTTCCAAGAAAAAAGAAAAAAAAAAAAAAAAAACCCCCCATATATAACAATATAACCCTTTAGTAGTTCTTATGAAATAATTTTTGCCCATTTATTTGGAGTACAAAACATTTTGCTTAATAAATTAATAATACGATATTAAATATCATTAAACCATTAAATTTTTCTATCATTCAATTGCATAAAATTAATTAATTAGTATAAAATTTCCAACTACTCTAGGTTAAATTTTAAATTAAAAGATTCCTATCATCCATGTGAATAGTAGACAATGTCAGCTAGCCAGCCAGCCAGCTATTGGGTAATAAAGAACCAAGTGACAACGAATTGGAGTTGTCCCTTTACTTGGAGGACAATTCATATGAGTTAAAAAGAGTTTAGAACATTTCCTTATTAATGAAATAATACTTAAACGTCGTCCTAATCAAGATGTTTTAGGAGTTTAATTTGTTAGCATACGTAAAACGATTTCTGTGTTTTCTTAAACCGTCCACATTGCCTTCTAATCTCATTCTCAAGAAAAACTTTCAGGTTCACACTGCTTTCTGATATATAATATAATAACAACAATAATGGAAGTAAACGACAGTGTCATTCCTTATCAATAATGGCTCCACAAGAGGAGTAGCAAAATCAGTTGGTTGTTAAAATTTCAAATTAGTTTAAAAAAAAAAAATCTATAAAAAGTCACTATTGATTGCCAGAAAAATAAATTGGAGATGGTCCCGGTGAAGCGGTCGACAGAACTCGATGTCGGTGTGTATGGTCTAGAATTGGAGGTTACAACTTAGTTTTCCCAGTACTTCAAATGTTTCAAAGTTTTAGATGGTGAATATACCAAGAGCGATGACTGTAAGTATTTGATTGATTTAGAAATTATAGCACGTTAATCTTAAGTGTACTCTATATAATGTGAGATTGACGATTAATGAATTTGAAAAACAAGAACCAATTATGATGCGTGATATTATTCCAAATTATGACCCAAACCATGCATCGTGGCCACAACTTTCGCAAGAAGTCTTCTTTTTTTTTTTATGTACATAGTGCACGGCATAATCGAGGCCACAAGAGCTAGAAAGATATTCTCAACAGACCATTCCATCGTTGTTAATCGTTTTCCATCCCACTATTTTGTTCCAAAGACGAAGACGAGACAGGAAAATTGAAACTCTTAGCTCCTTAATATGACATTTTCGTATATTTATAAATTCGTAATTATCTGCGAGGGGTTTTGTAGGCCACATTTTCCGTTATGGAAGCAATCAGTTGACTGATAGAGTTTTCAGTATTCCAGGAGGCCATCAACAAGAAATGAAAATTTAATTTGCTTTTTCAGTATTCCAGGAGGGTATCAACAAGAAAATGAAAATTTAATTTGCTTTCTCTTCATTGGATGAAATGAACAAATTCTAGCTTAGTTTACTTGCTCATTTTCGACCTGAAATTCTCGAAATGTTTTCTGTCAAAGGACTAATGATGCTACTAAAAAAGATCCTAATGATAACATTATTGCCCAAGAAACAGAGACAATCTCGAGTATAGACTTTTCCCTGCTCACTTCTAGTCTCCAGAACATCGCTCCAAGACGATCCAAGTTATCGGCAAAGCCTACCTTCAATGGGGATTCTTTATAGTAGGATATTTTCTCTTAAGTAAAACCTAGTGATCACTTTCATTCATATAAATGAGTATTGAGCATATCTTAATGTGCATGAGTATATATATAAACTTAAGGTAATATTTGATGGAGTACTCTTACTGAGAGATGAGATGCAGGTAAGAAACTTTTTGATCCAATAAGGTGGGGGACAAGCTTCAATGTAAATGTTGGTAAGACACTTTTCTGGAGAGATCATCTCACAGTCCATGTTCATCCCAAATTCAATGCTTCGCAGAAGCCTGCTGGCTTTAGGTGTTTCTCTCAAATCTTGACTTCTTTTGTTGGACTTTCTCTAGCCTCTAATTAACTAGAAACTTCCGTTCACTTTACGGTAGAAAGGATACATACATACATAAATGTGTGTGTGTGTGTGTGTGTATATATATATATAATTTAATTTATATAATTAATATATATACTAAATTTAATTTAAATTTTTGAAAGTATATTAATATAATAATTAAGAAATTAGTATAAAAAATTATATAAAATTAAGAGATTCTCGATTTTTTTTCATATGTGTGTATGAGAATATAATATTTTATTAGTTATTTATATTTTCTGTTCTTATAATAAAACTCTAAAAGAATATTGTAAAAAAAGTAAATAATTGACTACAAAATTATCAAAAGTGATTTTAAAATTCTCTCACTTACAATTTTCATTGTCAACATAAAAGGACCATACCTTCACTTATGGAGGTCAATCCCCACCAAACACTTTCATTATCAATGTAGGAGGATCATATGGAGATAACCTCTTATAGAGGTCAATCTCCCCCGCCTAACATTTTCATTATCAATATAGGAGGATTATGTGGAAGTGATTTTTTTAGCCTCTGTACATACGCGCGCGTATACACATATGCACAAAGATAATATTTTTAACCTCTACACATACGCACACTAATTTTTTTAGCTTCTGCATAGACACATGTGCACACGCACAGAGATAATTCTTTTAGTCTCTACACACACACACACACACACACACACACACACACTATTGTCAACATGGGAGGACCATATGAAACACACACACACATCCTTTTGACAACATGGGAGGACCATATGAAACACACGCGCGCGCGCACACACGCACACACACCATTATCAATATAGGAAGACCATATGAAGCTAATTCTTTTAGCCTCTACACATACACATTATTGTTAATATGGGAGGACCATACGAAAGTAATTCTTTTAGCCTCTACACACACACACACACATAGGAGGATCATATGGAGGTAACTTCCTATAGAGGTCAATCTTTACCTAACACTTTCATTATTAATATAGGAGGATTGTATGGAAGTAGTTTTTTTAGTCTCTGCACGTGTGCGTGAACGTATACACATATATAGAGACAATTCTTTTAGCCTCTCTATACACACACACACACATTATTGTCAACACACCCTATTATATAACAGCATCTTAGGATTAAACTACTCAACTAACACGGTATATTGTCATACACAGTTAGTAACTAATTTACTAAGTGCACCCCATTTGAAATTTGAGAACACCCTTGATAATTAATAAATTTAAAAATGAAAAAATGGCACAATCAGTGATTTTCACATAGATGAAGTGAGATAGTCTTTTTTTTCCCCCTCTAGGTAAGCCATTATTGAATTTAGTATTTTGAGAAAAATAGCCACACCAGAGAACTCTTGATTTTGAAAATAAATAAATATGGAAGGCTTAATTGTAGAAGTTAAAAACCTTAGGAAACTCCAATACGACATCTTCTGAGCTAGATGTCGATGTTGAAGTTGACATGACCGGAATAATGCATATCGTGGCCATAATTTCTTTCCCATTTACACTCATGGCCACAAGAGCTAGAAAGAGTACGTAAATATCTGCACGGCAATTCGTAGTCCACATGTTCCATTGTGGAAGCCACAGAGAATTTCAGTATTTAAAGACGGGCATCTAAAAGAAATGAACGACCACTTTCAATTTGCTTCCTCTTTATTGAATGACGTGAACATATTCTTGTTTGGTTTACTTAGTTCAATTTTTCACCTGAAATTTCTAACATGTTTTCTGTGAAAGGACTCGTCGAATCAGGTTGTCTCAAATCCGATCTTACCAATTATATCTTCAAAACAGATCCTAATGATAACGTTATTGTCTCAGAAACAGAAAAAATCCCTATTATAGACTTTTCTCTTCTAACTTCTAGTACTCCAGAACATCGTTCCAAGACGATCCAAGCCATCGGTAATGCATGCCTCGAATGGGGATTCTTTATGGTACGATATTTTCCCTGTGGTCAACCAGTAGCGATCACTTTCATTCGCATGAGTAAGTATTGAGTATATCTTAATGTGCATCAGTATATGTAAACTTTAGGTAATAAATCATGGAGTACCCAACACACTGAGAGATGAGATGATAAGGGCAAGTGAGAATTTCTTCCATCTGTCGGAAGTGCAGAAAAGAGAGTATGCAGGTAAGAGACTTTTTGATCCAATAAGATGGGGGACAAGCTTCAATGTAACTGTTGACAAGACGCTTTTCTGGAGAGATTATCTCAAGGTCCACGTTCATCCCAATTTCAATGCTCCTCACAAGCCTGCTGGCTTTAGGTATTTCTCTCAAATCTTGACCTCTTTTGTGAGACTCTCTCTAGCCCCTAATTAAGTCGAAACCACCATTCTCTTTAAGAGTACAAGGACGCATATATATATCTAGCTACATGTGAATATTATGTTTTAATAGTTATTTATTTTTTGGATTCTTATAGTGAAACTGTACAAGAATATTGTAAAAAAAGTAGAGAATTGGCCGGTGAATTACTGAAAGGGATTTCAGAAAGTTTGGGATTGGAACAGAGCTACATACATAAGGCAATGAATCTAGGGTCAAACTCTCATCAGCTGCTTGTGATCAATCTATACCCTCCTTGTCCGAAGCCCGAAGCAGTAATGGGGCTTCCTCCCCATTCGGATCATGGCCTCTTGACCATCCTAACGCAAAATGACCTTGGAGGGCTTCAAGTAAAGCACCGGGCCAAATGGGTTCCCGTCAATCCCTCGCCTAACACTTTGGTTGTCAACATAGGAGACCATATGGAGGTAATTCTTTTGGCCATGTGTGAGACACACACACACACACACAAGTTAAAGAATCAAGAATTTTTATTTTTCATGCAATTTTTATATTATTTATTTATTATTGAATTAATTTTAATTAAATAATTAAGATTATATTTTATATTTGTATTAATTATAATATATTAATTACATATATTAAATTTAAGTTTAATTATTAAGAGGTATTAAGTTAATAATTAAAATATTAGTATAAATTATTATATAAAATTAAAAAAATTTTAATTCTGTAATTATATGTATATAATAATAATAATAATAATAATAATAATAAGTAATTTTACCTACTCTTATTTACAAGTATGCAAAAAGTGGTGACACCGTTTAATTAAAGAAGAGTGAAAAGTACATAAATTGATAAATAATAATAATAAGAAGAAGAAGAAGAAGTTAATAGAAGTACTCTCGATTCATTCGATTCACATAGAGAGGAGAGAGAAAAAAAAATTGTTATTTAGTTGATGCTGATGTTCTGACGCAGTGGCACCTGAAAAAACTCTCTCATTTGAAATTGTATTTTGCATTTCAGATTCTGAGTAACGGAAAGTACAAAAGCGTATTACACCGAGCCGTGGTGAATAGCAAATCAACAAGAATTTCCATTGCAACAGCGCAAGGGCCTCCGCTGGACACAGTCGTAAGTCCTGCTCCGAAGTTATTGGATCTTGAAAACCGACCCGTATCATATCGTGGAATTAAATATAAGGAGTTTTTGGAGCTTCAGCAAAGCAGTGAACTCAATGGCAAATCCTGTTTGGACCGTGTTCGCATTTGAAGATTCTATGTTCCGAGTTGGAAGATAAATAAAATTGTTTATCTCTTCTACGCGTTTGTGATGTTCAACTTTCTAATTATCAATTAAAAATGAAAATTAAATGTTCCTATCTTAATAAAAGATAATTACTTCAATCAAATAATTCAATGTTGCCGGCTCAAAGCTTTGATTATGTCATATTTACCCCCCATCTGACTACTCCCTTTTCTAGTTTATGCTATAAAAGATTTCCTTTTTCTCTCAACCCTACACGAAGACGACATTATATCAGTAGTTACTTGACACGTTTACATGGGTACGTTCGACTAACAGTAATAAAAATTTTGAAAAAGAAAACGACCCTTTTAAGTATCAATTTTGCAGTTGTGTCTCTTTAGATCAATTAATTTGTTCAACAATTTTCTTTGAATTGATGGGCCGCCTAAATAAACCACTAATGTTCTTTGGCATCATCAAAGATAAAAGCCTCCTTAGTCAAAGCAACGTTATCAACCAAAAGCCAGAGCTCCTCCATCCGCCGTGCGATTCTCCGTGCCACCAGTCATGGCTCGTCTTCTCCTCCGTCTGATAAGCACATCGACGCCGTCCTCTCCTCCGGAAACGGGTCACTCCCTAGGGCATGCTCATGCATTCAAGCTCTTATGGACCGCTCGCATGGCACACACAACTCTTTTGTTGCCCTGAAGTGTCTGTATACAATCCATCGTGTAATTACAAGGGGTTCGTTTATTTTAAAAGATCAGCTTTCAATTTATCCTTCTTTCGGCGGCCGAAATTTTGTTAATCTATCAACGTTTCACGATGATTCAGACCCGGAAAGATGGGAATTGTCTTCGTGGGCAAGATGGTACGCAGGTGTTGTGGAGCAAAATTTAATGGTTTCTAGGGTTTTGGGTTATTACCTTTCTTCTTCAAATGGTAAAGACATAGAAGAGAAGCTTTTGGCTTCAGTAAGCTCAGATTTGTTGAGAGAGAAAGATTCTCTAGTGGGGTTTGTCCAGGAGATAACTAATGTGCCTAACTCGTTGCATCTTCAAAGGAACAATTTGGTTTATGAGATCGTGAGATTGGTCAGCGAAGATTATAGATTAATACAGCGTGAGAGTTTCCCTCCGAGTCGTTGAACTTGGGGAAAGAACGATGTTTTGGAGTTTTGATGAGTTGACTCAACTTTGGAGTCATTTGCAGAAATTTGAGGAGTGCAAAGAGAGATTGTTGTTATTGTTTGTGAATAGGAAGAAAAATGATAGGTTGTGGGATGTGATTAGCGAAACAAAGAAAAAAAAATTGAGAGGGAGATCAATAAAAAGGCAGCGTCGGTGAAAATATGGACAAGAGATGAGTCAGGCGAAGTGACTCGTGTCAGGGAACGGTTGCCGCAGTTGAGACGGTCGTTTCTGTTCAACTCTGGTGGCGGTAGTGCATTATTGGGACTAGACAGGGTTCCTTTTAACTGATCCACGGTTAGATTTTGACCTGTAAAAATGCACGTGGTAAATAGACGGCAATTATGCGCTTTGAAACAGAACTTGGACCGGTTCGGGTGGTACTTGGATGAGGCCCGAATTCAAACAAATTCCGGGAATTTTATTGGCCCAAAACAACATTTTGGGTATCAAGTGTATAGTGTTTTGATTTCTCTAATGTTTTATGTTCTTCTAACTCTCATTCTTCGTTCCTATTGTTGATGGCATGTTCTGCTAATTGGTCGTGGTTTCTGTGCACCCATTAAAAAGACCATGATTTGTTTAATTATCTTGTCGAATGACTTATGTTTCAGCATATCCTAGTAATTTATCATGTTATAATCCTTACAAAACCTTCTTATTTTATGCGATTTAATATTAAAAAAAGTTACAAAAGTAAACACACATGCCCATCAACATTAATAACGTGTAATTTTCATTAAAAATAAAAAAAGAAAAAATGGCTCAAAACTTGTGAGAATGGACGAAGGATATCGATTCATTTTCATAATTATCAAAAAATGAAGTGAGGGCGGGCAAATTATATATCAAAAATTCCTTAGTGTGTAGTGGCATCAAGCTTGATCCTTTGATTGATTATCCTGGTTGTCTTGATCCTTCCATTCATTATCTTTGTTGTCGTCGGACCATCTACTTATACGGTTGCTGGCAACTTCAGCCTGCAAATTCACACTCGTAATGACCGATAATTAACAACTATAAACATACATGAAAGGAAAATATGCAGGAAACATTTGAAAATTAGGTATGATAAAACTCTTAATTACCTCCTTTTCCCAATCACATAGGACTGTTATTATTGCCAAGATAATTGTTTGGACAGCAGTCCCGCCAAAGATCATTCCACCCCATATACCCTGCAACATCAGCAATCCAATGGCAAATAATTAATCATTGTTAAAAAAATTTCCCAATTGATTTGCTTTTCTCTTTAACAATAACATGATCACAAAATAAATATCATCTAAGCTTACCATAATACCCCAGTCGAAGGCCCATCCCATCACAAATCCAAGAGGTAGCCCAATAATGTAGTAGCAGCCAAGATTTATGTAGGCAATTGTTGCTTGCCAACCGGATCCCACTGCCACTCCTGCAATTTTCAAAAGAATTAATCACGAGGCGTCATGCTTTTAATATTTTCTCGGTGGTTGTGATATAGAAATTTACCTGATAAAACTGGTTGAACGCTGTTTAAAAGAACTGTGGTGGCTAAGAGACAGGAAAGTTTGTCGACTTCTTTGACAACATCGGCACTGGATGTGAATATCAAAGCAATCTTTTCTCGGAGTATCAAAATAAGGATGCAGAAGACGAGACCAATAATGCTGGATTGAACCAAGGCCACTTTTGTGGCGTATTTTGCTGCCTTGCCATTGCCAGCTCCTAGCTCATTTGCTACTCTCACTCTGTCAATTTTTATGTATGGCATATTATTAGTGTTAATTAAATTAGTAAAATAGAATATTGAGTTAATGCAATCAGATAATTAGTTTGTACCCGGTAGCCGCCAAGAAGCAAAATGGAATCGTCACTTCCCACCCATTAATATTCATGCTGCAAAACAAATCAGAAAGAGATTTGTTACAGAAATTCTGCATTCTTATTTACCTTGTTTATTCATTTATTTATTTTTGGCACAAGTATGAATATTAACACATACCACACAGACAAGGCGTCGAAAGCTGCAGTAGCATCCTCCAAGTACCCAGTCATCAACAGCAGTATTCTGTAGTACCAATTTTCCAAACTGCGCAAAATATCAAAACAAATGATAAATTCGACAAGACTCCAATGTCCTGACTGTTGTGATAAGATGAAACAGAGAAATTGTTTAAAACAATTTTACAGATGACAGAGTTGATATACATATATATGTACCATAACATGACGCCGGAACCTGTAGAGAGTTTTAAGAACTCCC
Organism: Khaya senegalensis; assembly: GCA_032402905.1. NCBI lineage: Eukaryota > Viridiplantae > Streptophyta > Magnoliopsida > Sapindales > Meliaceae > Khaya > Khaya senegalensis. Next base: position 5,433,388 of record CP135544.1, on the reverse strand, counting down.
ATATCCCGCAAAGAGCCTGTGACGAGAAACCAGTCCAAGTCAAAGGGCACCAGCCCAACACAACGTAACCAAAAAGCACCACCGACAAAACCCACCAAGAGAGATTCAAAGCAGCAACTGCACCGAAAATACCGAATTCTAACACATATACGAATAGCCAATTTGTCAACAGATTAACCCCTAAAGCCAACAAAGGAACAACTGCTAACACTCGTGTCTTTTGCTGGCTCAGCAAGAACTTATTTATTGGTAAATAGAACGCAAAGCAGAAATGAACTGGTATCAACCAAAGGGTCAATTCGCCTGAGAGCTTCGCCACCTCATGAGACTGTCCTAAGAATTTCAGAATAGGAGTGGCGAAAATGTAGAACGGCAAGAGCACGAAACAACACAAAAACAGGACAATCCACGACCTTTGCAAGTAAATGCCCAACATGTGGTATCTCTTGGCTCCAAAAGCTTGTCCACAAAGTGTCTCTAACGCGCTTGCCATTCCTAACTGATAGTTGTCCGTCAAACCAAATAACACAAGTTAGAGAGAAATTTAGAGAGCGAGACAAAGATATACATGGCTAATTAAGTTAAATAATAAATACCAGTAGGCCATAATTGAAACCCAAAATGACAGTAATGGAGACGGAGATGGCAGCAAGTTCAACATCACCAAGGTGCCCGGCAAAAGCTTGACTGATGACATTCAAGCTGAAGGTAGATAAGCGAAAGAAGATATAAGGTCCAAGGATGTGCCATAGCTTCTTTGACTCAATACAGACCCTCGATGTAAGACTCTTATTTTCTTGATCATCATCTCCGACGTTTTGGAGCAATGGCTGATTGAGATTTTCACTCCCCATTACTGACTCTTATAATTATTTGAACCTAGCTAGACCACAACTTAGTTCTTGTGATTACTGATATATAGAGAAAGAAGTAGGAGTTTGAAAGTGACGGTGAAACTATAAACCGACAGGAGATTCAAATCTTCAATGCTATTTGCCAGCTGACCGAAAATCTAGAAATATTAATTGATATAGTGCGAGTATTGTTGACTTGTATAAAATTTTAGGCTACAATGCATCAGGATTGTGGACGAAGAGCTTATGCTAAGAACATCTCTTATAACTATAACTCATTTATATATATATATATAGTAGGGTAAAGCACACATCAAAAGATTTCGTTTACAACTAGATCTAACACGTATATTATTTATGACAACCACTGTTAGATTTCGGGCAATTCTATTTTCTGGCCCGTTAATATCTGAAACAAAATCTGGTCAATAAAGTAGTGTGAAACAAAATGTCATTGTCTGGAGTACTACTGCGCTGATGATTTATGATATATAGAACAAGAAACGTAGTGTATTTGTTCTTGTGTTAAGTCAAATATTGTAAAAATCAATTAAGAACATGAGACAAAATGTTGCTGTCCGGAACGGATATTTGTCTAATGTCAATTATTGTTGATTTCTAGAGTCGTAGTTTCACATGCGATCAGCAAAAACAACTGTAACTACTATTTGTTCAAGCAGTCTAATGAAAGATAATCCTACATCAAATACAGATTCCCAGGAATTTCAGTAGCCAATGTGTAGGCTGTGTCCGGAATTTAAAATGTTATGAGGTTTATTTACTATATATGTTTTGAAAATTTACAGTTGAAGCAGTAATTGGAAACAACAACCCTAACTTAAATTACCTTAACTATGACGGCGAATAGAAAAGATACGGGGAGGAGCCGAGCCACATACGTGAGTTTCGAAAAGATTATGTTTCAGTAACTCAACTGGCTTTGAAGGCGAAATATGGGCAGACTTAATTATTTGCTTCAGCACAGTTCAACGAACAAATATCCCTAATTATTTCAACCTATCTCGCTGGGCCACCATTTAGAACGCGTGGTTGGTAAGAGTTGGTGAACCTGCAGATTTATGTCTGATTCTTTTATAGAAACTGCTGGGATTTGGTAGCTGTTCGCAAATCTTCATCTATTAAGTTGATTTCCAGTACCGTTCACGCTTTGTATAAAATTGCAGGGCATCTCATACAAAGTTTATTCTGTTGGCACTTGGTAACGTGCATTGCATATATGGATGAAGAGTTAACGCACAGGACACACTACAAGATCTAGTTCATAGATAATTATATCTAGAAGTTAATTCATATTATTTAGTTGAAATGCTAAAATATTGTGCAAAAAATTGTTAATACTATGGATTTAGGATGTAGAACGTGACCCAGAATGTCCCGATCAAAGAAATATTGTAAATTTATCGAGCCGTAGCCTCACATGGAGATCTGCAAACACTACTGTAAACAATTAACACTGACCCACAACATTGCTGATATTAATGGTTACTGGGATTTCTGAATTAAAAATTATTTATTCATTTATTTATTTCTCTCTGTCTCTCTCTCTCTCTCTATGTATTACGTAGCGATGCATGGCTCAGTATTCATAGCTTTTGTATAATTCATTTTCATAAATGCATTGACATGATTGTCCTCTTTTTTTTTTTTTTCTAATTTTTTTTCCTCTAAAGATAATTTTGTTTTCTAATGTAATGATGGACTGTGATTACATTGAATTTACCTAACACATTTTGGTGTCTTAATTTGAAATAACGAATATGTGCTAAATACAAAGTCCTTTGTGTCTATAAAATAAGGTACATTCTCATTCTAAAAGACAATATATATATATATATATATAATAATGAAAAATGAAGCATCCAATGAGACCCAAAAAAACAGTCGCACTTGGGTCACAACCAATCACAGATAAACACTGTTCAACATTGCAGAAATAAAAACTTTGATGCTTTCCCATGTGCCTTGAAATTTGAGATAACAATCAATAATTTAGATCAATCATGGGATACAGCTCACATTTTCATCATCGTTCATGCTTTGAGCATCTGCCATAAAAAGATGCACCAAAGTTTGAAGTGCAGAACATACTATTAATAAAAATTGAAGAGAAATGTTAGTTAGAATTTGACAAATTTAGTAACAATAATTTTAAAATATTGTGAACTGTTTAATCAAAATTTGACAAGTTGTTTAAAGAACTCAGTTAAATTTTGATTAAACAGCTCACAATATTTGAAAATTATTATTGTTAATTTTTGTCAAATTGACAAATTTTCTTTAAACAACTTGACAAATATTGGTTAAACAGCTCACAACATTTCAAAATATTTGCTGCTAAGTTTGTCAAATTCTTACTAACATACATACATACATATATATATATATATGTATGTATTAATTTAAAATAAATTATTTAACTTCATCAAATTTTGATTAAACAGCTCACAATATTCTAAAATTATTGTTGTTAAATTTGTTAAATTCTTACTAATATATATATATATATATATATATGTGTGTGCGCGCGCGCATGTGTATATATATGTGAGATAAGATCAATAATTTCTTTAAATTATATAAATTTTTATATTAATTTTAAGCTTTAAGAATAGCAATGTATTAAGAATAAAATTAAATAACATAAATGCTTAAAATGCATTAATTAGAGTCATTAAATAAAAAAAATGAGAGAAAAATTTAAGAATAAAATATATTAATAATTTTAATTCATACAATATTTATTTCATTCAATCCTAACTCTTAATAGATTATTAATTTAAATACTGAGAATTAATATAAAAATTTATGTTATATTAAAGAGTTGTTGATCTTACCCTTAAAATTTTTAGATGCTTAAGCAATGGCTAAAAAAACAAAGAAACAAAAGGTGACAAAGTTGATGCTATTATAGAATAATTTATGAAAAAAAAAAGTTTAAGCACAGAATGGTTACAATAAAATTATTATAAAGAGCGTTAATAGTCTAATAAATAAATAAACAACAAAATTATATTTTTCTTAATTTTAATAAAATAATTTTTTTAATCCTTTTTAAAAAAGAAACTAAAGGAGGTATGAGTTTGTAAAATCTAATTCAATCCTACCAACTCGATGTGATGTAATATATATATATATATATATATATATATATATATTATATTAGATTTTGTTGAATCAGTGGATTGTGTGGCTTAAAAGATTTGAAATTTACAAATTGGCTACACTCCAATCCAATTTGCAAAATAATTTAAATAAAAAGTATTATTTTATTGTTCGTACGTTGTTGGGGCTTGGACGGGGTTTTTTCAATTGTATCTACAGATGGATAAACTGATTGGAAATTGTGTGGGAACGAGTAATCAGAATCCGTGGTTGTTGGAGAAATAGAGCAAGATAAGATCCTCCCGTGCAGAATGAGGCCTGAGCTAAAATCAGAGTTGTGATTTTCTCGGAGACTTAAAATCCGATTTTATGATCGGTGGTAATATTTCTACCTCATATTTGGTCTGCAGGCACCAGCCCTGTTAACAGATTTTATATAATAGATGAACAAAACTAGCGTCTAGTGCCATAAAACTTGATCCTTCGATTTATTATCTTGGTTGTTGGACCATCTCTCTATACGCTTGCTGGCGTATTCAGCCTGCAAGTTCACGCACATTACACAATTTTTCCAAATAATAATACGTTGAGTAATCGTTTGAAAATTAAGTATGATCAAAACTCTTTATTTACCACCTTTTCCCAATCACATAGAGCTGTTATAGTCGTTTGGACGGCAGTCCCACCGGGATCATCCCACCCCCATATACCATACAACATCATTAATCCAACCGTAACTGTACATTTCCAGACCATTGAATTGCACATCTCTTCAACAACGTTGAATTGAGAGAATAACTATTACTAATCTAAACTTACCATAATTCCCCAGTTGAACATCTATCCCATCACAAATCCAAGGGGTAAACCAATCATGCAGTAGCAGCCGAGATTTATGTATGCAATTGTTGCTTGTCATCCTGATCCCACTACCACTCCTGCAATTTCTAATTTGAATTTAAGTACAAGGTATCATGCTTTTAATACTTTTTAACGCTTTAAATGGCTGCAATTCACCTGATAAAACTGGTTGAAAGCTGTTAAAATGAATTGTGGTGGCTAAGAGATAGTAAAGTTTGTCAACGACTTTGAGTACATCAGCACTGGATGCCAACATTAAAGCAATCTTATCACGAAATATCAAAATAAGGATGCAGAATATGAGACTAATAATGGATGATTGCACTAATAGCACTTTTGTAGCAATTTTTCTTAAACAATTTGCCAAATTTTGATTAAACAGGTCACAATATTTTAAAATTATTGTTGTTAAGTTTGTCAAGTTCTTACTAACATACATACAAAAACATACACATGTACGTGTGTATGTTTACACACACACACACACACATATATATATATATATAAAAGATTAATAACTTTTTTTAAATTACACAAATTTTTATATTAATTTTTAACTCTATAATTATAAATTTATTAAGAAAAATATTGAACAAAATAAATATTTAAAATATATTAATTAGAATCATTAAATAAAAATTAAAAAATTAAAAATAAAAATATATTAATAATTTTAATTAATGAAATATTTATTTACTTTAATCCTAATCTTTTAATAAAGTATTAATCTAAATGCTAAAAATTAATGTAAAAATCTATATAATATTGAACATGCCAATTCTGCTCCTAGAATTTTTAGACCACTGAGTAATGGTAAAATAAAAAAATAAAAAAATAAAAAAAAACCCAAAAGCTGACAAGGTTGATGCTATTATAATGTTATGAAAAAATTAAAGATACAATGGTTATAGCAAAATTATTGTAAAGAGCATTAGTCTTCTAATAAATAAATAAATGACAAAATTATATTTTTTTCTAATTTTAATAAAATAATTTTTTTTTTTTAATCCTTAAAGAAACTATAGGAGATAGGAGCGTGTAAAATCTAATTCAATTGGACCAACTCCATCTGATGTAATATATTGTTTATTAGATTTTGTTGAAACACTGGATTGCGTTGCTTGAAAGTTCTGAAAGTTATTGTGGATGCAAATTAACAACAATCTAATCCGATTTGCAAAATAATTTAAATAAAAATAATGTTATTTTATTTTTGGTAGGTTGTTGGGCTTGGACTGATATTTTTTAAATTGTATCTGCAATAGGATAAACTAATAGGCAATTATCAGTGAGAAGAAGTGATCAGAATTGGTGGTTGATGGAGAAATAGAACACGGATAAGATCCTGCCCAAGTGGAATGAGGCCCGAACCAAAATTAGAATTGTGATTTTCACGGAGACTTAAAATCCGATTTTATGATCGGTGGTAATATTTCTACCTCACATTTTGTCTGCAGGCACCTGGTCTGTTAATATATTTCATATAATAGATGAACAAAACTAACGTCTAGAGCCATCAAGCTTCATTGTCCTGGTTGTTGTCGTTGTTGGACCATCTCTTTATACGCTTGCTAGCATACTCAGCCTGCAAGTTCACACACATTATACAATTCTTCCAAATAATAATAATAATAATAATAATACTCTGAATAATTGTTTGAAAATTAAGTATGATCAAAACTCTAATTTACCTCTTTTTCCCAATCACATAGAGATGTTATTATGGCCAAGATAATTGTTTGGACAGCAGTCCCACCAAGGATCATCCCTCCCCATATACCCTACAACATTATGTATCATAATAATTAATGATAGGTAAAGAAACTTAATTTGCCTTCTCTCTTCACCAACATTGAAACGAGAGAATAAATATTATTAAATCCAAACTTACCATAATTCCCCAGTTGAACACCCATCCCATTAAAAATCCAAGAGGTAGACCAATCATGTAGTAGCAGCCAAGATTAATGTATGCAATTGTTGCTTGCCATCCTGATCCCACTGCCACTCCTGCAATTTCTAATTGGAATTTAAGTACAAGGTATCATGCTTCTAATACTTTTTAACGCTTTAAATGGCTGCAATTCACCTGATAAAACTGGTTGAACGCTATTAAAAAGAATTGTGGTGGCCAAGAGATAGCAAAGTTTGTCGACTTCTTTGAGTACATTAGCACTGGATGTGAATATTAAAGCAATCTTATCACGAAGTATCAAAATAAGGATGCAGAAGACGAGACCAATAATCGATGATTGCACCAAAGACACCTTTGTAGCGAATTTTGCTGCCTTGCCATTCCCAGCTCCTAGCTCATTTGCCACCCTTACTCTGTCAATTTTGTATATGGCATGCAAATTTGTGCTGATGTTTGCAGATTCAATAAGTAATAGAGAATATTGAGTAAATAGAATCAATAAGTAATTGTACCCGGTTGCAGCCAAGAAGCAAAATGGAATCGTTATTTCCCAACCATTAATATTCATGCTGCAAAATGAAATAGAGAGAGATTAGTTACAGCAATTAATTCTGCATGCGCATTTATCTTATTTATTCATTTATTTTACTTTTAGCACAAGTAACACATACCACACAGACAGGGCATCGAAAGCCGCAGTGGCATCTTTCAAGTACCCAGTCATCAGTAGCAGTATTCTGTAGTACCAATTTTCCAAACTGCAAAAAATATTAAAGCAAATAATTAATTTGTCAAGACTCCAATTGCCCGGCTGTTTTGATAGCCAGTTAAACAATGAAACAGATCCAACGTTTTTGAAGAATTATAAAGATGACAGAGTTGAACACACACACACACACACACCATATCATAATCCCGGAACCAGCAGAGAGTTTCATGAAATCCCAAAGACCGCAAAGAGCTTGTGTCGAGAAGCCATTCCAGGTCAAAGGGCACCAGCCTAACACAACGTAACCAAAAAGCACTGACAACAAAACCCACCAAGAGACATCTAAAGCAACAGCTGCACCCACAACACCGAAATCTAATACATATACCAACAGCCAATTTGTCAGCAGATTTACGACGAAACTCACTAAAGGAGCGACTATTAACACACGTGTCTTATGCTGGCTCAACAAGAACTTATTTATCGGTAAATAAAACGCACAGCAGAAATTAATTGGTATCATCCAAATTGCCAATACGCCTGAGAGCTCCGCCACCTCATCAGGCTGTCCTAGAAATTTCAGAATCGGAGCTGCAAAAATGTAGAGTGGCAAAAGCAAGAAACAGAACAACAGGAGGACAATCCATGACCTTTGCAAGTAAATGCCTAACATGTGGTATTTCTTGGCTCCAAAAGCTTGCCCACAGAGTGTCTCTAAAGCGCTTGCCATTCCTAACTGATAGTTGCCCAACAAACCAAACAACAATAGTGAGAGGGAATTTAGAGAGGCAAGCATATATCTATAGCTTAGTTGATTTGTTAAATTAAATACCAGGAGTCCATAAGTGAAACCATTAATGACAGTAATGGAGATGGAGATGGCAGCAAGTTCAACATCACCAAGGTGGCCAGCAAAAGCTTGACTGATGACATTCAAGCTGAAGGTAGATAAGCGGAAGAAGATGTAAGGTCCAAGGATGTGCCATAGCTTCTTTGATTCAATACACACCCTCGTTGTAGGGCTCTCATGTGCTTCATCTTCATCTCCTCCTACTCCTAGCAGTGGCTGATTGAGATTTTCGCACCTATTGTTCATACTCCCCATGAGAAAATAAATGTCAATTATTTGAAGGTAGCCAGGGCACAACTTAGAACTTGTGATTACCTATAACAGAGGCAAGAGGTGTAAATCTAGAGGAGATCCTTTCAGAAAGTCGATATATTTATTAATTAGTTAATGACAAGCGGTCGCATTTGTGAAAATTTTAATTATTTGAATGAAAAATAAATTATTTATTTATTTGTTGGTGAAAAGTGATCGGGATAAGACTAGGGGAGAGAGAAAGAAGAAAAGCACAAATTGCTTTCCTTCACTGTTGGAGAAGGTGTAAATAATTATTGTATTCGTTGGTGGAACTGGTGACAATGACAAGACAAAATGAGAACAGCGAAAAGAAAGAAATTCAGGAGGGTCGTCCAATATGTCCAAATTTAGCTATTATTTGATTCTTTTTTTGGTAATGTTGTTACAACAATTAGAAAGAAGTTCGCTGTGTTTATCGAATATGTCCTTTTGTGAGTGGGTCCACCACAAACTCTTCTTTCCAGGCACTTCACTCTGTAGGTGGCAGTGATAATAGTAGTTTGGGAAAATGACTTGCTGCCTTTTGATTGCCTTTCTAACATTATAATTTGTGAGGACATTGGATTCTTCTCTTTCATCATCTCCCCACTCAACACTTTTGCTTCAATTTTGCATTTACATAATTAATATTCACAACAAAAATAACGCTTTGGCTTTGGCTTTGGCTTGTAACTTGCACCAATGGACAACTTCAAGATACACGCAAGACAGCTCTCTCTTTACTCGAGCTTCACCCTAGTTTTCGAACTATAGATCTGGCTAACACCTTTTCTCCCTCGTTGCAAGTAAATGTACTACTAATTGAGGGCTTCACGCAACACATGTAAAGTTACAGATATTATAAACGAATAATTCTCTTAATAATTATGATTACATCCGCTGATTTCCCTCTTGGAAGAAGGATGTGAAATAATAATAAATGCCAATATTTAACTTTTTAAGACATTTGTTTTTTTATTTTATTCAAAATTAATTAAAATTTTGTTAAAAATAATAATAAATACCAAAATTTAATTTTTTTTAAAGACATTAGATTTTTTTATTTTATTTAAAATTAATTACAATTTAGTTAAAAATTAGTTTTTAAGACAAAATTTATATTTATATTTTTAATTTTAGTAATTAATTGAATTAGAAAATTAAAAATGTTTGAAATTATAATAAAAAATAAAATTTATTTTTTCAATTGTCAATTTTATTTTAGTTAATTTCTTATGCAATATTTAGTAACAATTAATTGTTTGTATATTTTACAACTAAGAATATCAAACTAACCATTGTTGAAGATTACATTTGATAACCACTTTCATGTAAATACCAGCTATTTAGTACAATTTGGAGTGGCAGTTTACATTAGAAGAAGAATGATTGGGACACAAGTCAATATATTAAAATAGACTTATTTTGTGCACTTCTTATTTATCGAAAATCTACATTATTTGTTTATCTTTATTCATTATATATTGTTGCATGAAGTACATAGATGACAATAATAACAAGATGTGATTTCTCAAGAAGGGGGGCAAGCTATTCATTTTTTTTCTAATTAAGTTTGGTCTTCTCATTAGCCTTAATTACGAATATTTTCTTGATTTAAATATATCTGAAAGTACATGATTGATGAATGTATTCTTTGGCGATCAAGACATCTTTACTTTGGATAATATGGAGATAATTTATGACAAGTTTGATTTTTTTTACCATGCTAGACATCGACTTGGTACGATTGTCATTTTTTTACCTACTTGAGAGGTTGCTGTTTGGTAGGAGTGAATGAGCTCATATAAATTTATAGTTGCTGGATATGTTGGAAGATGTTGACCAATTTTATAGGTATTCATAGAGATTTATTGTATTTCATTACACAATACAATTTTTATGACAATTAATCTTTGCAAAATACAATAAATACAAGAGGGATACACTGCGTTTAGAGGAGTCCAATAAAAATTTTAAGAAAAAGTATAATATTATTAAGATGCCTATTTCATTTCAAGTATTTATCAAAAATAATTATACTAAAGTTGTAATTCTTATTTTTAGTGTATTACTTTGCTATAGTTATAATTTTTTGTTATGTAAACACATATCTACAAGTCAGTGCCTTACTTGTAAGATCATATTGCAACATAAATGAACAATGACATCTCACATATCTTGGGTTAAAGAACCTTAAACAATCTTGGTCAAAAAATCATATATAGGCTCTTGCTCGTGTAATTTGTAGTAAATACTTTTGCATACCATATTAATTTACTATAAGATTAACTATTACATACTCACAATTGTTAAAATTTATTAATATGTATTTTTGTAAAGATTGTAAGTGCTTCCTATATTACAACCCGAACCCATCAAGAGTAATTTATTGTACGTCGAATAGTTATTTTAGATAACTCAAACAAATAGCACATATAAGGGTATTTTACGAACTAATAAGACTTTTTAAGACATATGCTCGAGATTAAGACTCCTTCTTTATGCTACATTTAACACAGATAAAAGTTATAAGTGTGATATAATTTTTTTTTTTCAATTATTTGAAATGCATTAATGTGTCACTGAAACATAAACAAATATTTGTTACAAGACACTCAGTTATATTATTTACCTATGTTACACCACATTATTCCCCTTCACTACTATAATACTATTCACACATGTACATGTCGCATTATTCTATGATGTTGTTATTGTATTACTCACCTTATAGAAGGAACCTTAGGAGGATATAATAATTATTTTATAAATGAGTCATAAAATACTGTTTTTTTTTTTTTAGCGTGCATAAGTGATAGGTGAAAAAAATTATTATCTCAAAAAGTTATTGTTAAAAAGAAAAATAAGGAGCTTATGTGTCATTAACCATATATATACAGAAAGGGAGACGGAAATTCAAAACCCTAATTTCTATTCTCCAAGCGGCGACTTCCGATTGTAGTCTGTAAAACTATGGAAGAGATCGAATTACTTGAATCTTCCAGGAATTTTCAGAGCCTTTCCTTCATTGACAGTAAGGATTCTAAACTTAATTATTGCTTTGTTTTGTTTTTACTTTATTGTCTTGATGCTGAGATTAGGATGCTATAAATACATGTTTATGCATTAATTAATTTATTTATTCAAGTAAAATAATATATAATGAACTTTGTTTAAATTTATATAATATATTTACATGCAATGATTCCAACTGCCACTCATTGAAATTGGTAACTTAAAATATTCATTTATGCCTCCACTCATCTACAATTTGTGTAATCTAATAATGGCATATTAAAAATTATTATATGTATATGGAAAGGCTGGCAAAGAGCAAATCAGACACTTTTCTTTGATTTTGTTTTAACTCTTTATGATATATTGTGATTTATCTTTATCATGCTCATCTGTTTATTGTAGCATTTTTTGACCGAGCCCACATGTAACCATTGTTTTCCATGTGTTATCAATAAAACTCTTAAACCATTGTTTCTAACTTTGTTGTGTAGGATTACATTAGATTTTTTAATAGAGTCGACTTCAGTTCCTAATGTCGAGGTGAATTTGACTGAATCGGTAGACGATAATGACATACAGCTAGATGAGTCACATAGACATGATGCAAAACGCAAGGGAAGACAAACAAACAAAGTTTGAGAGATTTTCGAGAAATCGCCTCTTAATGCATTTTCGAATGGAAAATTGCAATCGAAGTGCAAATTACGTGGAAAACGATGGATTTCTGAAAGTAGCTATGGGACAAGTAATATGAATAAATATTTAATCAATTACCTTAAGTTGTCTTCTTCAGGTGATACTCGTCAAATGCTTATAGACCATAGCTCAAGTCATTTCTCCACGTGCTCTACATTTCATTTTACTGTCTACCGTGATATGTTAGCTATGGTACTTGTCAAGAATGATTTACCATTTTAATTTGTTGAGTATGATGGTATAAGAATAATTTTTGAATATTTACAAATTGAAGTTTGTAATATTTCTAAAAATACTACCAAAGCTGATTTGTTGAATATGTATAGTAGAAAAAATGATAGAATTAAAAAAAATAGAGAAAATTGTGGATAAAATTTGTTTGACATATGATTTATGAATTTCAATTAATACATATAGTTATTTATCACTCACTATATATTATATTAATAAGAATTGAATTTTATAAAAGAAATTATTAAATTTTAGTTTGGTGTCACTAACGCATTATGAAAGTAGCTTAGTTGAAAAATTATTGTCATTTTGTCTAAATGGGATATTAAGAAAAATATATTATTCTTAATAATATTGGATAATATTTTTGTTAACGATTCTTGTGTGAATATACTAAAATCTCAATTAAAAATTAAAAATATATTTATGTATAATAGAGAATACTTTCACATTCATTATTGTGCTCATATTATTAATTTAATTATGCAAGATGGATTAAAATTAGTATAAAATAAATTTTCTAAAATTTTTGAAAATAATAAATATGTGAAATTGTCCCAAGTAAGAAGACAGAAGTTTCTGAAGTGTGTGAGATGTGTCTTCGGATGGTAAAAAGCACTTTATTACAAAACTATTTTTTGTTACTTATATTTAAATGATTTTTATTGTAAGCACTTTCCTTAGGAAGATAAGTAAAGTATTTAGAAAATATCAGTTAGTTTTTAATGCTTTTTCATGACATTACTTGTACATTTTATGGGTCAAAAAATCCTACTTCGAATCTGTACTCTCCAAAGTTGTTTGCAGCTTCTTGACTCTGAATGAATATTCTAGCTGCGAAAATGTTTAATTAAAAAATATGAGGGAAAAGATGTTGTCAAAATTTTTAAAGTATTAGTTTAATTTTTATATAATATTGACTATGATAATTATCGTGAATCTTCGTTATAAATTGTTATTTGTTTAGTAGTCATATAAAAAAATTTATGATCGTAATCTAATTGAATTGGAGGATATTTGTGATAAATTATATTCTTTATTTGATGAATATTTTTTTAGCTCATCTTCTTTTCCGGCATCATCTTCTATTCATGTTGGTATTTATCCAAGTGGAATGCAAAATGCAAAAGACAAAGCCAAATTGGACACACACTTAGAGGTAAATTTTAATTTCTTTTCTATACTTTAATTATTATTTTAATAATATTACTTTTAATGAATTATTCTTTTCAATATTGTAAAAGTTTGAAAATTTTGAAAGTATGGATGATGTTTCTGCACAAAAGAGAGCTTTATTTAGATGACTCACGTTTTGATAGGAAGTTTGACTCGGATATTCGTGTGTTTTGGAAAGGAAATGAATTACGCTATCCCAAACTTTCTTTTGTGACTCATGATATTTTAATTATTTCTATATCAATCGTTGCATTTGATTCGGTATTTAGCATTGGTGGTCAAGTTTTTGATCAATATCAGAGTGCACTTAAGTTGAATATAATAAAAGCATTAATTTGCATAAGAGATTGAATTTTTGGAGAGATAAATAATATTTTTGAGATTTTATTAATATTTATTATATTTAAAATTTTGTTAATTTTAATTACTCATAATTTATGTACGTATTTAATATTTTTATTTTATTTTAATTAATACCACGTATTTAAGTATTCAATTGGAAGAATTAGTCAATTTATTTATTCATAATACTCTATCCGAAGAAAGTATTAATTTTACTTAGTATTAAAAGGTTTGAACAATTATTTTTTTTAAATTTATTTAAATTTATATTTAAAATATATTTATTTTTTTAATTTTTTTTCTAGACATTTGGGGCATTGGTGCTACTTACTACTTACTAATATTTTCACTCTCAATATTTTACTTGAAATACTATATTTCAAAATAGATTATTATATTTAGTTATTTGGATAATTTTTATGATTTTTTTAAATAATTGGTGAAATTTTTAATATATTTAAACTTTAATGTAAAATTTAATATGCTTTACGATGTTATATTTTGTTAATGTGTGTTTTTTATAAATAATTTTAATTTTATTTTTTATATAATATATTAATGAATTATTCTTATAATTAGTATAAATGGTTAAACTATTTATATTAAATGATTAATTGGATTAAACAAGTAATTGTGTAAATGAGTTGGTGAATTATATCGCATCAAAAACATAATTATTTTATTAATAAATAGTAATTATGTTATATTTTATTATTTATTTATTAAATAAGTAATGTTTATATTTGTTAATTTTAATATAAATAATAAATATATTATATTTATATCAATATAAAATTTATCTTTCCGTTGCTTGACACATACAAACATAACCTATTTAATTGAATTACTACCTCTACAATCAATCATTTGACGTACAAATCAAAATGTAAAAGAATATGATCACAACTAATTACTGTTATTGTAGCAATTAGACGTGACTGTAGCCTGCGATTGCGGTAAAAAAGTACGATCACAGTTAATTGTTACAATCACAGTAAATTGTTGCGAGAACGACAATGTTAGTCTTTTATTTTCTAGCAATTTTATTTTTCTGTCATTTTCTCTACAACCATTTTTTTGATAATTTCTTTTTATATCACTTTCTTCTTGCAAATTTCTTCAACAATTTCTTTCTCAATAACATATTTAATGTTCTATTAATAAATAAAATTAAAATTTATAAACATTAAAATAAATAACACACTCACCTTTTTTTTTTTGTGTTGTTTTTGATTGAGGATAAAAAATTGAGTGTTTTTTAAGGTTGAAAGTGAAAATGTAAAATGTGTAAAAGTGATAGTGAGAAAGAGAGTTTTGTTTTGATTTGGTTGAAAGAATAATATTGTTCAAATTTATTAAGATTGATTATTGATGATAAAAATAAATTAAGGTTGACCAAATTTATAAATCTTCTTAAAAATAAAATTATTTTAAAAATTTTCTTTTTCTAATCATATCTAACTGTTATTATAATGGCCAAGATGATTGTTGGGACAGCAGTCCCACGGAAAATCACCCAAACGCCCTACAACATCAGTAATAACATGGCTAAATCAAACTACTGAGCTTCATTGAGAATTATTGACAGGAATCGTGCAAAAAAGGGGGTTCAAAATCAATGGATATGTAAACCGAATTAGGTTTAGACAAGATGCCCAAAAGCTAGCATTACCCAAAATATTTGTTAAAATTACAAAAGGGTGCTTGTTTTTCAGAACTTTAAAGGTTATAAAACTTGGGTTTGCATAATAAATAATGCTTGTTGGTCTATAGCTATCGGGTTCAATTGACAAAACTCGGCCGTGAAGTATAAAATAGCTGCAAAGAAACCAAGTCGCATCGCATCCTTCCATTCCCTGCAATAAGAGAACAAACAAAAAAGCCAAAAACTTACAATAACCCCTAATTTAATTTGAAGACACATCCCCATCAGAAATCCAAGAGGGAGAACCTGTAAAATAATTGCATCCCAGATTAAAATTGTACGTGCAAATATTGCTTACCATCCTGATCCAATAGCCACTCCTGCAGCCAGCATCAAATTGGTGATGTTACAGACCAAGGGAATATTATTAATGAACTCAATGACTGTTGCTTGTTTTTCCTTTTAACTATTAACGGTTGATTCTGATCTCCATTTCCTTTGACAACATCCACGACACATTCAGGAAAAAAAAATAAATTTCTGAGAAAAAGAAGTTTCAAAAGTACACGTAAATCAATTTTAAACGAGGAGATTGTTAACATATATGCACTTTCGGAGAAGATTTTGTCGATATCAAGTACCATATACTTTGAAATTTTATACTGATTTTGTGAGCCCATGCAATCGTTTCTTCCTTAATCAACGTTATTCGGTATACTAAATTTTTAGTTTTATTCTTGCAATAAATAATTTTTCCTCAATCAATGAGCAGCAGGCCGCCTGTAGCATTCTACTCCAGATAATATACGAGCTGAAACAGAAACATACCAAATTACAAGTCATTGTCTGCGCATGTTTATTGTACAAGGCAGGGGATCTCGTCATGAGTTAATTAATACAACCCATGTTTACATTACTTATTTATTTATTTTTTTTAGAAATACCCAAATAGTAATTATCACGATCGGCCTTCACCAGTATTATTCTGTATTGAATTCAACCTACAAAATCAACAAATAAAGGTGATTTAATTCCCTAATTAAGTTCAGTTCTTAATAATTGCCTCAGAAATGGATATTGCTGATAATTATATAGTTTATTGGTTATAATTTCATTTTGTAAGAGTGAGGGCCTCTTTGTACAAGCAATTCTATATCGTGTCCCGGCGACAGGGTAGGGGTAATCCTGAGAATCTGTATTTGATAAAGAATTATATGCTAGTAATGCGTAGGATGTCTCCTTTTATGCAAATTTTTGAGCTCTTTAGACGCGAAATTGTAACACATTTTCATTGAATAAAAGGCCTGTAGTTAATTGCTTTTTGTACTGTCAACCAATGGCCCAATGGGTCACATGCTCGAACTACGGCATCACCTGGTGAATAGGAGGAATGCAACATTATTTTGGAAGTGAAATTGCATAAAATAGTTAAAAAATCACCCAACCCAACTAGAGTTAAGAATTGAACATCTCAGAAAGCTGGTCTGTTCTCAGCCGTTGTTAGCCTCCCTTGGTGCTGCACTGCATTCTGTCAAGATCAGCACCTCTCATGCCAGCAGCCACTGTGTCCCCAAACAGCAGAAGCAAGAGACAACCACGGACCAGAACAGCTGGAAGTTATTTGTTTTTTAGTACATGTAATGTAATTCTTTGTTTAGGGTTTCAGTGCCTTAGGCTTGAAAATTCTTGTAAAAGTTCTTAATTCGAAATACACAACTGAATATTCCTCTTAAGTTCTCTGTGTTGTTCATCACTGTTATTGTGCCAAAATCAAACTACCGGTGCATCTGTATAACTAAATGTTAACTTTGGTCATCTGGGTTGGGATTAGACCACTTCTGTACCCGTTGTTTAGCTTTTCCGGTCTCTGAATCCAATAAAATGGCATATCAAATCCATTTGAAACTAGACTTATTCCTCACAAAAAAGAAGAAGAGAAACACAATGTTAAATCCTACCTCTTTTTCCCAATCTCATCGTGCGGTTATGATGGCCAAAATCACAGTTTGAACAAACGTCCCACCAAAGATCATACCGACCCAGATACCCTGGTGTATCAATGAATTGCTAAATAAAAGAAAAAATTCTTACATTGTGTGATTGCATTGATCATATAGTAAGCTAAAAAGACCTCAGCATTTGGCTTCTGTAGAGTTTCAGACTTTTAAACACAGTCAAGCAAAGAAAAAAATACCCAAAAGCCCCAGCAAAATACATGTTAATATAGATTACAAACTTTGCAAAACACATGATGCCTGTCGCTTGATGACTGCCAAAACCACAAGCATAAATAATAGCCACAACAAGCCCGTAGCATGTTCATATTTTCATGAGACAAGAGAACAAAACAGCAGCTAAACTTAACCGAAACACCGAATCTGAAAACCCATCCCATCAGAAATCCAAGCGGAAGTCCTGTCATATAATAAGAACCAAGATTTACGTATGCAACGGTTGCTTGCCATCCTGATCCAATGGCCACGCCTGCAATGATAATCAAACTATTGGAGTAATGATTGGTTGGAAAAAATAATAATAATATTCACCTGAACTGCAATGGCTGCTTGCACACTATCTGAAAATTTACCAGATAAACGAGCTGAACACTGTTATGGAGATTAGTTAAGGCTAAGAGATAAGAGAGATTATAAATTTCCTGGAGGACATCTTGGCTAGAAGTAAATATTAATGTGACCTTGTCTTGAAGAATCATGATGAGTGCGCAAAATATGAGTCGATAACAGTTGATTGCGTCACTGAAACAATGGTTGCGAAATTTCGCTGCCTGGCCATTTCCAGCTCCTAGCTCATTCGCTACCCTTACCCTGTAAATTTCATGACACAACACAATTGATCAGTCCAGTGATTATACCCTTACTCTGTAAATTAATTTCTCCCAACAACTTCAATTTTTCAGATAAATTAGCATCATAAATTTGAGTTTTATTACTGTGTTTTGTGTAAAATGTGAATTGCGATTCGGAAGTAGTGCACGGTAGCGGCCAAGAAAGCTAAGGGAAACGTCATTTGCCATGCATTGATACGCATGCTGCAATAAGATATCAAAATACCAGGAAATAGCTAAACTACACACTAAAATGTGGATTTGGCCAAAACTGAAATAGTGAATAAATTTTTACAGTTACGAAAATCATTTACCAGACAGATAATGCATCCACAGCTAAAGTGGCATTGCTTAATTACCCCGTCATCGGTGTCAATAGTCTATGATACCAATTCTCCAAGCTGTACATCAGAAAAATTTATAAAAAGGAAAAAAAAAAATGTTAAGCAAGAGAGAGGGATACGGATAGCATTACCATAGCATGACTCCAGAACCTACGGAGAGTTTGGTATATTCCCAGAGGCCAGAAAAGGCTTGCATAGAAACACACAGTCCAAGTTATACGACACCCATCAAACGCTGTATACCCAAAAAGCCCAAAAAACATAATCTACCAAAAAATATCGAGAGCCACAGCCCTACTACCAACTCCAAATCTAGAACATAAATCAATAGCCAACTAATCAACACATTCACCACTAAACCCGCCAACGAAACCCATGCTGTCACTTTATTTTTCAGCTGGCTCTACAAGAATCTCTGCAATGGAAACTGAAACACAAAGCTAAAATGCAGTGGTATCAACTACAACGCCACCACTCTGAAAACTCAGTCACATCGTCCGGTTGCTCAAGCCCTTTCAGAATCGGAGTTGCGAAAACGTAAACTGGGAGTTACTGTTCAGAATATCTGTTGACTGCATCAACAATGAGTGTTCAGCCCTGGCTTCACCGTTGGTTTCTCCACAATAGTCTCACTTTTGTATTTTGAACTTCCGATTTTTTTCTCCTTAAATAACTGATACTCAGTTGTACTAGAAGTGTATTTAAACACTCTCAACGAAAAATGAAGGCGTTTTTTTGTTTTGCGAACATAATTTCCCTTGCAAAATATTTGTCTTTCATGGTATCAGAGCCTAAATATAAAAGCTCACGCTGTGTTTCTCGTCATGCTTCCACATAAATATAAACACCAAACCAAATGGCCTTTTCCGAATCCTCCACTACATTTATTGAAAATAATGGCAGCAACACCCAATATTATGTATCACCGGTCTCTTTCAAATTGGATGGACAAAATTATCTCCAATGGCAATCATTGTTTTTGCCTTTTTTACTTCGTAATTCACTCTTGGGATTTATGGATGGTTCTGAATCTACCCCAAATGAGAGTTTACCTGATGGCTCTGCTTATCATGCGTATAGTGTTTGGTATAGAATGACTAGGCCTTGCTTGGTTGCATTCTCTCTTCTATTCGATAACATCTGTTTGATAGCGTTTACGGTCTTAATGCTTTCAAGCATGTTTGGATATTGCTTCGTAACAGATTCTCCAACCAATCCAGATCTCGCATTGCACACTTGAATTGTCAACTTCAAACCATATCACAAGGTAACCGCAATATTACTGAATATCTTCAATCGAGCAAAGCATTGGCAGACTAATTGGCAGCGACAAGAATATCCGTTGAAGACCAAGACTCGATTTCTTTCGTACTTGGAGGCTTACAACCAGAATTTCATCTTTATAACTTCTTACAATTTTGCTTCAAGGGAAACGAACTTTACCATTGAGGATTTTATTGCTGAGCTTCAAAGTTATGAATCATTGCTCGACACTCAATGCGCTTTTCTGTCTTCTGAAACAACTCATTTTGCACTTGCTGCTAACAAACAGAGAGTCCAAGTCCTTTTGAGAATATGAAACCTCCAGCTCTTACACCAAAGTTTGGAAAATCTAGCGCTGCTAATACTCAAAGTGTGCAAGGACTTGGACCTTTTCATAATCAAAATCCAATCATAGGAAAACCAGTTTGTCAAATTTGTGGAAAAAGAGGCCATATTGCTTTTGACTACCATCACATATTTGATTGTTCCTATCAAGGCCATCATTCACCCATTGAACCCATAGAACCTGCAGCAATGGTCGTAGAATCCAACGCTGCTTATGAACATCAAGTTTGGTATGAAGATTAGTAGAGCTAATTGCTACGGGACGCTAGTTTCGGCACTGCCCAATACACCGGCAAGTCCCATCATATGAAATGGAATCAATGTCCAATTATGAAACCTTGGTAAAAAAGGATGAATCGAAATATGGCTGCTACACCAAAACCAGGCGCAAAGAACCAACCAGTCTGACCTAGTGGATAAATCAGGAATACAGAAACAAAAACAGAAATTGAAGCAGAGAATGATATTGCATTATAAGGTCGCAATTGAACAGATCGAGCAAGTCGTGCAGTGCTTAATTAGTTTTAACTTTGCAGTCTAACTAAGCAAACCTTATTTGTTGTGCAGAGAATCGCTGAAAAACGTTAAAAAACGTTGAAGGCCTAAGGAGACTAAGTATGGTAACAAACACGAGAAAAACACAAGAGAGTGATTTGTAGAAAAAGAACAAAATATCACTATACAAGAAAATAACTATAACATTTAGATTCTTTATACAAGATTTTGAGTGAATGGCATGATATTCAAAAATAGAAATAGGGTCCTCTGTTTATAGTAGTAAACAGATACATTTCCAGCAAAGGAAGTTGCCTCACAAACGACCACTTCGCTAAGCACTTTGCCTGACGATTCTTCACAGGTAAATTCATTTTCTATGTTTTATAATACTTTATTATCTCACAATTCTAATTTTCTTCAATCTAGCACTGTGCAGACTTGGACAATAATTCCAACTCTTCACCGATTATTAATCATCCATAATCTGTTTTAAGAGTGGATCTCTTCCAATTGTTCACCCAAATTTAAATTCAAATCCAATAACTTCGTCTTTGCCTAACCTATTACCAGTTAAATGTCAAATACTACACAATCGAATCATGTCATTGACCATCCGATTTCATCTCCCTTATAGATAATTTGTTGGACCAGCTGGAGGATACTTCAAATACGTTGACTGTAAGTGATAACTATTATATTTGTGGTAGTAACTATTAAAAGTGGTTCATAACTCTTATGATCATCATCAAGCTTCTCACATTTTTTTATAACTCCTATGTAATTTTTGATGAAAAACTTAAATAAGGAAGAGAATACATAGTAAATAGTTTTTAAATTTATTTTTTTCGTTAATTACCATTAAATAAGGATTAAGAAAATTTGAATTCTTTTTTTATAAATTCAAATTTGTTGACAAACAGTAATGATAAAAGATAAGTTTTCTTTAATTATTTAAACTTTTATAATTATTTTTAAAGTATAATTTCAATTTCTATGTTTACACCAACTCCTAATTCTCTTGCATGATCATTTCCAAACAACCTCAAGAAATCATAACTCAATCTAAAATAGGCATTTCAAAACCAAAACTTTTCCCCAACTATAAGACTTTTATTCTACAAAATATCTTGTTTGTTTGTTGGCTAGTGGTTTATTGGCCAGTGGTTTATTGGCCAGTGGTTTCCATAAACAGGAATCCAATTGTTATACACAAGCAGTGTCCCATCCAGAGTGGTGGGTTGTTGGGGGAAAAGAGTTTGATCCATTTTTTGGAAAATGAAACTTGGTCTCTGTGTCCACGATCACCTGGTAAATAAATTATCAGAAATAAATGGGTATACAAAATCAAGAACAAAACAGACGGAAGTATGGAGCCATATAAGACAAGGTTAGTAGTTAAAGGATTTGATCAAAAGAGTAGTGTAGACTATCACAAAACTTTCTCCCTTATTATTAAATCTACGATAATTCTACTAACATTATCTTTGGCAGTGAAATTTGATTGGCCAATTAAACAATTGGATGTTTTCGATACTTTCTTGCATGGGGTGTTAGATGAGAAAGTTTATATGAAACAACCATAAGGGTTTGTTAATCCATCAAATTCACAGTTCGTCTACAAGGTACACTAATGTTTATAGGGTCTAAAACAAGCGCCACATGCTTAGTTTCAATGTCTCTCCAAGTAACTCATTGAACTTAGTTTTGTCGAGTCCAATGTTGATTATTCTTTATTTAGATTGCACACTAAAATTATCAAAATTTTTGTTCTCGTTTAAGTAGATGAATTGTTTATTAATATTTAAGTAATTATATAATTTAATTAAATTTTATTTAAATTATGTAATTTAATTAAAATTTATTTAATTAAATAAATATTGTGACAATTGTCATTACAATCATGGTAATTGCCACAATATAGCAAAAGTGACGCGATCAACATTTAAAATATTTTAGAAATTTTATAAGGACAAAATTATTAGAATTTTGTATATTAGAATTATTAGAATTTCATATATTATTAGGATTTTGTATTTTACAATTATTAGGATTTCATAATCTAGTATTATTAAGACTCTATGTTTTAGAATTAGTATAAATAAGTTGTTATTTTCTTTTCAATGAAACTTTTTAGTATAATTAAAATTTCTTTCTCTCAATTTTGAGAAGTTTATCGTTTCTTTTGCTATATCGCTGTGTCAGTTGGTATTAGAGTAAGGTTTCTATCCTTTTCTAATGGCAGAAGACTCAGTTATAGACAACGGCGGTTCTCATGGCAATGATTAGGGAACTAAGACCTTACGACTTGCGGTGCAAGATCAAGAGGGTGCATTGAATACTTTATAGCAATGACTAGATCGCAGAATCCAATGTTTAGAATGACGTTTTGAAGAAATTGCAGATCGACTTGATGCTTTAAGTGTTAATGCCAATAGGAACCAAGGTGTCGAAAGGCCACGTACTGAGGAAGATGTCGTCCATAGACAACCTATTGGCAGACCTATTCCTGCATACAGACATAGACAACAAACTTGTATAGAAGATTTAGATGAAGAAGAAGATTATTTAAAAGCATCTACAAGAAATATTAGAAATGCACTAATTGAACGTGGCAACAATTATTTTAATGGTGATAGACATTCCAGCGAATATCGATTGAAGGTAGATATTCCTAGTTTCAACAAAAGTTTAAATATTGAAGAATTTTTGGATTGGATTGCAGAAGTAGATAGATTCTTTGATTATATGGAGATTCCAGAAGAAAGTAGAGTGAGACTTGTTGCATGTAGATTAAAGGGTGGAGCTTCTGCATGGTGGGAGAGATTGCAACATAGAAGATACCATGAGGGAAAGACACCAGTCAGGACGTGGTATAGAATGAAGCAGCTATTACGATGAGACTTTCTTCCTCCTGACTATGAGCAAATCTTATTCCAGAAATATTAAAAATATCATCAAGGGCAACGATCTATTCATGATTATATTTCTGAATTTTTAAGGTTAACAGAAAGGAATGATTTAAGTGAAACAGAAGGGCAACAAGTTGCAAGGTATCTTGACGGCTTAAAATCGATTATTCATGACACAATTGGGGTACAAGTCATACGCACTTTATTATAAGCACGCAATATTGCATTAAAGGCAGAGTTAATGTTACAAGAGAAGAGCAGATCAGACTTTCCTCACAGAACTGGTGGTGAAGACAATTATAGGATACCTAGTGATAGGCAAAAATTAACTTTTGATATCCCTGCAAGTAACGATCGGTACAAAGAGGAAAAAACGGCAGGAAAGCAGAAGGTGATAGAGTTTAAGGACAAACCTAAAGTTGAGAACCCATATGCTAAATCTATTTTAGGAAAATGTTTTAAATGCAATCAACCTGGTCATATGTCTAGTGATTATCCCTGTAGAAAAGTAATTAATGTTATGGAACGAGAGGAAGAAGAAGAAGAGGATGAAATTTATTATGGTCCAGATAGGGATATTGAAAAGTATGAAGACAATGATGATGTGGATTGTCAGAATTATGTGGTGAGGAGAATGATGTTGACACCAAAGTAAGAAGATAAGACTCAGAGGTATCAATTGTTTCGAATTAGGTGTACCATTACTAGCCACCTATTTGATATTATTATTGACAGTGGTAGTTGCAAAAATATTATTGGAAGAGAAGTGGTAGAAAGCCTAGGGTTACAAATAGAGAAGTATCCAAGACCATATACCATTGATTGGATCAAAGCAGTAGAAAAGATTCGAGTAACTGAGCGATGCAAAGTACCTTTCTCTATCGGTAAATATAAAGATGAGGTTTATTGTGATATAGTAGATATGGATGCGTGTCACTTGTTGTTTGGTAGATCATGGCAATTCAATGTAGCCGCACAATATAATGGACGAGAAAATACTTACAAGTTAGAGAAGAATGGTATAAAATTTACGTTATTACCAAAGAAAGAAGGTTCCAAAGCCAAAACCTCAAAAGTAGAGGGACGAACTATTTTTACACTTACACAGTCATCTCAGATGAATGCAGTTGCAGAGAATAAGGTTGGGTATGAGATGAATATAGTTGTAGAGAATATGGCTAGACAAGGTATTCAGACAAAAGTATCGCAAAAATTGAATCAAGCTAATGTTAGACATAAGAAAGTAGCGTATCGACATCGAAGATGGCAAGTATTTGAAGTGGGTGACAAGGTCATGGTATTTCTACGCAAAAAAAGATTTTCTACAAGAACTTACAATAAATTACCGCCTAAGAAATATGGGCCTTACAAGATTTTGAAGAAGATTAATGATAATACTTATGTTGTGGATTTACCAAAGTCAATGGGCATTTCTAAAACATTTAATGTAGCGGATATTTATCCATTTCATACATCAGAGAAGCCATTATATCCAGACACTATAGCAGACTCAAGGGCGAGTTTTTCTCAAGTGGAGGGAAATGACGCGATCAACAGTTAAAATATTTTAGGAATTCTATAAAGACAAAACTATTAAAATTTTACATATTAGAATTATTAAAATTTTATATATTATTAGGATTTTGTATTCTACAATTATTAGGATTTCATAATCTAGTATTATTAGGACTCTATGTGTTAGGATTAGTATAAATAAGTTGTTATTTTCTTTTCAATGGAACTTTTTGGCATTATTAAAATTTCTTTCTCTCAATTTTGAGAAGTTTATCGTTTTTTTTGCTATCTTACTGTGTCAAAAAGGCATAAACAAGTGCCACAAAGATCTTGATCCCATTAGTTATTTTTTTATTATCCAAGTAATGCATGATCAAGGTGGGCTTTATTTGAGGCAATCAAAAGATATTTCAAATCTATTAGATGAACCAAAATATCATGATCAAAGCCTTTTTCTTATCCTACAACTTCAGGCTCTAAATTGTCTATTGAAGAAGGAATTTTGTTAAATGATGAAACCAAATATAGGCAAGTCGTAGGTGCCCTTCAGTATTGTACCCTTACATGTCCTTATATTAGTTATGATGTGAACCAAGTCTGCAAGTTTATGCACAATCCCAAGGAGCCATATTGGTGTGTTGCAAAAAGGGTTGTTAGATACTTAAAAGGCACAAGTGACTATGGGTTGTTCAACACTCCTTCCTCAATCTCTCTAAATCCATTTTGTGATTCAGATTATGCAGGATGTCTAGATGATAGGAAATCAACTAATGGCTATGGCATATTTATGGGTCAAAATTTCATATCATAGAGTGTAAAGAAGTAAAATGTGGTATCTAAATCCAGTAAGGAACTTGAATACAGATCAATGGCTCTTGCTACTGCAGAACTATATTAGTTCTAAGTGTTCTTTCGTGATCTAAGTGTTTAGTTATCTTCATCTCAAGCATTATGATGGGACAATATTGAAGCCATTGCATTTGCTTCTAATATGGTATTTCACGCAAGAATGAAGCATGTAGAGGTTAATTATCACTTCATCTGTAAAAAGGAGGTCAACAAAGACATTTAAGTTCGATATATCTCTACTCAAGATCAAGTTCCCGATGTTTTTACGAAGGGGCAAACCGCGATTCGTTTAACTTTCCTTCTCTCCAAATTGATTGTCATTATACTTGCCATCACTTTGTAAGAGGGTGTGGTAGTGGTTAGGGTTTGGTGTTAGATTATTTGTTGATTGCATCAACACTCTCGAGTCTTCAGCCTTGGCTTCACCGTCGGTTTCTCCATAATAGTATCACTTTTGTATTTTGAAGTTTTCATTTTATTTCTTCTCCTTAAATGACTAATACTCCATTTGCTAGAAGCGTCTTTAAACACTCTCAACATAATATGAAGGTGTTTTTGTTCTGCCAACAAAATTTTCCTTCCAAAACACCCGTCTTTCAATAATAAGAAGCAAGATAGAAATATGACTATCCATGATCTTTGCATGTAAATCCCTAACATGTGATATCTTTTGGCTTCAAAAACCTGCCCACAAAGAGTTTCCAATGCGCTAACCATCCTAAACTAATTGTCAAAACCGTACTTAAACAAGAGAACAAATCAAGTAGTTTAATTTAAATTAATAATTCATAATGAAAGGCCAAAATTGAAGCCAATAGTGACATTGTTAGCTATTGAGATAGCAAGGAGTTCAATATCACCAAGGTGGCCAGTAAAAGCTTGAGTGATGTTCATGATGTAGGAAGAAATCCTACAGAATATTGCCAAACCCACGATTTGCCATAGCTTTTTTAATTCAATCCTGACCCTTATTTTATTATTTTCTCATTCTGGTTAATGATCATCTAGCAAGGGTTTCTTTTGATTTCCATATGTGTTCACACAACCCACCAAGAAGTACTTTTAATTTCCTAAAAGTTTAAGTTTCCACTGGGCACGTAATTAAGTTTTAAATTGGAGCTTCTGGACGCATAAGTAAAGTTAAAATAGTTGCTTAAACGTCTTCTTTGGTTACCAACTGCATTCTTGTTTCAATCTTTTGTACTTTCAACAGGTTGCATGAAATTGAAAATTAGTTGACAATTGATATTTTTTATTCTTTATTTTAAACTTATATTTTAATGCTATCCACAATTTGTAACAGCAATTGATCATTAATTTATATATGTAATATTGAAATCAAATTTTGTCGTGACATTAAAGTTGTAGCCCTAG
This sequence comes from Khaya senegalensis, assembly GCA_032402905.1. NCBI lineage: Eukaryota > Viridiplantae > Streptophyta > Magnoliopsida > Sapindales > Meliaceae > Khaya > Khaya senegalensis. The sequence continues at coordinate 5,405,753 of CP135544.1, read as the reverse complement.
AAAGCTATAAACAATGACCATGGAGTTTAGTTTAAGTAATTTGAGTCAAATAAAGCGAGAAGATTTTTATCGTAGGATGTTGATTCCACTTAAAATTTTGATTTATAATTAAATTAAAAGTATTTTTTAAAAAAAATTATTGTTAATTTAGACACTTTATTTTTATTAGTAGTTGTGATAAATATGTATACTCACTTATTTCCTTAAAACATTTAAAATTTTAAACAATCTTAGAGAAAGGAATGGTGTTGATAAAGAGTTAGTCTTTATTAGGTGGTAATAAAATATAATGTCTTTAAACGTTAAAGAAAAACAAAGGATTGAAAATATTTAAGAAGTTGAATGGAATTTTTGAGGAATATCTTATCGTGTAATTGTGTGGACATGATACTTACAAAATTCCACATTAGCAATGTATTTATAATTCATAAAAACAAACTTTTTGTTTTGAATATTAAGTTAAAGTAAAAAAAAATAAAGTAGAGGGATATGAGTGATATTTTCACTATTAACTCAAAGAATAAATACTATGAAATAGAAGGAGGTAATTGACATTTATCAATGTTGCATTGTTAAGCGAAAACGGTGATACGTTAGCGAAGTTGGAACTTTTACAATACAGAAGCCTACATATATACTAACCTATGCGACCCATATGGCCAATGAAAATGAAGCATGTGTTTGCCCACTATTGTACGGGGAGAGACTAATCAAAACAAGGAAAAGTGGTGGAATCTGCTAATAAAAATCTATCCTTTGGAACACTCTTCCTTGGATGGCAACTCTCTCAGTTATGTTGATATGTATAATAATGCTTCCTTAAAAATCTTGCTAGTAAAATTAAAAGGGATAAAACTTGATCAAAGAAAAAAGGAGTACAACATATATTTATCCAATTATACTTCCCTAGATAAGATTTTCTTTTCTGAGATAATAAATTTTAATTTTTTAATTTATGAAATCAACGCATGCTAATGTTGTATACCAATTTTTCAAAAGTTAATATAAATGAAGTTATCGTGAAAAGATCATTAATATTATTTGAGAAGCGTATTTGTTTAATATCAATATACTGATTTTGTTGGAGTTTATAAGTGTAAAAAAATTTAAGTGATGTGTTTGGTTTAATCTTTCTTAATATATTCTTTTTTAACATGAACAATACAGCTTTTATTATTGTTGGAATATTTGCAACAAAAAATAAGTTGTATGTACTTTTAATATCATGGATAATAGATCACAACTATATATATTCCGTATTTAATCATGTAGTGCAAAAATCTAAGAATGATTATAAGAAATGGCAACAAAAGTCTACTTTGTGGATCATCACGAGATTGTTGTATTATTATAAGTAAAAATATATCCCAGTTGTGAACAAGTTTTGTGAAGATCAAAAAGATAACAAATATTTGTATAACTAACTAATCCTAAATTTTGCATCAATATACTAGAATAAAATAATTTCAAATTCATTATTCCATAAAGATAATAAAAAATATATTTAACATTATTCTAATATCATCAAGTAAGTACAAAACTAAATTTGACTAATAAGTTCACAAAAAAAAAAAAAAAAAACTATATATTATCTAGTGCATTGCACTAAATATAATAAAGCTCTAATTGCATTAAGATATGGTACTTCTAAACTAAATATGTCTTCAACATCTTTTTCAAAGTGAAATAAATCTTTTCTAAGATTGAGAGATCGAACAATCATAAAAGTATTTAATAGATGAGCTTTGTCCCTATTGAAATGTTTTAAAATCTTTTTAACATAAACATATTGATGGATACATATTTTGTTAGATTTGTTCTCAATTTGTATGTTGTTAGTTTTTCCAAAATCTTTCATTTTAAACTCCTTTTTTAAATATTCTATAATTTTTAGAACTTCTTCAAGAGTTCCAATTATATTCATATCATTTATACTGCTACAATGGCAAATTCAGACTTTGATTTCTTTATGATTACACATTGGCATATTGAATTGTTATTGTATCTTTTTTTTATTAAATATTCTCTAAAGTAATTGTATCACATACATCTAAATTATTTTAATCCATACAAAGATAGTTACAGTTTGATTGAGATTATATTATGATTTTTTCAATTTATATACTTTAGACATTTTGAATCCTTTTAGGATTTTCATATAAATATTAATATCAAATGACCCATATAACTAAGTAGCGTCTACGTTCATAAGACATATATTAAGTCTTTTTGAGACTACCAAACTTATCAGAAATCAAAACGTAATTTTATTCATGACAAAATAATATATTTCATCAAAATCAATCCCAAGTCATTGTGTGAAACTTTGAACAATAAATCATGCTTTATATCTTACAATTTCATAGTTTTGATTACATTTTTTTTATAAATATCTATTTACATCCAGTCAATTTGACCTTTTCAAATATATAGATTATATGTCCAAATGATTCACACTTAATAAGAGAAGTTAATTTTGCTTGAATTGCTTCTTACCACTGAAGCCAATTATACCTCTGTCTATATTCATTAACAATTCTTGGGTCATAATTATCTTTCATAATTTTAGTAATTATTTCAAATAAGAATACATTATTATTGATTATTTCATTTCAATCTCACATTTTTTTCTATCTATGCATAATTTATAAACTTTTCTTTATTTTTAAATTATAGTATCACTATAGGAATAAATATCTCTTCAAAGACTTGCGTTGTTTCGGAGACTTGTCTCACTTTAGGAATAATTAACTTTTTTAAAGTTAACGGATCAGAGAGTGTAGGTATATTTATTGCTCGATCATTATTTTTCATAGAATTTTGATTGTTTAATTTTGTTTTTTACAGAACAATATCTTTTGACACAATTAGTCTACCACATTTCTAACATGCAATAAATGAGTTATTTCCTACCTTATAATTAAATTGTTCTTTAGAGATAATCACTCATTTATTTCCTACCTTATAATTAAATTGTTCTTTATAAATAATCATTTAGGCTGGTATATTAATAACTGGAATACATGATTTACTCACTCTTACATTATCAGTAAATGTATCTGAAAATTAATTTGCAATTTATTAAAGTTACCTGATCCTTCACACTTCATTTTTAGATTGATTAATGTAAGGGTCATGACAAGATATGGTAATTATTTTTGAAGAAAGTTCGAACCTTACTTCAGGAAACGTTTTCTTTCTCTTTAATGGTGAAAATTTTGTCTTATCAAAATGACAATTTGTAAAATATATGGTGAGTAGATTGCTTATTAGGGTGTCAAAATATCTAATAATAAAATGTGAGTTAAAACTAATATAAATTTTCAAATGGCATTGTGATTGTATTGTAGTGCTTTAAAAATAAACTATAGGAAGATATAAAGTAAGATAAAAAGTATGTAAATGGAAAATATCAGGTTGATGACTAAGTACAAATTGTTGTGAAAAGTATTGATGATAAGTAATAGGTTTAAAATGAATTAATATTATAACATACAAAATAGTATGTTTCAACGCAAAAATTGGTAATGCAGTATGTAATAGTAAAGTTTGATTAATTATTTAGAGTATTTTAATTAGTGATTCATCTAATTCGCTTTGTGTATGGACATGTGGAATATGATGTTCTATATCAATCCCCATTGAAGTATAATAGTTCACAAATATCTTAGAAATAAACTCATTAACATTATCTAAATGTATAGTCTTTATTGGATAATAAAAAAATTGTGCGCTTAACTTAATGATCTGTGCAAGCAATTTAACAAATACAACATTATATGTAGACAATAAATAAACATGTGACCATTGAACAAATATATTAATTAAGACTATAAAATAAAGAATTAGTCTAATAGGTGGGTAAATAAATTTACAAATGTCTCTTTATATTATCTCAAAGAATGATAGTAATTCAAAACTAATTTTAGAACATGATTGGTTAACTATTAATTTTTGTTTTTTGAGCAAATGGTGTAAATATTCTTATTAGATAAAATCTTCTGGTTTTTTAATGCATGTCCATGAGAATTTTCAATGATTTTGCACATTATTGTAAGTATTAAGTGATCAAAATGGTCATGCCATAATGTAAACATTTAGGGATCATTCAACTTCTTATTTATTGTTACGTAATTTTCAATTATATTTATAATTGTATAATACAATCTAGATGATAAAGCTACTAAAGTTTTAGTTTTTATAATTTGTTTTTGTTGGCAACATATAAAAATGTTTAACATTTGATTTTGTTATCTTATGAATCAAATTCATTGATCACTGTCAGAGATACTTAATTGCAGGATGAACTATTTTATAATGGATTATTTGCCAAAAATGACTATGTTTTTAATTATAATTACCTTTAAAAATCATAATAAAATTCATTATAGACAGCCATAATACATGTGCTATCTCATTTGCATTCTTTCTCTTTTTTTTTTTTTTAGTCAATGCATTAAATTTACACTAGTGTACTACTTTAAAATAATTTGCGAAGGAATAAATTAGGTGAAAATAACACCTTTGTTAAAGAAAGTTGGCAAATGCTTTTTCTTTGATCATGTATCTACTAGAATATTACCTAGCATTATTGTTCATGCAAACTTTCATATGCTCGTGATTAACCAATCCTTTTAATAGTTTCAATTTAAATTAAGCCTAGGCATATGATAATCATATGGATGATACTTTTATAAGAGCTTTTTTACATTATTTAGTGTAAAAATGTAAATGCATCCTATATAATATTGTTCATTAGTAAGGCACAAATTAAGTGAAGTCGGTGAATCCAAGTTATTCTACTTTCTTAGACCATAGACTGCATAGAAAATTTTACAAAGATATGCATGTTTTATATATATATATATATGTGTGTGTGTGTGTGTGTGTGTGTGTGTGTGTGTGTGTGTGTGTGTACTATCAGAGATTACCAATTCTTTTAACTACATTTTGGGGTTTTATTTGTGAAATTTTTTCAATTGGCCCATTTATATTTGATAATAGTATATTATACTTTTAATTTAGATAAAGTTTACTTGATTTTTAGCTAAATTTTCTAGAGTAAATCTCTGCATAATCACATTTCTTGTTTAATTTTTAGTTGTTGGAGGAATAAAAACTTAAAAATAATTTGGTGTTAAAAGGATGTTACAAAGATAAAATTTCAATCTCAAATACAAGAAAGTGCTAAAAAGTAGACAATAGTTTCAAGGCCGTAGCACTAAGACATAAAGTCATGGCCTTAAATAAGAAAAGAATGCATAAGGCAGAAGCTTTAGGGTTGTGCTTGGTGCCAAAAGGGATTGCTGCAATGCTCGATGAAGATATTTCAAGGATTATTTCTATTTTTTTCATGACTTTAAAAGGGAAACTAAGGCCATTCAAAAAGAAGGCATTTATGGACAAAAGAAAGGAGAAGAAGATGAGGAAAGAGCAAGGCAAAAAAAAAAAAAAGAGTATTTATAGCCTTTTGATTAGCCATTTCTTCTAAATTTTATTCTTCACTCATATATCATTTTATGTTCAGATGTTGAATTTAATTTATTTGATTTTATTCTTTTACAACATGAACTAATTCCTTTGTTCTGAAACTACGATGTAGTCAAATAATAAAAAATTTATGTTTGTTTATTTTAATTAATATAAACTTTGCAATATGGTTGAGTATTTATCTTGTTCTTAATACTTTCATTTCAATTAACCATCAAATAGATGAGTTGATTGCATGTTAATGTCTTAGAAATCGTGTTTTATATTTTAGATCATGTGATGAATACTATTGAATCTATATAAGATAATGATATACTTGTATGTTTAATGAAACTATATGGAATCTATGGAGGTCATAAATCTTTATTCTAGTGCATATAAAAATCTAGTGAGTTAATGAGTCAGAGATATTTTTATTATTACACTTAAAAATACCAATATATACATGTGAGATTCTTGATTACCAAACATAAGTATAAGTTTTGGTTAACAAGAATAATAAACTTAATTAGGATTAGTTTAGATGAACTCAAATGCTTTAGAGCTTTATTTATATGATTTCAACTTTAATCTTTATTTTGTTTTAATTAATTGTTAAGTAATTACCAAATAAAAATTTGTGTTTTATGCATTTAAATAACATTAAAAGTTTAACGATATTTGATTCATCATTATATTACTTGTTAACAATAATATATACTTGCATTGCGTGATTTTCACAACAAGTGTTTAACACCATTATCAAAGATTGCTTTATTAATAATATCTAATATTAATACAAACTATTTTAGCATTACTTTGAATTTTTTTTTTGCTCTCAAGTACATTCAGTTAGTGTGTGCAAGGTTCAAGTAATAATTAGCTTTTACCACTTAATCTTAAATCAAGAGAGCTTGCAAAGAACATAGGAAGAAGAAAAGAGAAGCTACTCAGCAACTAAATATGATGGCAAAATATCTTGGAACAGTGAAAGACAACAAAGCCTTGCATAATTATGCTTTTTCAATGGTTACAAACAATGTATTTGGTATAATTTGTCTAGTAGTTTAGGCTAATAATTTCAAGGTCAAGCCAATCATTATTTAGATAGTCATAGGGAATCAAACTAGAGGCTTACCAAATGATGATCCTATCGCTCACATATCAAGTTTTTTAGAAATTTATGACATGTTTAAATGTAAAAATATCTCATATAATTCCATTCAACTCAAGCTATTTTTGTTTTCAGTGTGAGACAAGGTAAAAGGCTAGCTTAACAGTTTACCACTAAGAAATGTTACATTATGGGCATATTTGGTACAAAATTTTTAGGCAAAATTCTTTCAAACAGTAAAAATAACAAAGCTAAAAAGTTGCATTACTATGTTTGTTTAACACGATATAAAGTCACTTAACAAAGTTTAAGAAAGGTACAAAGAAATGTTGAGGAGATCCCCATATCATGGTCTTTTAAAATGATTGCAAATTTAAACTTTCTATAATAGATTAAAGTGTTCAACTAGAACTTTGGTAAATAACACAATAAGGAGTGCTTTGATGAGCAAAATACATGACTTATTCCTTACTTGAGGAGATTGCCGCAAATGTCTAATAATGGACATCTGATCATTTTGCATAAAAAAAAAAAAGAGCATTGAGGTACAACAAGTTGATATGATAACCAATCTACCATCTCAAGTGACCATATTATCCAAACAGCTAGTTTTATGACTAATGTAATTCATATACTATTCTTAGCATGTGATATGTATCGCGTAAGACATACGACTAATGAATGTTAGATATACAACCAATTTTCAACACCTTCAGTTGAGTAGACATATTTTGTTTTGAACTTCAATAAGCAAGAAAATAATTCATATTCAAACATATACAAACTAGGGTGAAGGGTTATCCAAATCTATCATAGAGTAATAATTAAAATGTAGTTAGACCAATAGGATTTCAACAATAACCAATAAGATTTTAGTAATCATTAGAAGGTTTCTAGCTATAATAACTAGGAAGAAAAAGATGTTATTGGAAGATGTATTGGCCAAGTTAATTGTTAATACATCTCAATTTATGACTAAGACTAAAATAATATTTTAGAATCAAGTAGTATCTATATGTAATTTAAAGGTTTAAACAGGGCAATTGGTAAATGCAATTAATAATAGACCTTAACGTACACTATCCTCAAACACTAAAACTAACTCAAAGGAGCAATTGAAAGCTATAATGCAACCAAATAGCAAAAAATTAGTATCTCTATAAAAGAATATGGAAGTTGCCTAATTGAGTGAAAGTCTAAGAAAGCTCAAGCATTAGAGCAGGGAACTAAGTAGAAGGATGAAGAATTGAAATCCAAGTTATTTTCAAAAATTCCAAGACCATATATGCCACAAATTCTATACTCTCACTGATTTCAAAAGTAAAAATTAGATAAGTTGTTCTCCAAATTTTTAAAAGTGTTTAAGAAATTGTGCACCAACATTTTATTTGTGGATGCATTTAGAATAAACGTTGAGTTATAAAAAGTTCATAGAGTAGATACTTTTTAAGAAAAAAAGATTGGAAGAATGTGTGATAGTTGTACTTACTAATGAGTGTAGTGCTTGGAAAAAGTTAGCACTAAATATCTTTACTATTCCATGCACAATATAAAAAAAAAAAACTTTTATTTCCACAAGGCATTATGGGATTTAGGGCCAAGTATCAAATTAATGCCTTTATTAGTTTATAAAATGTTTACAGTAGGGGAAGCCAAATGTATAATTATTTCATTATAACTAGCTAACAGATTTATTACACATCCACAAGGTATTATTGAAGACGTGTTGATTAAAGTGGATAAATTCATTTTTTCTACTGATTTTATTATGCTTGACATAGAAGAAGATTATGAGATCACTATTATCCTTGGTCAATCTTTCTTAGCAATGAGTAGAATTTTGATTGATGTTTAAAAAGGCAATTAATCTTAAAAGTACAAGATAAATAGATGAAGTTTAATGTTTCCTAAAGAACATAAGAACTATATATATTACTTTGGTAGAAAATTATGTCCAAGAATTCATGCATACAGAATTCCTAACTAATCTTATAGAAGTTTGTCTGAATGAAGGGCTACTTTCTAAGAGGTTATAGGTGATTGACTGTGTACATTACTTGAAAGCTACACCATTTTGCTACAATCCGTATTGATGATGTGAAGAGTTAAGAAAGAGCTCAGTAAAGACACTACCATCAATTAAAAAATCACCTAAATTAAAATTAAAGGTTCTATAATCATATTTGAGTATGCTTTCTTAAGAGAATCCACTACACATTCAATTATTATTTATGCATCATTAAACAACAAAAAAAGAAAAAAAGGATAAATTGCTAAAAGTCTTACATGTAAGCAAAGTTGTCATTAGTTGGTCCATTGCTAACATCAAAAGTATTAGTCCTTCCATTTGTACTAATAAAATCTTAGTGGAAGACAACTACAAGCCATATTAAAGCTCAACATAGATTGAACCTAAATGTGAAAGAAATAGTCAGAGCTGAAATGTTGAAGTTGTTAGATGTTAGCATCATTTATCCTATTATTAACAATTCATAAGTGAGTCTTGTGCAAGTAGTACTAAGGAAACAGGACATGACGTTAGTGAAGAATGGCAACAATGAATTGATTCTAATATGAACAATCATTAAATGCAAAATTTTCATCAATAATAAAAAATTGAATAAAACTACCATAAAAGATCATTTTTTGTTATCATTTATTAATTAGATACTTCATGTATTGACTAAAATTATATTACTACTTTTTAAATGGGCCTTATGAATATAATCAAATTGCCATAGCTCTTAAATGCTTATATTCACTTGTCCTTATGATACCTTTACTTGCCCTATGAATTGCCATATATTGAAAACTACATTCACTTGTTCCTATAACATCTTTACTTTTCAAAGAATGCCTTTAATTTGTGTAATGCACCTACCACATTTCAATAGTGCACAATGACCATTTTCTTTTTTATGGTTGAGTTCTTCATCAAGGTATGTATGGATGATTTTTTAGATTTTAGGTTTTCTTTTAACAACTATTTGGAGAATTTGAAATAAGTGTTGAGGCAATGCAAAGACACCATCTTGATTCTAAACTAAGAAAAATACCACTTTATGGTACAACAAGGAATTGTACTTAGTCAAAATTTTTACAGAAGGTAATGTGGTAAATCGGGCTAAAATTGACACAATTGAAAAACTTTCAACACCCAATTTAGTTAAAAAATTTAAAACTTTTTAGGGAACATAGAGTTTTATCGATGCTTTACCAAGGATTACTCAAAGATCACAAAATTCTTGTGAGTTTTACTAGTTAAGGATACACCATTTCAATTTATTAAAAAATGCCATAAAGCGTTTGAAGAGTTGAAAAAAAAGATACTAAAATGATTGTTAAGACACCGGATTGGAAATTGTTTTCGAATTGATGTGTGATGCAAATGATTACATAGTTAGAGTAATTTTGAGACAATATACAAATAAAGTGTTTAACACCATTTATTATGCTAGTCGCACACTCAATGATACCTAACTAAACTATGCTACTACTAAGAATGAGCTTTTAGTGGTTGTGTTTGCCTTTGATAAATTCCATTCATACTTAATTAGAGTCAAGGTTGTTCTTAGCATAAAGCACTCTATCATCATATATTTGCTTACCAAAACAATAACAAAACCAACACTAATTCATACTTTATCCCTCGATGAAATTTGTTAAGAAGCATAGAAGATATCAAGTCACGAAATTATTTTATTTATTTTTTACTATACTAATTATATTTTGATTTTTAATTCTGATAATGGTTATATTTTTAACATAGATGAAAACTTTTTATTTGATAATTATCTCTAAAGGGTCATTGAAAACATTGACAAATGGTAGTGAGATTTACAATGGCAGCAAAATGTATAATTTAGTTATTAGCCATAATATAAAGTATCAAGAATTGATTTACAAATTGTATTCTTTAGTCGTGATAAATCCTATTAAGTTAAACATAGAATTAGAAGTAATATATAAACATTACCTTCTTTCAATATCATTTAATTTAGAACCGTATCAAATAGAAAATAACAAAGTGGTTGCCTTTTTATTAAAATTAATAGTCAAGTATCAACATTTAAAGGGTTTATACCACTTTTGTCACTTTTGAGTCTACAAAAGTTGCTACCATAATACGTTAGTTTATGTACACTCGCTTGTATCATGAGTGTAAACAAACTTTGCAAATCCATCTGTTTCTTCAACTAATAGTATTCAAATCAATTTCATACTTCCTGCTATCAATGTGCATGTATTATACTCTCTAATTTAATATAATGATGATCTTATGATTGACTATTATGATAATGTTAAGGTAGAGCAAGATACATAATTGAATGATACTTTTCAAACACCTGGTACAGAATTGGAGAATATATAATTTCGAGTAAGATGTATAAACGAGATGCACACATGTTTCTTAAATTAACTATTTGATAGACATCACTAGATGATTTATTAATTTATTTGTGAGCTTATAAAGGATAAATTTACAGACTGTAGTTAGTTGTATATATTTAAAAACATCTAAACTGACATCCATGATGAATATGGGTTATTAATATCATATGTAAAATCTTGGTGTGCCAAGAAAATTGGACTAGCGTTAATATATCTAATATCACAATTCTACAAAATCCTATAACTTGTTGCTAATATATTGTCATACTCTACAATCTATCAATGTTTGCACAGTTACACATATTTGAAGCATGAAGATAATCATTTTACGTTTTTTTTTTTGTGGTACTTAATGCTTGTATTAACGAGTTTTAGTCATCAATTAGATCAATAGTTGCTATTAATGGTACATTCTTAAAAGAAAATTTTCATGGAACATTATTTTGATAGCTTGTAAGGACAGGAATGATCAAATTTTTTCATTAACTTTTAGTTTTGGTGATAATGAAAATGATGATTCGTAGCAGTAGTTTATGTAAAAGTTACAAGGAGTCATTAGAGAGGTACATGACTTGGCATTCATTTCTGACTGTTATAGAAGTATAGAGAAAACAATATACACCATTTTTTCTAAAACAACACTTGAAATTTGTGTTTATTATAAATATTCATGCTAAGTTTAATGGAATGAAGAAAGCAGAAGTGAATAAATTTATGAAGGCATTTTTTATGGCTATTAAAGTATACTATATTAACGATTTCAACGATTAAATGTTCAAGTTGAAACAAATTAATCCCAAAGCAGCAAAATATTTTGAAGTAAAAGTTAGATGTTACCAGTGAGCTCAAACACATTTTACTAGTAAGAGATATAATATAATGACCACAAATATTACAAAATGTGTAAATATAGTACTAGGACATGTGCATACACTTCTCATCACATCATTAGTTGAATTTTTTAGAAGTTGACTTTAAATGTAATTTTATGAGAGGAGAACAGAGCAGCCGAGGCAAAAACTCACTTAACAAAATGGACTCAGGATAAAATTAATAAAAGAAAAAATGTAACAAAAAATATGATAGTGAAAGAGATGCCAAGACATGTACATGTAAAAAAAATTGATTTAGATCAATTACTGTATACACATGCACTTGCAGCATGGTAAGGTTTCAACATCTCAACTTTTGCTCTCGTCACTACACTTTAAGTGCACTTATTGCTACATATTTAAATCCTATCCATCTCATTGGACATCAATTAGGCTGAACTATGCCAAGTGAGGTATAAAATACTATTTTGCTGTCACTTATTCAATGCCCCGAGTCAAGCTAACATTGGGTTTAAAGAAGACCTTCTACTAATAAGGATGTTACACAAAGAAAGTGTTCTCAATGTAATCAGTATACAAATTATCGACAAACTTGCAAGAATCCAATCCCACTGCATCCAAATTAGAGTGTGGACATTATATTATTTATCTATGTATATGAAGAATTTATGTATATTAAGAAGTTGAATTTAATGAATGTGTTTGATTATTTAGGATCATGTTTATTAAGATTATAAATTTAATGAATGTGTTTGATTATTGAGAATTTATGTGCTAAGATTATGTATTTAATGAATGTGTTTAATTATGTTTTTTATTTATGTGTATTAAAGACTTATGTAATCAAGCTAGATTATGTGTATTAAGATTTTGTATTTAATGCACACGTATTTTAATAAATTACGAATTAATGTTTTAATGAATGAACATTATTGACAATTTTTTTCCTTATTATTTGTTATTTTTTTTACAATATATTAAAATATTTATTTACATTATATAGTAATATATTTATTTATCATTACGAATATGTAATGGAATCAAATAACATAAGATATCGATAATATACCACTAACTTACATATATAAAGTATGTGTCAGTATAAACTACTACCACAACAAGTCATTTCATAAACTTAGGACCATCTTCTTTCTCAATCGTCTTGCATTTGACAGCCTAAAATCAAAATTTATTTTAACTCTAAATATTTTACGTACTTACAAATGAAAAAACCACAATCACCTCGATATGAATCTTGCAGTGGAACACTCTCATGTAGTCTCATAGCATGAAATAGTGAGCCATCATTAAACAAGTTTGAACGATGTGCATAGAATCCACTATGGTGTAGTAAGGATGGTAATAACTTTGATAGACACTAGCAATAATCCACAATGAAATCATCTTGTATAAATGATACGAATGAATTGTACATGTAAATTCTATGCTTTGGTATATATGCTTTTATCATAACCTAGTGCTTTTTGATCCATATTAACTAGACTGTACACGACATCCGCATCAAACCATGTCCTATTACTGAATGGCATCATCTCTCTTTTCATATACTACTTAACTTTTGGTCTATATGTGATACTTTTTACACCTGCATCATTCTAATTTATTTGTTCACCAAGCCTCCCTAAAATAACCATATGAAGTGGTCATTCAAACATTAGATTAGGCATTAACAAGTTAGAATTTTTGTTGTGGTTACATTAAAAAACATACATAGGCATATGCTCAGTCAACATCCAATGTTGCAAAATAACCTCCAATGCTTCCATTATATCTCTTACAATTAGTCTAGGTAGAAATCGATATGTTATGACACAATTGAATGATACAATAATTACAAAATAATTAATATTTTAATACATTAAAATCTTAAGTTATAGGAGCTACTTACATCATCCTCTAACCATGCACTAGTCTCACCACCTAATACGATCAAGTACCATGCTGGATTAGTACTAATAGTATGTAACTACACTAGGTTGGCATTGGCAATATGCATCCACCTTATGAACTTAGTCCATCGTTCCTATATTGGAGAAACACCACTGGTCTTTTAATTCGCTTATACTGACAATTGAACTTGCTAAGCACGGATTATATAAATGAATAATTTGTAACTATGGTAGGATAATGGTAAAAACTCTCTGAAGCAACTACTATAACATTTAGGAGATTATCATCTACATCGACACCATCTTACAATTAGATGTAAACATCATTAGGTAAGAGAACATAATTAACAAAAGTTTAGTAAATATCCTAAGCAAATGCAAACCTAGCTCTGAGTTTCAAATGTGATAACCTCAAAGCATCCAAGTAGCTCAGTACGTAAAGCAAGCACTTCTTATACCACCTTCTGTTTGGCCTTCGCTATCTCAATAACAAATAACTCCTTTTGTCAAATAAACGCGCCTCCATATCTACTCACATCACCTCAATTGTGTTCAACATCCTCATCCACGTGTACGTACTAAGGCTCTAAAGGTGTGTGAACTGGTCCAATATATGTTAAAGGTGTGTTGTAGTAGGGAATGTATGGTGCTATTACACCTTCTTTAGACATAGCTAAAGAATGTGTCTTTTTTAGTATGAACTAGTTATGCATATAAACAGTGGCCTAAATATTAAAATACAATAGACATGCATAATTAAACATAAAAATAAAGTTAATGTTTTACAACATCAACAAGCATAGCATCATTATACTACAATAGAGAGGGAAATAATGGTATATCTCTCTCTTAACCTCCCTATGTTATCCTAATTAATTGTAACTACACGACGTATAGTAAAAGACTTTTTACATGCCTAGGAGTTAGCTTATGAAAAAAATGACATTATACAAATAAGTATCATTTTGGTTATGTTATAATTAATGTAGTTACTTATAAAAAAATAAAATGATAAAAAATTAAATTCTTACATTCGCCACTGAAAAGCATAACTTGTTAATGTCATAATGCTGAGCATTCTTTATTATAGTCCACTACAAAATATATGAAAGCTCATCATTTGTCTTCAACCCATACAAAAATGTATGATTTAAAAAAAATTTTAAAAAGTCTCCTAAAATATAAACATTCTAAAATTTTAAACATATAAATAAATATTTTTGTACACTTCCAAATATAACATATTATTTATCAACCCATATTCACTAGCCATTACAAATGAAAATTATCTACTATAAATAACACAATAACATATTAGTCCGAGAATATAACTTAAAATATAATAAAAAGGCCTTCTAAGTTGTAATACTTGCAAGCGTTCTTTTCATCCTTCTAGTGTTGTTCCTTGAATTTCTTTTCTTTTCTGGCCAATGCTTGTAAAAGATACTTATATGTCAATGCTCATAACATTGTGCCCTAAGAATAGCTCTCAAATGTTTTAAGATCATTAATTAGCTAAAGCACAAATAAATTTACCTTGCCACAGCTATCTCATCTTAATAATAACCTCTTAACAAAGAAAGCAAAAACTATATTTAGTGCATCTTCATCATCCACTATGTTGAAGTCTATTTATTCTATTAACTTGTTTAACTGTGAGTATTTAATATATGGAAAAAAAAACCTTATTGTTGGTATGTCTTAAAATCCAATTGTATTTTTGGATGTTTAGCGTATTTATTTCTTATGTATCATGACATTATTAATTAATATATCTTACATTATTTTGTTATTACATATAAATAGATATAATAATACTTTTCCTTAGTCAAGCATATTTTTTAATATGGCAATAATAATGCATGAAAACTATTATGTGTAACGATTGATGACAATATATTGTATGTCATGATATTAGATATTAAGTCAATACATGTGTATAAGTTAGTGAATTAATGTACTGAATCAACCACCATAAGAACATTATATGAATCATTATATAAGTATCATAAATGATTCTCATAGTAACAATAGTGTATATGATCCTCGAATTTGATGTCATTGTGGTTTCCAATATTAAAAGTGACATATTTTGATATTTTTAAATGTCATTTGTAATAAAGTAGACTATAAAGAAAATAATCAAATATGTTATGACCATATAGAGAAATGTATATAATTAAGATAATATTTGTCCATCCTATATAATGGGAGTGATATTTTAAATTTTTTAATTGAATAATACTATAAAAATAAATAGCTATATTCTTATGAATCAATTTGTGATATTGATATCATTTTTTAAAATAAATTTACTCAAAATATTAAAAAAATATAAATATTAAATTATATGAAAGTAATACGTTGTATACCCCATGTTCAATTAAGATATTTAGCACAAATGAATTAAATTATATAGTAATATTGGTTATGATTAAAATATCTTAAACCATTAATATTCTCGTCATTTAGGTAGTCGTAATATGTTACTGACATTACTCACTGTTTATGATACTAAAATTAAATTTAATGTCACTACAAACATTACAAGAACATATTGAATTGCATATTAAAATTGAAAATAATGAGAGTGCAAGTTAATAGAATGAATTTTGATAAAAATGAAGAATCCTAAATTCAACTAGGACTTTTTATGCTATTTGAATATTAAATAAATTAGGTAGACCTATTATGTAAAGTTGAATTATTAGTACATATTTTATTAAATAGATTAGATTTAAAAAGAATGTCCGAACACAATAGTTCTTTTTTAAATAAAAATTATAAAGTAGCATTATCTATATATAAATATATATATATAAAAAATTTTTCTTAGACGTGTTTTTCTTTTAAGAAAAAAGAACTATAAAAAACAGCTGACACACTTATTAAAAAAAGAAAAAAAGCAAGAACTAATACTCTAATTTTTTTGATCATGTGAATATCCTAGAAAGATAGAGATACTTTTTATTGAATTTGTATTCATGGTTTGGCAAATCAATTAACACATATAGATATGAATGTTGATTTTTCTCCTTGTCTATATATCTTAGTGTTTTATTATATTGATCATGATAAGCAACCAATTAGTATCTTTTTTTTTTTTTTTACTATATGTATATTATAGTTTGCTTACAGTTATTATGGAGTCAATGTGTATTCGTCCTCCTACTTATTGGAATTCTCTGCTCTATTGGATAATTGTCAAAATTGAGTTTAGTTATTAATTTAAACTCTATCTTAAAAAATTGAATCACACAGTCAAGGATCAAAAACCACATATCCTGCTATGATTTATATCTAGTGGCATCAACTTCCCTAATTAGTACATTATGTTCAAACTGCCTGGAGAACATTAGCTTTTGCATACATAAAAACTTACTCAAATAGGATTGTTGAAACAAATTCAATTGCACCATAATTAACTTTTATCTAATCCTCTCAATCACCCATGTATAGGACAGTAAAGTGACGACGACAAGGTAAAAATCTTCTTCTCGTATCTCAATAATTAACTAACATTAAACCTATGCACATAACGAAAAAAAGTTAATAAATAACATTATAACATAACAATCATAACACAATAAGCAAATGTATAATAAATCTAGAAATCTCTATGAATAGTCATCAATATTCACTCACCTCGATGAAATTTATTGAAATAAAATGATATCGATGAATATTATCAAGTAAAAATAGTCTCAATGAAAATTATTGTGACAAAACAATATTGACATTTTTAGTATAGCTCGAAGAAATTCTTCACAGAACATCAACGCGAAGATTTTCACCGAGATGAGAAGAAATTTGTTGGAGTTAATAACATCTCAACATTTTCATTTCATCGTGATAAAATTTTTTGTGAAAATTCAACATCTCAAAGAATTACTTTTCAATTTGATGAAATTCTTCACAATAATGATTCGTTAAGAATTTCTTTGAGCTACATGATCTAAAAAAAACTAAGATGTTTCTTGATACTTTTCATTGAGATTACGACATTTTCCATTAGATCCAACGAATATTATCATTCCTCGACAAAAGACCGCGAGTCGATGGGCATCTCGATGAATTCATTTTACACTTGATAAATTTCGTCACAATCTCAACAAGCCTTTTTACTGTTTATCTTCATCTTTCACTATTTTCAACTCCAAAGCTTAGTAAATTTGTAGTGATCTAATTTATTCTAATAAGTTATACATATTCATTTTTTTTCATCAAATAGATGTGTCAATTCATCGTTATTTGCCCACAAATTTAGTTCTTAAATGCTAATAGTCATAGGAAGGTAAGTAGGTGAGAGGGTCCTTTTGGATTTAAGAAGAAAATCACAAGGATGGAGGTGAAATAGGATATGCACATGTAAATCATGGGCAAAATGATTGTGAAGGCTTACATTTAGCCCCAAATACAAGTTTAATTTAGAGTGGGTAATATAAAATACTCCAAAAATTAAGTCGTTTACTCAAAAAAACCCAAATATATTCAACTTGAATAGTTTAAAAAAATTTTGATTATTCATTTTTTGTGTACTAACTCTTTGATAGAAGAATCTTTGAGATTTTTAGACAGAAATAGAAAAGCAGGAAGAATGGAATGGTTTTTAAATTATTTTCTCTATATTTTTATTCAATATCTTAAGGCTATTTATAAGCCTTTATAGCCAGATGATAAGTCTCAAAAACTAGAACTTAGGAAACAATAACAATAACAATTGCCAAAAAAAAAAAAAAAAAACCAACATAACAATTGTGGAATCACTATTTATTCTACTTGTTGGATTTTCGCTTGACTTGGACCAAGTTTCCTTGTTCACTTTTTTAACACATTCTTTAACATATTGCTTCCATTTAATAGCTCACTCAAAGGCTTAGAATCAAGTCCTCATGACAGTTATAATTTAAAGTTCTTTGGTAATTTGAGGAAGAAGAGCTTGAAAGGTGAAAATTCTTTATTCAATGCAGAGATTACAAGCCATACACTCAATCTCACTTGCTTCAGTTTCTATATATATTATGACAAACACAACTTAAGAAATGACTCTGAAATTAAAAAAGACAACAACATTAAAGAGTAGAAAGTGACTCCATAACAGGAAATGGCAATCAACTACAAAGTTAAACAACTCCTATCAACAGAGACCTACTGTGCATGCAAGGAATGAAGAAAAGCAATTCTAGAAAATCTTATAGTTAATGCGGGAACAACTCCAGGGCTTCAGATACTTTCTTGGAGCAGTTGGACTTAGAGTTTTAGAGGCCCACAGAACATGCCCATTAGCTTATGTGATTTTTAACTCCCCTTTTCAAGTTAAGCTTCTATCTTTTTTCAAGTTTAAGCCTTCTTCTAAAAAACATAATCTTGTCTTCAGACAGAGGTTTGGTTAGTGTGTCTGCTACTTGTTCATCTATAGGTACATGTCTAATTGTAAGTTCCTTGTTAGTAATTTTGTCTCGTACAAAATAAACATCTATCTCAATATGTTTTGTTCATGTATGATAGACTGAATTTGTGGCAAGAGTAGCAGCACTTTGACTACCTATCCACACTACGGCCTTTTGGTTTAACTCAATTTTTATTTCATTTAGAAGTGATTTGATCCAGCTCAATTCTACAATAACATGCGCCACAGCTCTATATTCTAACTCAGTAGAAGATCTTGCTACAGCAGGTTACTTTCTTAAATCTACAAATATGAGTTTGAGCTTTTTCATCTTCAAAACCTAGTGGCTGAGACATGTAAACTATCTCATTCAATTTTCCATTTAAAAAGGCATTGTTTATATCCACTTGCCTCATACACCAGTTTCTTTACACTGCTAATGTCAATATCACCTCAATTGTTGCTGTTTTAACTACTGAGCTAAAGGTTTATGTAAAGTCAATCCCTTATGTTTGTAAAAAATCTTTGGCAACAAGTCTTAATTTGTGTCTTTGCAATGTACTATCTAAGTTCTATTTGATCTTGAACACCCATCTGCATCCTACAACTCTCTGATCAGCTAAGTATGGCACCAAGTCCCATGTTTGATTGTTAGTCAGGGCTTGAAACTCTTCTTTCATGGCTATCCTTCACTTAGGGTTCTTTAGAGCTTGTGTTTCATTGACTAGTATCTCTTTAGTTGCAGTTTCATTCAACAAAAAGTGAAGAATTTTAAGGTTAAAATTTTCAACCTTATTTCTGGTAATCATAAGATGACCTCCTAGTTGAGTTGCTATTTAGATATTTTGCCTTAGCTATAAAATGTAATAAGAGTCTTGACTTGGACAGTTAGAATGAAGTGATCTGGAAGGCATATCCGTACTTGGTTGTTTTTATTGTTCTTGATCTAAATAAGAAGGAGATTCTACACCAAAGGTGGCAGTGGAGGAATCTGTGCCTGCTAGTTAAATGTTCATATGTTGATATTTGTACCAATTTGAAATGGTGAAGAATGATAATATAAAGTTTGATTCATCATGTGTGAGTTTAGGAATGTGTGAGATAAAGTTTGAATCAGAGGTAAAGGGAAATTTTTCCTCATTAAACACCACATTTCTAACAATGTAGAGTTTCTTTGATGGATGTAAATAAAGATATCATTTATGATAGAAACTATATCCAATGAAAACACACTTTAAAGTGCGAAAACTTAACTTATGTTTATTATAAGGTCTAAAAAAAGGGCAACATTCACATCTAAACACTTTCAACAACTTTAAATTTGGTTTGTGTCCAAACACAAGTTTATATGGTGACTTATTTTAAAGTGTAGGTGTTGGCAATCGGTTTATGAGGTAGGTTGATATGTTAAAGGCTTCCCACCTAAATTTTAAAGGCATATAAGTCTGAGCTGACAAGGTCAATCCTGTCTCTACTAAATGTCTGTGTTTTCTCTCAACTTTACCATTTTGATTATGTGTATATAGACTTGCATATCTAAGTGCTATTCCTTATTCTCTTAAATAACTCTTAAAAGGTTTAAACTCTTTTCTTATATAACTTTGAATAGCTTTGATTTTGCATTCAAGCATATTTTCAACTTGACTTTTGAATTGTTTGAAGACGGTGAAGGCCTCAAATTTATAGGTTAAAAGAAAAATGCTGGTAAACCTAGTATAATCATTAACAAAGGCTATATAGAATTTATATCCATTAATAGATGCAATTGGAGCTGGACCCCATAGATCTATATAAACCAGTTCTAACATCTTCTTGGTCTTAATTTCAGATGATTTAAAAGATGACTTATGCATTAATAGATACTGACATGCTAGACAGAAAAAAGGAGTGAAAACTAAAGTGTCTTGGTCTTCATTGATTTTATTCAGCTCAGTACATGATGAGAGGATGCTTTTGAACATTCTAGCATAAAGATGACCTAACCTCTGATGCCAGATCTCTAAATCTCTTTAAGTTTTCTGTTCTATTGCATTTTTAGCAAAATTAGAGACAAAACTTACTGATTCAGACTTAAAACTTAAACAATCAGTATAAAAAGCAAAATATGTTGAGTCACACAAATTCTTGAAAGACATTGGGCGCTCCAGTAATTTGTACAAACCTCTTTTAACCACCCCTTTGAGCAGGACTTTTCCTTTCTTTGGATCCTTCACAACACAGAAATTTTTATTGAAAATCACAATGACTTTGTTATCATGGAGTATTTTAGAGACACTAATAAGGTTCTTTGTGATGTTGGGAATATATGGCACATTATTAAGCTTAATAAATTCAGACTTATGTGGTGTGTGAAAATTAAGGAAACCAATGTGAGAAATTTTAAGATTCTGACCATTAACTACAACCACTTTGTCAGCTCCTTTGTATTCTAAACTTGTTGAGAGATTATGCAAGGCATTGGTCATATGATTGATAGAACCATTGTTCATATATCAAGCTGGATTAATGTTTATTTTAAGTTCTGCAAGGTATGCACTTTTGCTCTCCTGTCTTTATTGTTGAGGAGTAAAATCTTTATTATATTTATGCCAGTAATCAGTTACTGTGTGACCAACTTTTAAACAGATCTAGCATATTAGTTTGCTTCTTTTGACATTTTTATTTCCTCTACCACGCCATTGATTGTTAAGAGTATTTCAGCCTTGATTTAAAGAGTTCCAGCTTCTCTTTTGATGCTGACTAGTGTGAACAAGATTGGCTGACATTTCTTGTTAAAAGTTCATATTTAAGAGACCATTCTAGCAATTTAGTCTATTTTATAAGTTAAAAGTATTGAATATACTTATTTTAAAGTTGGTATTTCAGCCCTTGAGGACAGATTCACTATTATTAATTCGAAGTCCCTTTTAAAACCTCTTAGAATATACATAATCAGATCCTTGTCTGTCAGATGATCACCTGATGCCCTCAAAGTATCAAATATGCTTTTCATTTTTTGATAATACTCTGTCACTCTCGTGTTCTCTTTCTTTGTAAAGGTTAAAAGGCTTCTATGATTAACTATTTTGGCCATAGATTTGGCCGAGAAGATTTTAAAAAGTGATTCCCAGAGCTCAGAAGAAGTGGAGTAACCTATTATTAATGCCAGCATTAATTCACTCAAGGTTGATAATAACCATCCCATGAGCTGCTGATCCTATTTCTTCCATGCTTTATATGCAAGATTGATAGTAGTGAGAGTGTTTCCATTTTCATCAACAATATTGTCATATATGTTTGGTGGAACTATTTTTGAGTCCAGATAGTTCTCAAGATTATTGCCTTAAACTGAAGGCAAGACTTGAGATTTCCATAGAAAAAAATTCGAATCGATAAGCTTAATTGTATTTGGAAAGGTGATGGTCGAATGGTTAACACTGGGATGCATTGTTGTTACTTGTATGGAGTTTGAGGAGTTTTCACTAGTAGCTATAAGCTCTAATACCAAGTTAAAATTCAGAGTTCTTTGGCAATATGAGGAAGAACAGTTTGAAGGGCGAAAATTCTTTATTCAATGTTGAGATTACAGGCCATACACTCAATCTCACTTGCTTCAGTCTCTATATATACTATGACAAACACAACTTAAGAAATGACTCTGAAATTAAAAAAGACAACAGCATGAAAGAGTAGAAAGTGACTCCATAGTAGGGTATGGCAATCAAGTGCAAAGTTAAACAACTCCCATTAACAAAGACCTGCTGTGCACGCAAGGAAGGAAGAAAAGCAATTCCAGAAAATCTGATAGTTGACGCGGGAATAACTCCAGGGCTTGAGATACTTACCTGGAGCAGCTGGACTTGGAGTTTTGGAGGCCCACAGAACAGGCCATCAGCTTGTGTGATTTTCAACTATGGCCTGTCACTCTGACAATAAATTATCGAATTCATTCGATTTTGGACCTTGAGTGAATTGCTAGCGTCTTTAACTATTGCAAATGGAAAGATTTTGCTGGCTAAGGCTGGTCTGTTCATCAACGGAATTATACTGATTACTCTCGATTTTTGCTTATAAGTGGATGTTTATTTTAACTATTTATTTCTATAGCAGTATCGACAGCAATTGCTGTCATCTATGGGGGAGAATCGCCCATTAATAAAGCTGTTTCGCTTGAAGAAGCTTGTACATTACTCCATTCGTCATCTCATAAACGAGGCAAGCTCTTTTTTGCCTGGCTTGTCTTTCAGTTTGAGCAATTTATGCTATAAAATGTTTATACTTCGATAAAATTTGTATATAGATGCCAAGGTGATCGTATATGACAATGGTTTGGATAAGCTTTGTACAGTTGTAGTTCTTTAATTGGGAAACCTGTTGATTTTGCAACCCCCAGAATGTTATTGGCAAAGCGCTGTATTCATGCTACAGGTCTTGCATTGATCTTTCATCAACTATTTTCTTATTAAAAAAAATTGAGCTTGCAATAGTTGTTTGGTTTCATTATTGTATTTTTACAAGATCTTGCTGCTCCACCTTGCGACACTAATATGAAGTTTTTGGTGTTTGAAATTGACAGCCAGGATGAGATAAAAAAGACGTTTCTTACATGGACTAGTCTTTTGTATACTTGACTTTTAAGGATATGTTACAGGGACTATATGTTAGGCATGCTTAATGAGGCTTAAGTTGAATCAGAGCCATACGAAAACACCGTATCATCATGTAAAATAATTTGTGATGGCGTTATCCTTTCTTTTTCTACCATCTTATATTCACCATCTTTACTGGGTCAGTAAATGAGACTAAAGTTGAATCAGAACCAAACAAAACACCCTATCATCATGTAAAATAATTTGTGATGGTGTTATCCTTTCCTTTTCTACCATCTTATATTCACCATCTGCAGCTACACCTTTTCTGGGATTTGTTTTGTTACCATGCTAATAATAGATAGCTTGGGTGCGTCGATTGCATATTTGAGTTCAAAAATTTGTGGTTTGCCTCTCAGATTTTGGTGTTTAGCTAGTGGGACAATTTATGTAATTGGAGAAGGTATACTATACTCTCAATGAACAAGCATTTAATTTTTGTAAAAGTACAGATGTATGGCTATTTGGAGTCGGCAACATAACCAGGAAGTAGCTCTGCTGGCAAGCACCTTTAGCAATTATGGGTGCCCCTGTTTTCATGTTTTCACTAATACAGATATGTTATTGTTCATTGTTTAATGTCTTAAGTTGCTGAATTTCTGTAAATTGATGCAGCTAGCCAAGAAGTACCATCCAGATGCAAATAAGAATAATCCTTCTGCAAAGAGAAAATTTCAAGTGATAAGAGATGCCTATGAAGTTTGTAGTTCTGGTTGGGTTGTAGGGAGTAATCTTTTTCTTCCTGATAAAAAAGACAAATTTACATGTTCCATGATGATTTCCAACTTGCCCTGATTTTCTTTATGTATGATAATGTGTCCGATCCTGGCATATTTCAGCCTTGCGAGATTCAGAGAAGAGGGAGAACTTTGCCGCTTCTAGTTTGTGTTTCCTGTGTTTGGTAGGTATCCTATTATTGTTTGGTCCCTTCACAGTAGGCAATGCTGAGTTATAGAAAATTAAAGATTCCAAAATATCTACATTTGGGTTCCTGTGTTTCCCATGGAAGGTTTTCAAACTAACTTTATAATTCTCATTATCCATAGATTAGTTGAAGAAGCGAAGTAGGGGCTCAGAGAATGTAGAAATAGTTCTGTGATGCAGAGGGTTCGGATATGCTTATCAAACTCATTTCTCTGATTCATTCCATAAAATATTCTCTGATATATCTATATTGTCCCCTTTATTTTTCTTCTTAAACCAGTCTTTTGTCCTGTTTTTTCTACATTGAATGTAAAAGTCATTAATTGATTGCAGATATTTGAAGATGAGACAGATCATTTTGCACCTCACATTCAGCTGAACTTGTTTTCATCTTATCACTAGTCTCTATATGAAACTGAGTCTCAAATTCTCCAGGCTAAAATAATTGTCCCTTGTTTTGTTTCAAATTCCACAGTTGGATCTGTTACTCTCTTTCTCTGAAGCTGCTAAAGGATGCATGTCTTTTGATGCATTTTTGCCCCGTGATTCTTGGCGTGAGTAAAACTTATATTTCTTCTACCGTCCTATATTTAGAAATCTAGTAGTACAAAGGCCTCAATTACTGCATATTTCCTCTTTCTAGTCTGGTTCAGGACTACTGCATGTTGTGTCAAGGATCAGGGGTGGTTGATGGCATCAAAGAAGTTCAAGTTACAATTCCGGCAGGTTGATTTTTAATGCTTTTGCAATATAACTTAAGCTCGTAGAAGCTTCTTAAACTTTTTTTTTTTAGCTTGGCTCAATGTGTAGTAAGAGAAGCTCAACAGCAGCTCACTAGCTCGCATGACATTCACCTAATTTAAAGTCAACTTTGCAGGGGCTATTTAGATGGGTTTTACTAGCATCTGTTCAGGAGGGCTGGGAGCTTAAGATTTAGATATGTGGCCCCTTCCCCTGCTTTTTCTGATGCGGGATTGCAGATAAGTGATTAAGAGTAGTTTTAGGCCAAGTAAACCAATCACCATAGATACTGCATCCAAGGAAGTATGACTTGAGCCTGTAATAGAACAGGTTTATGAGCCCACTAAGCTGAATAATTTTGTATTTGGCTGGAATGCATAATGCCCTAGTGCGCGAGACTGCAATGCCTGGATCTGTATCCGTAGTCATTTCTGTGATCTTATCTTTAATGATAAAGTTATTTTACTTATGCTTCGCCGCTGAATTTATATACTCTTTTTTTTTTTTTTTAAAGAAAAAAAATTTCCGCTCTTCTTTTCTATATATTGATTAGGTGTTGACTCTGGAGGCACAATACGCTTACCTGAGGCTGATAATTGTGGGGGACAACGGAGGCAACCCAGTAACTTATTCATTAAACTAAAGGCATGGTTTTCTTTGGCTAGATTGGTTGTATTTATTCTCATTTTTTGTCATGTACCTATGTTTGGAATTTAGATTATGACAAATATTTTAACGCAATATAATGTAGGTTTGCACATTTAATGCCTTACCGTCACAGAACTAATATGGTTTTTGGAATGAAGAGAAATTCATCTTGCCCTCATTGGAGATATTTTCTCTCCAGCTGAATGCATATTCCCTTTGCTTTCCGAAGATTCATTGTTATTGTAACAAAGATGCTTTGCAATCCATATTCAAACTCAATTGAAGAACATGTATCGCTAATCAAGCAAACCAGAAAAGTAAGCTTAACTCAAACCAGCGATCAAACAGATAAAGAACACAAGAAATTTAACATGTTTCAGCCATTAAGGACCTACATCCACAATCCAAGAACAGCTCAGTGATTTATTCATTCATCACTAAAGAGTAACAAGAGAATTACAGAGATGTATAGTCACCAATCACAAGCTTATACTCTATACAGCTTCACTGCTTTATGCTTTCATCACATGATGAAGAAGAAACTCTCAGCTTCCAGGAGTACTTGCTCTCCCTCATCTTTTCAGTACTTGTGTTATTTATACTTAACAGTTAAAGAAAGAACTTGGTAACTAAATCGGGAGAACCAGATTAGTTTCTCCAGCTGTAAGTTAGTTTTTCCCTCCCAACTAACTTACTTCCAACTGATTGTTAACCAATTTGTTCCCTTCATTTTTTTTTTTTTCCTTTTTTTGTTATTGTAGGTAGCTGTCGATCCTGCCTTTTTCAGAGATGGTGCAGGTGTATATGTGGACTCTAATATCAGCTTTACACACAAGTGAGAACTAAATCATTATGCAAAATATTTTTCTCGCTTGTCTGGTTTTTTCCTTCTGATCTGACCTATGCTTTGGGCCACAATACGGGGGTGGAATCTAATATCCTTTTTTCATGTTTCTAATTTGTAAGCTGCATGTAGACAACTTACATATAGAATTGTGATGCACTTGATATTCACACATCTGGACCGTTGGCAGTATATCAGAATATGCTGATTCTGGGTAGGACCTTAGTGAGGTTGGTATGCATAAGTGTTAGATTGCTATACCTTAGCCACTTCTGATTATGGAGGATTAGAGGCTTTATCAGCAGCTCTCTACTGGTTGGACTTTCAGGTGGTAGCAAATTGTTGAATGTGTGATGGATCCCAAGTTTATGCTTTAGTTCTTTCTATTCTTATTAATCCTGTTATTCTTGAGTAAAACCATGGGCTGAACCGAACACCACTTCAAGGAAACTTTAATCGAGATATAAATGCCAACTATCAATGATATTGGAAAGATGCTGCCTCCTCTGTCTTGAGGGGTTTCTGTAGACAGAAATTAACAGTTTCTTAACACAATTACCAACCATCTTTACCTTTCTTCATTCTTTGGCAGCAAACATTAGCGATTATGCCCAGGTTTTAGTTGTCATAAGTATGTTTATCAACTGTAATTGTTGTATAGAAATAAATTTCCAGTTATAGTAATAGCAAACACCATTTGTTTACCACTATACTTATATTTTATGGTTACAGAAGATGATTATTTTTCCTGTACACACACGTGTGCACGCATGCGTATGTGCTTATGTGTATGTGTTTACAACTTTTTACTTATATTTCATAATTACAAAAGATAATATATTTTTCTTACACACACCCCGTGTGTGTAAAGAGTTGTCGCTGTTAGAATAAATGTAGTAGTATTTTCAAATTTTCGAGATTAAGCAAAGTGCAATGTTATATACATATCATATCATTCAATTAGAGATAATAATTTTTAATATAATTTACAAATCGTTACGAATTTGTAGGTTCAAGTTGCATAAAATGTATAATTATTAAATGAATAAACACAACATTATTAATAATGATATAGAATTCAATTTTAGAATTTTTGATATATGAATTTATTTATAATATAATTAATTATTAACTAATTATAATATATTAACTTTTTTATAATTCAATAACCTTATTTTATATGTTTAAATAATTTACTTATATTGATTATATTTTAAAAAATATTTAGTTATCTTTAGAATAAAATTAATTAATATTTGTGTATATAATATTATAAAAATATGTTATAATATATATGTGTATGTTTGTATGTGCGTATATTAAACAGATAATATTATTATAATCTGTTTAATCATTTATTTATGATAAGAATAGTAAGAAAATATATTTATTAAATATTTATTATAATAATTATTTTTAATAAAATACAATTACATCTAAAATTTAAAAATAAAAAATAATTAAAAAATTTTAATATATTACTAAGTATCAATAAATTTAAAAAAATATATTTTTATCAAAATAAAAAATAATAAATTTATTTTCATAAATAATTCTATAGTACAAATAAACAAAATAAAATCTTTTTTTTTTATCCTTTTCTTTCTTTTCCTTTTTTTTTTTTTTTTTCTTATTTCTTTCTATTCTTAAAATCAAACACACCCTTAGTGGGCATTAATTAACTTTAATTTACCCTTTATTATTAAGTAATATGAATGCCAATGCCGGTCTTTTCTCGGAGTTCATAATAATGTGTAGCATAGCATGAAAGTTTCCAAACAACATTAAAATAGTCATTTAGGCCTGTATCTGTGTTGACCCCGAAATCAGTAAAGTTATGGGAAGACTTGAAGAAAATAGTAATCACAATGGTCCCCACGGATAAGAAATTAGCATAAGGTGTATGAAATCTTGGCATCCCTCTTTCAACATTTTCGTCCCAACCTTATCTACCTGCACTGAGATCACACCAACAGCTCCTTCCAAAAGATTTTATACAAATAATGGCAACTTGATGGATTTTATGTGATTTAATGTTCTAAGTTTCTTCCTGATCCAAGGGGACAACAACTTTGGCTCTGCTGGTGTTTGCTTTATGTAACAATTCTTTCATAACAAACGAGTGGAGAATACTGCATTAGTAGTTGTTTTAGATGTGGCTTTCTTGACTGTATATTTTGTCACTTTGCTTTAATCTATAGTAAACGACAAGCTTGACAAGTTAAATTTGTTACGGCACTAGCTCAAATCTCAATTGGATAGCGTATAAAACAAAGTGTAGTGTGCTTTCATTACGTATGACTCATTGAATCATTTTCTTCCACCTCTCATAAGCATTACATAAATTCAGCTCTCTCTGCAGTAGACCTACAGATTACAGTAACAAAAAATACAAGCCGTACAATGAAACTGAAGCTCGAGCAATTTAACAACCGATATAAGTTCGTAACTTCTAATTGAATACTTCGCAATTGATTATGAATAGCCTCGCATTTTGCATTCCTTTACGATAAATCCACACACACAAGAAAACAAATATGTATCCATGTATGTATGTATGTGACGTAAATGTCACTACTGTTGTTATTGATATCGTGACCTAACCATAGCCAATGACATACCAGTTATAATCATGGATTAGGAATTTCCGTATGCATTTCTGTTTCTGGAATTTGTTTCTTCTTCTTCTTCTTGCTATGCTTTATTTCTCCATAGAAATATGAAGCAAAGCCCCAAAGGGAAAGAGCAAGAGATACACCCTTTTCAGCTTGAAAATTTTCTTTGAAGAAAATCACAGCCAGAATTTCAGTGACCGGTAGCAGAACTGCTATTATAATGGCGGAAAGCAAAGACGAGCCACAGAAAATTACTCCTATGGCCCCTAAGAAGAAGCATTGCCAGATTAATCCACTCGCAACCACCACTATGTAATACTGGGCTTCACCGAGATCGAACACTCTAGCTTCTCTTCCAATTGCCTGCAAATTAGATATTGAATTTCGTGGGTCACGTTAATTGATATACCTAATGGAAGTTTTCATTTTGAAAGGTTCCTTGTAAAAAGGCACATCAAAGTGGATGGAATCTAGCATGCTCGGTATCAGTTCAATCATTGAACTGAAATTATAATGGGTTCACACACAGCACTGAATAAGGTAGCCTAGCTTTTTCTTTGCCTTTAGCCGTTCATATCAAAGTCTTGGCTAGTATTATGTTATGTAAATATATACAAAAAATTTTCTTTCAAAATATATTCATTTGATTAATTCTTATCAAGCATAAAACTAAAGCCCTGCTGATTCTACCAATGTATCACTCTCACTCGGCCCTTATTGATTGGGCAATTTGATCTGTTCAAACTTACATTTTGGGTTTACTTTTACTTTCTTCTTTTGTTATGTTGATGATATGCTCCAACTATGTAGCATGATTGCATGAATCTTTGATATACGAATGTGAATTGTGATCAGCTCAGTCATGTGTCATAAGCTTAAACGTATGATAACACAATAATAATAATAACCCGAATCATGGTCAAAATCATCGGCAGCCGGCAGAAAATTAAGACAGATAAAGACAAACCTGGAAATCATTGTTGACCACCATTCCCACAGTACAGAACACTGTTGCGAAAAAACACATCACCATCTGAATCTCCAAAACAAGAGCATAGCTTATTTCCTGTCTTGCCTTCTTGTACGTTAACTCCACCAACGGCAATATTAGCCCATACAGAAATGAAGCTCCAACTGTCATCAGAAACCCTATTACATACTGTTTTGTGGATTCACCATCCGGACGATCATTATTTGTATGTAATCCTAAAACCGCTGCTCCAATCGTCAACAAGAATACTGCGTTTATTGAATATGAAGTAAACTTTTGCTTCACCAGAAAGTAAGCAAAAACTGCAGTGAAAGCCAACTGGCTGGCGATTATCAAAGAAGATGTTGAAACAGGCAGACGAGCAAGGCCATATGCGTATAGGTAATCATCGAAGCCAGTCAGGATTCCAATGACCGCCGCTGCAAAGAACAAGTGAGGTTTCATGAAGAAGAACTTGCAGG
>CP135544.1:5339668-5369851 GCA_032402905.1 Khaya senegalensis | reverse complement strand
ATTTTTATTAAAAATAAAAATAATCAACCTATCTTATTAATAGCATCTTTATCATTCGAATATATACAAATTTTAATTTTTATTAAAGAATTTGAAGTTAATCATTAAAAAAATTAAAAATATCTAAAAAAAATTAAATATATAAAACTGTTCTCAGGTATCTATCCACACTCTTACTAGTCTCAATCCCAGTAAAAAGTACATAACAAATTTGTTTCATAAGGGTCAGATTTTAGATAATTTACAGATAAAATAGTCATCTTTATATAAGATTAGGTGCAATTTATTATAACGCAATAAAGAATGATAGAAACACATTTTCCTTGAAAAGAGACTAAAATATAAAAGAGATTTGAATCTAAGAGCGTCGCTATTTATTATTTAACCGTGTCATTCGCTAATTCTTTCACATCCGAAACAAGCAAAGGAACAATATAACAATAATAATATTTGTACGTAACAAGGACTTTCAGACCACGTAACGACAACTTGTAATATCTTTTTGTGCTCACAATTAGAAAACCTGACCAATCGCACCAAAATTGAACAAACCACAAACCCACCAATTTTTATATATTCCCACCGTCAGGTTCTTCATGCTATGCTCAACTTCTCTTCAATCAAATCCAAAATCAACAAACATAAGTTTGGAATTCTATCATCGGAGCACTTTTACCATAGCCTATTTTCTCTCCAAGCCATTTTCTTCTCTGATTGCATGCTTTTCGCTTCTCTTTCTCACCAAACGTTCATTTTCTCCTTCATACTCAAAGCTTGTGAGCAAGGGAAGACTCCAAACTAATGTCAGGAAATTCATGAGTGCATAATCAGATCTAAGAATGAGAGATCTGTTGTTGCCTGCACCAGTCTCATTCGGTGTACAATAATAGGTTGATTGAGATTGCAAAATTGACACTTGATAATATGTTCAAAAAAGTCATAACACTAATCTAATTCTGCTCGCCTAGATTTTTGCCATTGGTAATGGATTAACTAACCTTACTGTTCCATTTTTTTTGTGAAGTTGGTTGGAAATTAAAGAAATGATTTTGTTTTTCGTCATTTTGATGCTCAGAGCGATTGCTATAGTGGCAATGGCACTATAGTAACAAATGAATTGGTTGAATAAGAAAACAAAAGCGTCATCTTCGTCTCTAGCAACAGATTCTACTGAAGTTGTTAATCATCAACAGTCTCTCGATTTTGCTTACAACAAACAAATATTTGGTTAATCTAGTACTTGTAAGAGTTTATAATTCTTCAGTTTCAATTAAGTGGATGCATTTTAGTAGTTTTTTCAGCATTTTGTTTGCTTTTTTTTATTGCTATATACGTGCAATTGAATACTATTTTATTATGGTTGTTTGAAGACCACTAGCTCCTGTGGTAGCACGATCCATTGGAAGTAAAGACCACTGATGTGGTGGGCACTACCTTAGGAATTACGAAATCCACTTACACCAAGTAGGAGCCAACAACCAAGGAACTCTACTCCAAATACGAACCAAAAACCGAGCAATGTATTGTGTCAACTTGTTACAAACTGAACCATATGCCACTCTTTACTCGGGTGGCTCAAGTGGATATGCCAACTGTTATTTATTGTTTCTAAAAGAACAATCAAACAGTACTTAGCACATCAGAGAAGGGGTATAAGGTTTTCTCTTATTTGCCACTGGTTCTTATTAAGAAGATTGCTAAGGTCTTCAGCAATGAGGTTGCTGAATCCCAACCTTCGATTTCTGCTGGTCATGAACCTGAGGTTTCTTTGCATTGATAGTTTGTTATGTGGCATTGTGATTTTATCAAGTTATGGAATGAAAATGTTTTCTTTGCGATATGTATCGCTAGCATGAGGCATAAGCAGCTAAATGTAATTTCAGTTCATAAATGTCATAAGCACGTATAAAAGCTATAAAGCACTATTACCAAATGTATTATTTTTAACATTCATAAAAGTCACAAGCACATATAAAAGTCATTTGAACAACCTAAGAAGCAACTTCTACTGGTGAATGATGGTTAAATTAAATATGTACCTAAATAGGACATCTTTATATTAACAAGCCAAAACATAACTTAAACAAAATAATAATAATAATAATAATAATAATAATAATAATAATAAAAAGCTTGGCAAATCAGCTTCTCTTTGCTACAATCTCTTTTTTCTCTTCCTCCTTTAAGAACTCGAGATCAACCATAATACTTTAGAGTATCTTGCATTATTCTAAACTGAAATCATATACCTCAAGGTTGGATTCAGAATTTGCTTTTGTTTTGTTGTCGATGCATACCTGGCGACAATCAATAAAAAAGGCAATAATAAATTACAATTCAAACAATAAAAAAACACAAGCCATTTATCAATAATGTTTCAATGTGTGTGGTACACCATTATTTTGCTTGAGCAACTACATATAACTTCGACTTCATCTTTTCTAAAACTAACATGATGAGATTTTACTTTACCTTGTCAATCATCTTCATTGGCATTACATATTGATCCCCTGTCCCTTCCCACATTGCAATATATTTTTTCAGTTAACTCTTGCTGAAATTCTTCAAACTTGGAAATAGTGTAAAACTCTTGAACTTTCTTCTTTATGACAAAAACACTCACACAAGGAACATGTTGGTTGAGAGACTTGGCATCTACTTGCCTTATTTTTTGACCTTTACTTCTCAATGTATGACCATATTCCTCCACAAATTGAGTGGTTGACATTTCTACCCAAAAATTATTTTTAATAAAACATAAAACTGATGATGCCTCTAATCATATAAATTATTCAACCAACAGTTGTTACCCAAATTATATTTTCATAATATCTATACCATGTTTCCTTAGATTTAACAATGCTCTGTGAATCATGAACAACATAATGCTACGAATACCTATGACCTCATAATATTCATATGCCTTTAACTTCTCAAGCACATTTTTAAGCATATGCCACAAGCATTATCAATGTCTAATATTAAGAAAAACAATGTTAATAGTCTTTTTCATTGCTTTCTTGGTCTATTATGATTCTAATGGGAAAAGATTAGACATGCGTGACAGTCATGTATGAAATAACCAAGATATCCTCATTTGAAATCAATCTACATCCTAACAAAATAGAATGATCATGTTGATTAACTCCCATAGATGGAGCAAAGGACATGTCATACTTGTTTGTAAAATATGTTGTATCAAAAGTTACAACATCATCAAAATCTTTGTAGGCTACCCTATTTCTTAGAACTGCTCAAAATATATATTTTAATCAACCATTCTCATCTAAGTCCATACTAAAGAAGAACTTATTGTTTTATACTTGCATTTTCAAAAAATAAATAAATAAATAAATTTCCATTACATCTTCTTCTCTGAGCCATAGTTGCCTTACTTAGTCAATATGATTTCTATTCTTTCAAAGAATGTGACATTTTCATTGCTACCAGCTGTAACAATAACAAAATTATAATTTTGTGCAACTTTATTTCCTGTTCAATCATTTATTTTAAGTTTCTATCTAACATGTGAAATAATATAAGGATTACATCAAAAATATTTAAACTTGTTTAAACTTATTGTATGGTTGTGTTCAAAGATTAGAGTTTGAACAACCCATTTTCCATCTTCATCATCTAGACATGCTCTAATTTTAACATTGTAATCATTTTTCATGATAAGTTGAGGTCTCATGACATTACTAGATTTACTTCTTAACTTATCCTTTCTCCCACAAGCAAATGTCACAAATTTTTTAATACCATCACTCTCCCTTTACTATTTCTTCAAGTCACTAGAAATGCTTATCATTCAACAAAAGCTTGATAATATTTGAATATTTCATCAACACTATCAAACAACATATGGATCCATGGCTAATTTATTTTTTGTTCTATATCAAAAATTTTATCAACCTCGTTAATTTTTCCATTTAAATAATCACCTCAAATTTCTCCAACTCTTCAAGGATTTCTACATAATTATTCATTTCTATATAATAATTATATTTTGAATTAACTTCAATTTTAAAAAAAATAATAAAACAAAATATTAATTATGCAATGCACTAACTATATAAAATTGTCAAAACTTTGTTTAATTTCCATTAGAAAATAGAACAATCACCACACATTCATAGCTAAGTAAGAAAATGACACCGAACAAAAAATCATTAGACACACTTTCTACGTCTTTGAAGCATTACTAATGGAGATTTAGGATATTGCTATAAACTTGATATTAAAAATATTAATTTAAAAAAATTAGAATAAAATTATTAACTAGCTAGCAGTATGAATGATTATTGCCAAAAGCATAGACACAGCACAAGTAGGAGATCCGAGTCTCAACGCAAGTGAGAGATCTGAGCCCCAACCGGTCTAGCAGATTGTTCAGACACGTAATCTGGGTAAGCTACAAAATCAAAACTTCCATTAGGTATATTCATTAACGTGACTCCATAAAATTCAATGTATAATTTGCAGAACTTGGAAGAGAAGCAAAAGTGTTCGATTTGGGTGAGGCCAAGTATTATACAGCGGTGGTTGTGACTGAGTCAATCTCGCAATGCTTTTTCTTAGGGGACATAGGAGTCATCTTCTGTGGCTCGTTTTTGCTTTCGGCCATTATAATAGTAGTTACCAGTCACCGAATTCTGGCTATGATATTCTACAAAAATAAGTTTTAAGCTGAAAAGGGTGTATCTCTTGTTCTTTTCCTTTGGGGTTTTGCTTCAATAAAGCATAGCAAGAAGAAGAAACAAATTTATCAAACAGAAATGCATTCGGAAATTCCTTATCCATGCTTATAACTGGTATAGCTTTGGCTATGGTTAGGACACGATATCAATTACAACAGCAGAGACATTCACGTCATAGTGTGTTTGTTATATATATCTTTCTTTTCGTTTTTGTTTACTTGTGTGAGTGGATTTATCCTAAAGGAATGCAAAATGCAAGCTATTCATAATCAAGTGCTAATTATTCAATTGGAAGTTAAATGGTATGAGCTACATCAGTTCTCGAGCTTCAGTTTCATTGTACGGCTTCTATGGCTTGTTACTGTAGTCTGTAGGGCTAATATAGAGAGACTGAATTGATTTAATGCTTTTGAGAGGAAGAAGAAAATGACTCAATCAATCATACGTAATGAAAGCACACTACACTGTGTTCCGTATACTATGCAAGCGAGATTTGAGCTTGTGCCGCAAAAAATTAATTTGTGAAGCTTGTCGTTTGCTATAGATTAAAGCAATGTGACAAAATATAGAGTCTAGAAAGCCACATCTAAAACAACTACTAATGCAGTAATTCCCATTCGTTTGTCATGAAAGAATTGTTACATAAAGCAAACATCAGCAGAGCCAAAGTTGTTGTCCCCTTGGATCAGGAAGAAACTTAAAACATTAAATAACATAAAATCCATCAAGTTGCCACTATTTGTAGAAAATTTTTTTGAAGGAGTTGTAGGTCTGATCTCAGTGCAGGGAGGTAAGGTTGGGACGAAAATGTTGAAAGAGGGATGCCAAGATTTCATACACCTTATGTTAATTTCTTATCTGTGGGGACCATTGTGATTCCTATTTCTTCAAGTCTTCCCATAGCTTTCCTGATTTCGGGGTCAACACAGAGGGAGACCAAAACGACTATTGTAATGTGTCGGACACTTTCATGCTATGATACACATTATTATAAAATCCACTAATCGACCGGCATTGGCATGTATATTATATCATAATGAAAGGTATTGCAAATTAAAGTTAATTAATACTCATTAATAGGGATGTGCAGTAGTTCTGGGTAAAATAGAAATCATTTGAAATATGAACTAAATAAAAAAATGAGTTTCAAATTAGAATAAATTTTTTAGGGTAAATTTTGATTCCAAAATTTATGGAACCAGAACTGAATTTAAGAATTATTTTCAATTTTAAAAATTAAAAATTATTTTAAATTATAGAAATTAAACACCAAATTTCGTGTTAGAATGTAAACTCTAACCTATTAAGCTCCATATATAAAATTACATAATTTATTTATAATATTGTATTTACCTTAATTTTTTTTGCAAGTAAAATAAAGATAAATTCATATTCAATAAATTATTCAATTAATAAAATAATACTATTTAAAAATTTTTATTAAAATTATAAAAAATTTATTTATTAATTTTAAATAAATACTTCAAATTAAAATACAAAATATTATTCAAATTTATTGTTGAATTTATACAAATGTAATTCTCACATAAAATATATTCATATTTGACTTCACAAGTAATTTATTGAAGAGAACATTATTTATCCATTGAGTTACATTGAAAAAAAAATTAATCAATATATTTATAATATTTTATTTAGCTCATTTATCATATTATTAGTGTAACAATTTAATAAAATCGTGGTATACATATATTTATTTTATAATTATTGAGCAAGTTAAATAAATACATGATATACTATTATTATATATAATTTAACTATTGTAAAAAAATTTAAATTTCTCTTTTACATGACATATAATATTAACTCGAATAATAATATAATATTTTTTAATAATTTATCATATATCAATTATTTTGATAAATTACTTCTTTTCTCTTTCATTCACTCAATTTTTTATTTATACATTTTATTACTTCTATAATTTAATGCTATTGATTTAATTTTTTTTAAAAAAATTAGAATTAAAATTTATAAAATTAAGATAATTAATAAATAGAGTATCATGTTTTAAAATCAAAACCGAATTAAATTGAATGAAACTGAAAAATAGAGTATCCTATAAAATAGGGTAAGTTTCGATTTCGAGTAGAACTAGAATCAAACCTGATTTTACTCACTCCTACCTAGTAAGGACTTATCTCACCTACATTGAACATTTCCAATTTCCAATTGTACATCTTGCTATGCTTTGAGCTTATTATTATTCTATTATTAGATATTTTCATGTTTTCAAAACGAGTATGCATACACATTCATAAATTTTCAATAACAGCTGGGAAGCTATTAGTAGAACTTCAAAATGCTTAAGTTTTGCCTGAAAATCTGGGCATACACCTGAATTATCTGCCAAATTTGACTAAGAACATTAATAATAAATTTAAAAAAAGAACACTAAAAGTACTAACATTAGAAGTGGTGTGATCTGTAGCAAACATGAATTGGAATTATTGAGTGATATGATGTACTATATAACATTGCATTTCGCTCCGTCCCAAAAATTTGAAAATACTAGTTCATTTTATAACACCCATTATTTCCTAAATATATACTACATATATTTATGTAAAGGTAATGAGTTATGATTTATGAAGGTATATGTATAATATAAAAAATAATAGAATGTTTTAAGAATAAGTATTAACTGTGGGGTAAAATAGATTTTTTAAAAAAAAAAGTCAAATTACGAACTGAATTAAAATTATAAATAAAATAATTTAATTTGGATTTAGGAATTTGACGATTTGCGGAGAAAGAAGAGACAAAAACAAGAGGCAAAAAGAAGAAAAAGATAGGGAAAAAAAGGAATAAAAATTGTAAGTTTACTTTGTCTTTTATATTTATTTTAGTATTGAAAATTGTTATTAGTTTAGCATGCAACTTTGTTATATATGTTTCATAAAATATTGTCATTAGAATACTATAATGAGATTGTGATGTTTAAAGTTTAATCTTTTATAATTAAAAATTAAAGATTATTATTTGTGTAAAGATAATGAAAAAAAAAGAGAATTTTTGTTGAGATGATATATGACAGTAGATTAGTCCATAAATTTTATAAAATTATGTGTTATGAATTTGAAAAAATTAATTTATGTAATAAACAAGATATATGTAGGTTATTATAAATTTTTTCATTAAAAAATATTAAAATTCTAATTTTTAATAATTTTTTAAATTTGACCTAAAGATTTTAAAAAGTATTCATTTTTGTAGAATAGTTGAGTAATGAAATTATTTTTGTTAATCAAATCATGTTGAAAAATACAAAATTTTTCACTATGATTTTGAATTATGTCTACTATATCATATTAAAAGTTTAAGATTAAATTTTTTATTTTTTTAATTGTTATAAAATTTTAAATGAATATAACTCATTGCTGATTTTTATTTGGCAAAATTTAAAATTTTAAAAACAAATTTGTTTAAAATGGTTAGAGAATAAATTTAGACCTAAAATTTTTATTGGTTTACTGCCTATATGTTTTTATCATCTCTATAAAATTTTATAATATTTCAATATATATTGTAGTTTTTAAAAATTAAAGATTGAGAGTTACTTGGTATATTTTCTAAAATTATTAAGATAAGTGATCATGTTTGTAATATGAAAAGATTTAGTTTTATGAAGGTTTAAAGGTTTTTATTTTTATCTCATTTTATATTATATTTCTTAAATATTATATTATAATTTTATTAAAAAATAATGTTGCTTAAGTTATAAAAAAATTCTTAAACAATATAAAGTCAATTTTAACAAGTTTAAGAATATTAAATTGTCAAATAAATTAAATGATATAAGTTATACTATTAAGACTTAGTGAGTTATAATGTGCTTTGTTGTAGTATATACAAACCTTATAGATGTTACTTTTTTATTATAAGTTAAAGTATTTAAGTTAACACTTGTTATGATTGCCAAGAGGTTATTATAGTAGATTTTTTAAAAAAAATTACAATAGATATATGTATATGTTTGATTGTATTTTTAAAAGTATTTTCAATTATATGCTATTATGAAACTATTAATTTTTACATTATTATATATTATGTGGTTGTTCATGATGATATGATTGTGTATGCTATGCTTATAAATTATATGCATTGACATTGAAGCATGAACATATGCATTAGTTTTAAGTGTAAGAAAGTGATTTTGAAAAAAAATATATTTATGAAAGTTAATATTTATGTGTTATGATATCCAACTTCATTACTCATTTAATAGTCAATTATAAAGGCATAAAGAGCTTTTATAAGTGTGATTATTCTTTTAGGTTTTTTATTATTTTAAGTATTGTTCTCCACTTATATGGGAAAAACCTTTAGGATTGCCCCTAGGAATAATATGTCCTCACATTGTGGGGACATATTTGTGCATATGAGGAGAACTCAATGATAATTAGGGTAAAAAAGTAGTTCTTACCTTTGAACATAAATATTTATTACTTTTAAAATTTATATACTTCATTTGTGCTTAACCCACATATGATATGTCATCAATGAGTGATTGTGACTGAATCAATGATAAGTACTACATAAAGTCTTAATAAAAAGTAATCAAAAGGAGAATTATTTTAGTAAAGTTTATAATAAATTTCTAAAGTATTTAAGTGTTATGAAACTTTTAAAATTATGATTTTATCTCATACTATATCATGTGCATGCATTATATATAAGTATGTATGTATTTTATATCGATAAAAAACTAATGTACTTGCTAAGTTTAAAACTCACTAAATTTTATTATAATTCTTAGATGATTGGAGGTTTAAACGTATATTAGATGAATTTAATTGAATTTTTATTATTTTATGATTCCTTGGAATTAAAACTTTCACTATTGTTAAGTTTTGTAAGTTATTTCGAATGATTTTAATGTGATTAAAGAATATTCATAAAGTTTTT
The DNA here is from genome assembly GCA_032402905.1 of Khaya senegalensis. NCBI lineage: Eukaryota > Viridiplantae > Streptophyta > Magnoliopsida > Sapindales > Meliaceae > Khaya > Khaya senegalensis. Next base: position 5,360,222 of record CP135544.1, on the reverse strand, counting down.
TAAATTAAATTTTAATATTTTTGTGTAATTTAAGTTTTTAAATTAGAAAAAGATCACACTTCAAATTCTTTCAAACTTTGAAATTAAGAAAAATCATATTACAAATGAAATTTATTTCTATTCAACAATTAGAGCTGATAAACAAGTAAAAGCATTTGAAATGTCACACCTGAAATTTGAAAGAGTTTGAAGTGTGATTTTTCTTAACTTATAAACTTAAATTATATGGAATCATTAAAATTTAACTTATATAACTATATAAACATTCCTTGATTATAAAAAAATATATATTTTAAAAAAATAACAAAATTTAACAATAGTGAAAATCTTAAATTCATGCACTATATGCTTAAACCTTCAATCATTTAAGAATCATAATAAAATATAATGAATTTTAAATTCAGTAAGTATACTAATTATTCATATATACAAAATTATATACATACTTATATACAATGCATGCACATGATCTTATATGAGATGAAATTATAATTGTTTCAAAAGCTTCATAACACTTAAACACTTTAGAGTTTCTTTTAAAATTTATTAGGAATATTTCTCTTCTATTATCACGTAGTAGAACTTTACATATCACTTGTAACTGAATGAAACAATGTTAAATGCAATATGTAAAATAAGCGTAAGTGAAGCACATAATTTTTAAAAATATTAAACACTCATGTCAAAAGGTAAAAGTGACAACTTCACCCTAATCAGTGTTAAGTCCTCTAACATATACAAATATGTCCTCACATAAATGTGAAACATATTATACCCCAAGACGCCTTCAATGGTCTCTCTCACGTCAAATGGCATACTAAACAATACTTAATAACAATACCAAACACAAAGGAATAATCACACTTATAAAACCTACTTATATACTTATAATTATTTACTAAATAAGTAATGAAATTTGATATTCTAATATACAAATCTTAACTTTTATAAATATTTTTCTTAAAATTACTTTTTAATTACTTAAAACTAAATATATATATATATATATATATCCATGACATAACTTATAAGCATCGCATATATAATCATATTAACATGATCAACCACATAACCTATGATAATGAGAAAATCAATACTTTTACAATAACATGTACTAATAAATATTTTAAAAAAATATAATCAAATACAAATATATGTTTATTATAATTCCTTTTTTAAAAAAATTTAGTATACTTATCTCTTAGCGGTCACAACAAAAACTAGTTTAAACACTTTAACCTAATCAAATATTAGCATTCATTAAGCTTGTACACACTACTACAAAACACAATATAGCTCATTAGACCTTAATAGTATAACCTATATCACTCAACTTATTTGATTGCTCATTATTCCTAAACTTATCAAAACTAATCTTATGTTATTTAAAAAATTTTCTTATTTTTTAAATGATATTATTTTTTAATAAAATTATAACATAATATCTAATAAAGATAATATAAGATCAAATAAAAATATCAATCTCTAAACCCTCATAAAACTAAGTTTTTTATATTCCAAACATAATCACTTATTATAATAGTATTAGAAAATATATTAAATAACTCCCAATCTTTCATTTACAAAAACTACAATGCATTTTCAAATATTATAAAATTTTATAGAAATGATAAAAATATGTATACTATACTTAGGTTTAAACTCATTCTTTAATTATCTTAAATAAATTTTATTTTTAAAATTTTAAATTTTGCTTAACAAAAATTGACAATAAACTATATTCATTCAAAATTTTATAACAATTCAAAAATAAAGAATTTAACCATAAAATTTTAGTATGATATACTTAAAGATAAAATTTTAATTTAGTCCCTAATTTTTATCCTTTTTATTTATTTACTTTAAAATTATAACTTATTCTTAAAATATCTTATTATTTTTTATATTATACATTTATTCCATGAAAATATAACATTCATTACCATATATAACTTTATGATATATACTTAGAAAAAGTGGGTGGTACATGAAAATTATAAACTGGGCGCACACACTGCTGATTGCTACCAAAGAATGAAGACAGATAAAGAAAGTTGGTGAATGTGTTAGGAAGCTGTTAATTTCTGTCTACGGAAACCCTTAAGGAGGGAGGATGCAGCATTTTTCCAATATCATTAATAGTTGGCACTTATATCTCCATTAATAAGAATAGAAAGAACTCAAGCATAAACTTAGGATCCGTCACACGTTCAACAATTTGCTGCCACCTGAAAGTCCAATCAGTAGATAGCTACTGATAACAGTAATCTAACACTTATGCATACCACCCTCTCTAAGGTCCTACCCAGAATCAGCAATTCAGCATATTTTGATCTACTGCTACTGCTCTAGATGTGTGAATATCAAGTGTATCATAATTCTATAAGTGAGTTGTCTGAATGAAGCTTACTCTAAAAGAGAACAAATCAGGAACATGAAAAAAGGATATCAGATTCCTTATCCTTATTGTAGTCTAAGGGTGAGGAATCATAGCTCCTTCACTTTAAGTAATAAGGATGAATTATTTCTCCAACCATTTTTAACAAAAACAAATAAGATAATAATGATTCTATTCTCTTTTCCTTTCATTTTCCCCTTAAATTATAAAAAACAAGCTCACCGTAAAGATCAAATCAAGAGGAAAACCAGACAAACGAGACAAATATTTTGCATAATGATTCAGTTCTCACTTGTGTAATGCTGATATTAGAGTCCGCATATACATCTGCACCATCTCTGAAAAAGACTGGATCGTCAGGTACCCACATTAACAAAAAAATATGAATCTTTGAAAAGAAAAGGGAATACACATATCAGTTGGAGAGAAAATATCCCCAGTAAAGGCAAGATTAATTTCTCTTCATTCCAAAAACTAACATTAGTTCTGCGTCGATGAGGCATTAAATGTGCAAACCTACATTAAAACGCGTTTAAGTATTCGTCATAAACTAAATTCCAAACATAGGCGCATGACAAATCCTGCCAAAGAAGCTATAGTGTAAACCATGCCTTTAGTTTAATGAATAAAAGATTCTGGGTTGCCTCCCTCGTCCCCGAGTATTGCCCGCCTCAGGTGTGCGTATTGTACCTCTAGAGTAAATACCTAGACAATTTATTGCAAAGAAGAGCAGAATTTCTTTTCTTTTAACAAAAAAATTATGAATACGTAAATCCGGCGGCGAAGCGCAAGAAAAATGACTTTATCATGAAAGAATCGCAGAAATGATTACGGATACTGATCCGGTTTTGGGCTGGCAATTTGATTGAATGAATATTCAATGATATTCAATCAAAAAAACAATGTTTAGCATCTCAAATTTAAGAGATAATTGAATAGATTATAGATATTAAAATATCTATCTAAAATTAATTTCAATATGATATAATTTTGATTATAATATTCATCCAAAAATGAATAACTTATCCACACCTAATCTTCATCTTGTGCTACAAAAATAAAAATATATATAATCTTTTTTTTATTTAATCTTAGAGTATTTTATTGTTATTTAATATATTTTTTTTATCTCAATTCTTTAGTAGTAAATAATGAATTTATTAAATATTCATACTTTTAAATTAAATAATATGCTATTTAATCTATTTTTGAATTTAAATTTCTATCACAAATGATAATATTTGTCATTTGTGATAGAGATAATTTAGAAATTAAAATATTTTTTTAATTACATAAATTTTAATGTAATATTTTATTTGAAATCAACTATAAATAAAATATATATCATATAAATGATAGTTTGATCTAACAAAGGCATCAAAAATCATCTTATATTCAAGTTTTGATTTAAAAATTAATATCCGTAATATGTTTAACTAATCTTTGATTATTTCAATTGAATATAAATATTTAACTTTTTGGGCGAATATAGATATAAATAAAATATAAATATTAAGTATTTTAATTAAATAAAAATACAAATATCTTAGGTTTTTTTCAAATATTTTGTGCTGCTAACCCTAATTGGAGTCTCGCGCAATAGGGCATTATGCATTCTAGCCGAATAAAAAATTATTCAGCTCATTGGGCTCACAAGCCTTATGTATCACAGGCTCAAGTCACACTTCCAAGGACGCACTGTCTATGGTGATTGGTTTACTTGGCCTAAAACTACCCTAAACCACTTATCTGCAATCCCATCCCGCGTCAGAAAAAACTGGGGAAGGGATCACATATCTAAATCTTAAGCTCCCAGTCTCCTGAATAGATGCTAATAAAACCCATCTAAATAGCCCTTGCAAAAGTTCACCAGAAAAATAATGATGATTATACATAATCGGATTATGGAAATTTGAGATTCCATCCGAAGTTGACTTTAAGTTAGATGAATGTCATGCAAGCTAGTGAGTTGCTGGTGAGCTTTTCTTACTACACATTGAGCCAAGCAAAAAACTGGAAGTTTAAGAAGCTTGTCCAAGTTTAACTTGTATTACAAAAGCATTAAAAATCAACCTGCCGGAATTGTAACTTGAACTTCTTTGGTGCCATCAACCACCCTTGATCCTCGACACAACATACAGTAGTCCCGAACCAGATTGGTAAGAGGAAAATGACAAGCGCCAGTTACAACAACATATGGGAGTTCAAGCAACTATTCATTTGTATTCATTCCAGACCTGAATTATTCGTCCTGACCCTTTAGAGGTATTGCATGTTGACCTAAATTGAGGAATGGTAACCTGGTTTAAAGTTAGAAAATATCAATAAAAGAACATTTATATTAATGACCAGTCAAAATCTAAAATGATCCGACAAAAGATATTATCCACGCAAAGTGAACCCTTTCAGAAGGATTTATCTACTACTGCTCATCAGTGTAGATCTTCCAAGCATTTACTCTCACTACGCCTCTGCAGGTTGGACAGATAATTTTTGGGCATCTACTGGATAGCCACACCCATACGCATCAATGTAGAAGGGACAAACCACGCCCATACGCATCAATAGAGAAGGAACAAGCATTTATGATATTAAATAACAAATTTATATTGATACCAAAGGAAAAAGAATGAAAAGAATCATGTACGTAATGGAGGCCTTTGTACTGCCAGATTTCTAAATATAGGGCGGTAGAAGAAATATAAGTTTTACTCACGGCAAGAATCACAGGGCACAAGTGCATCAAAGGACGCATGTTTCGTACATCTTTTAGCAGCTCAGAAAGAGAGAAACAACTCCAACTGTGGAATTTGAAACAAAACAAGGGACAATTATTTTAGCTTCGAGATGTAGAGACTCAGTTTTATATATAGACTGTTGATAATATGCAGAAAAAAGTTCACCTGAGTGTCAGGTGCAAAATTATCTGTCTCATCTTCAAATATATGCAACCAATTAATGACTTTTAAATTGAACATAGAAAAAACAAGACAATAGACTGGTTTAAGAAGATAATTAAAGGGGAGTATTGAAAGTAATGCACGCTTCTACAGCCAGTAGAGCAATCCAGCATTAATTGGAAAGCGAGCACAAATGAGTGGTGAGCATTCTTCTACCAAACATGCAGGTTCTCTCTGACAACAATCAATGTAAATAAGTCTGTACAATAATTGATTTAACAAACCTATAAAAAAAAAGTCTCAACCCTCTGAAATCGGCACTTGTAGAAAAAAAAAATTAATAAAAACAAAATTCCATACCTCTACACTCCACCCTATGGTCAATATTTTTCTAAATATAAAATATTATATTTCTCTCACCTTTCGACCATTATCATAAGCCCATCACACCTACCTCCACAGCCACTCAAACACCTAGAAAAGCTCATCTCTCTTGCATACAACAGCCCGTACACAACAACCACTACATTCACACTCAATCACCTACACAGACTACACTCACACTTATCTATCTACATTACATATATTTTAATGAAAAACCCTCAGTAGTATTAGAGCACCATTCGATCATCTATAAGGCATAGTATTCTAAAACAATGGCCAACTCCAACCGCTATTCTATTTCTCTTTCAGTCTTTCATGGAAAAATTATGATTTTTGGGCCATTAAAATGAGGGCTTATTTTCGCTCTTAAAATTTGTGAAAGATTATTGAAAAGGGATACAACCACTCAAAAAATACTTTCATTATTTTAGCCACATAGAAAAAGATGGTGAAAGAAAATATACAAAAAGATTCTCAAACAATATTTGCTTTTCAATAAACAGTAATAGACAATATTTTTGCATGTATCATGAGAGCTATAACAGCAAAAGAATGTGAGATATACTACAAGAGTTTCAAGGAACCAAAAGCTACGCATCATCGGACTTCAATATTTGATAAGTGAATTTAAGAATATTAAAATAAAAGATAATAAGATCGTTAAAAATTATTTTGTAAGAATAAAAGAATTAGTTAAGCTAATGGGAGCATATGGTGAAAATATAATTGATAAATTAATGGTATAATATTAATTACTTGCATTAAAAAATATGATCTCATAGTAATTGTTGTTGAGTAGTCTAAGGAGATAGCAACCTTGTCTCTTGCAGAATTAATGGGACCCTTTCAAGCGCACAAAGAGAGATTGAAAACGCAATATGAAAATCCTACGGAGAATGCCTTTGAATCTAAGATTAATATGTGATCTCAAAAATCTAAAGATGGTGCTAAAAATTTTAAAAATAAAGAAACTCAAAAATATGAAAATGAAAAGCAATATTTGTGAAATTTGTAAAAGAAAAGTCATTTAAAAAAATATTATTGGTTTAAAGGAAAGCCATAATGCTAAAATTGCAAAAAAAATTTGTGCGTTTGGTAAAAGATTGTAGATTAAAAAGAAATTACCAAGCTAATTTTATTAAAGAAAAAGAAAATAAAAATTATATTTTTCATGTTTGCCAAAATACTATTGAAAAGAAAAATGGTATATAGTATTTAGATAGTGACTGTAGTAATCATATAACAAAAGATGAAAAAAAAATTTTGTAAACTTAACAAAATAAAAACAAAAGAATTGAAAATAGTGAATCTATGAAGGCTATTAGAAAAGGTACCATTGTCATTACTACGAAAAAATGCAAGAGGTACATAAATGATGCGCTCCTAATCCCTAATATAACTCAAAACTTATTAAGTGTGGGATAAATGATAGAGAAAGGATATTCATTGAATTTTAAGGATAATTGCTGTCTAATATATGATAATAAAAATAAAACCCTTAAAATTGCAAGAGTAAAAATGAAAGAAAATAAAAACATGCTATTGATATAGCTATGAAGGCACAAGTGGATGTGATGGAAATCGCGATTGAAAATTCGGCAAGTTATGATAGGCTTAGTTTTAGATTTAATTTGCTTTTGTTAAATAAGTTGTGTTCGAATTATTTTGAATTATTGTTGCTAGTCTTTAGCTATTTATCAGCTAATTGTTACTATTTAAATTATTTTGTATTGAACTTCTTATTTATAAAGGAGTAATAACATAGTTGAATTCAAAGTTAATTTTTTTAGTGAGACACTTCAATAGCTGGTGTGATTCCAGCAAGTTGAGAGTGAGTGTTAGTGAGACTTTTCCACTTATTCTCTTGTTTGTTTAATTACACTGCATCACTCATCCCCTTGTCATCTTGTTTGTTGGGTTACAAGGAGTGGTCGATCTTACAATGGTGGTCGACTAGCACAACAACAACGAGATGAGCTGTTAGTTGATGTTGCCAATCAAGTTGCTATTTTTTCACAGAAGATGGATGTTGTTTGGGATCAAATTTTTTCGGATCAACAAAATTTAAAAGAAGATCATGGTGAAACCGATAATCTAGAAAATCAAGAGGGGTAAGTTGGGGCAATTACGAAGCTGGGAACCAACCACTCAAGGATCTTTCCTTTCATCCACCTCCACCAAAGGCTCCAATACCACCAAACTTAATCCTCGTGTAGGGATTAATCCTTACTGGCAGTAGCATCGACTACAAGAACATGATGCTTTTGATGAAGCATCAAAACGAGTTCATATTGATGTAGCTGATTATAGTGGAGACTTGGATCCCAATCATTTCCAAGATTGGTTAGTCATTAAACGACTATTTTGAGTGATTCAATATGACAGGTGAGCAAAAAGTTTGATTTGTAAAAATGAAACTTAAAGGACAAGCCCGAGTATGGTGGCACAGTATAAAAGAGCAACTCCATTGTCTTCAACAACTACTAATCACAGAATGGGAAGAGATAAAGTTACGGTTGAAAGAGAAGTTCTTACTTATAGATTATGCAGAAACCTTATTTGAAGACTTATTAGCACATCGCCAAGGTATATCTTCCGTAGAGAGATACACCATAAAATTTCATAAACTTACCATTAGAAGTCAAGTCACAGAAACAAAATGACAGACATTAGCACATTATAAATATGGTTTACGAGAAGAAATTTGAAGAGAACTAGTAACTATAAGACTTTTCAACTTAGAAGAAGCTTATCAACTTGCTCTAAAGATTGAGGCTCAATTACGATTTCAAAACACTCGCTGCCCACCTAATGCTCCATTTATACATGGCTTACCAGAAAATAAAGGAGCCATTTTTTCTAAAGGTAATCGTGCATTTACAAAGCCTGAAACCTTGATAACCAAAATCAAATGCCTGAAAGATCGATGGAATAAAGTAATGAGAAAGGAAAAAGAATTATACAAGGACGAAAGGATCAAGTTGAATGTTATAAATGTGGTAGCAAAGGACATTTTGTTGTGGTATGTCTTATAAAAGATCAACGTTTTACATTAATTTGAAAGGAAGATCAAAATTGTAGAGAAGCCAAAAAATAGTTCTAAGCCTATAAAGATTGAAGCAGTAAATGAAAAAATGCTAGAAGTGGAGTTTGAAGGCTCTAATTTACCAGTATGCGTAGTCGTAAAGTTCTGTTTGTTCATAAACAAGGAGAAAAAATTGAAGAGAATTAGCTGCATATAAATATTTTTCTTACTCGGGTGGAGCATCAAAACAAGTCGATGAACCTTATCATAGATAATGGAAGCGAAATGAATATGGTTTCACTTGAGTTAGTTGACAAGATGAAGTTGAAGCCAAAGACGAATCCTAAACCTTACCAAGTAAATTAGATTGATGATACTTCAATTCCAGTTAAGCAAAGGTGTCTAATCCATTTTTCTTTAGACAGAGATTTTCAAGAGGCTGTATGGTGCGATGTTCTGCCTATGAAAGCATGTCACATCTTATTGGGGTGGCCATGGTTGTTTGATCGGCGAGTAAAATATGATGGGTACTTAAATTGTTACTCACTTAAGCATGGTAGAAAGAAAATAATCTTAAAGCCTATACGAATTGTCGATTTTAAATTTGAAAACTTGGTAATTCAAAGAACACCCATTATGCGATGTTTTAAGGAAGTAAGCTATGAAGCTGGGGTGGTGTTTGCGCTAGTTGCCAAAGAACCGAACCTCATGTATACAGAAAATGTGCCATTATATTTTATGTCTATTTTGAATAACTTCTCATATGTAGCACCAAAAGATTTACTGCATGAACTTCTACCCATGCATAATGTTCAACATGAAATAGACTTCGTCCCTAGATCAACTCTGCCTAATCTACCAGCTTATCGACTCAATCCTAAAGAACATCAAGAGCTATGTAAACAAGTTCAAGAATTATTAGAGAATGGAGTTAGCAAAGAGAGTCTCAGCCCTTGCATAATTCCTGCTTTACTTACTCCAAAAAAAGATGGTACCTGGCGTATTGAGTCCTTATTACACGTTTAGATGATATGCTTGATCTATTACATGGTTCTTCTATTTTTTTCAAAAATAGATTTGCAAAGTGGATATCATCAAATTCGGATTAAACCGGGAGACAAATGAAAAATGGCTTTCAAAATGAAGGATAGGCTTTATGAATGGTTGGTTATGCCGTTTGGGTTAACTAATGCGTCAAGTACTTTTATGCGGGTTATACTCAAATTTTGAAGCCGTTTATAAGTAAATTTGTAGTCGTATATTTCGATGATATTTTAATCTTTAGTAAAGGCAGAAATGAGCATAAAGAACACCTCAAGCAAGTTTTACGTGTCCTACGCTTGGAGAAGTTCTATATTAATTTTAAAAAATGCTCATTTGCTAGTTTACAGATTTTTTTTTTAGATTTATTATTTCTAACCGCGGTGTTCAAGTAGATCCAGAAAAGGTCCAAGCTATACAAGATTGGTCTATTCCCAACAACATTCATAAAGTCATAAGTTTTCATGGATTAGTGACTTTTTACCACCGATTTATTCATAACTTCAATTCAATAATGGCAGCAATAACTGATTGTACAAAGATTGGTGCATTTAATTGGACTCCCGCAGCTGCAAAGACATTTAAAGAGATTAAAGAGAAACTCACTTATGCCCCAATGCTTCGACTACCAAATTTTAATCAAGTTTTTGAAGTTTCTTGTGATGCGTCTCATATAGGTGTTGGTGGAGTTCTAAGTCAAGAGGGGCACCCAATTGCATTTTTTAGTGAAAAGCTTAGTGAAGCAAAAAGAAAGTATTCAACGTATGATGTTGGATTTTATGCTATTATTCAAACACTAAAACATTGAAAATATTATTTACTTCATCAAGAGTTTATGCTGTATATAGATCATGACTCTTTGAAGTATATCAATTCTCAGAAGAAGCTTAACGCACATCATGCTCGATGGGTGAAAATATTGCAACAATTTTACTTTGTCTTAAAGCATCGATCAGGAGTGAAAAATCGTGTTGCAGACACAATGAGCAAAAAATCTTATCTATTGACTGTTCTAAGTTCTAATGTAATAAGCTTTAAGTAGATAAAATACTTGTGTATTTCATATCCTTATTTCAAGTCTATATTTTTTTATTTATCTGAAAGAGAAAGACACCGGCATATGGAGTATTCTTTAAATGATGGGTTTTTATTTTGTAGAACACGTCTTTGTATTCCTTAGACTTCTCTGCGTGGCCATATTATTCTTAAAATTTATGAAAGGAGGTTAGTTAGGCATTTTTGTTGCGATAAAACAATTGCTATGGTTGAGGAACGATTTTTTTGGCCATACTTAAGGAAAAATGTTGCCAGAATTATCAAGTTGTATCGTACCTATCAATTGGACAAAGAAGCAAAGACTAATGCTGGTTTATATACTTCTTTGCCTCTTCTGCAATTACCATGGGAAGATCTTAGTATGGATTTCATATTAGAACTTCCAAAAACAGTACGTGGGCATGACTCTATATTTGTTATTGTTGATAGATTTTCTAAAATGGTGCATTTTGTGCCTTGTTCCAAGACCTTTGATGCTTAACAGGTGGCTTCGTTATTCCTCAAAGAAGTGATTCGTTTACATGGATTACCAAAAACTATCATTTCAAATCACAACGTCAATTTTGTGAGTTATTTTTGGAAGACATTATGGGCTAAATTGAGCACTAGGTTAACTTATTCAAGTGCTTTTCATCCACAAATGGATGGACAAACAGAGGTCATCAATCGAAATCTGGGCAATTTGCTTCACTGTTTAGTACATGATCACATTACTTATTGGGATATTATTTTGCTAAACACTAAATTTGCTTATAACAGTTCAATTAATCAGATAATTGGATTGTCACCTTTTGAAGTAATGATGAGAATTAAACCACGACAGCCAATTGATTTAATTCCTTTGCCTACCAATTCTCGCGTTAGTAAAAGTGGGGAAGATTTTGCAAAGTACATTCAAGAATTACATATCAAAGTGAAACGCAAATTAGCTACCAATATTGAATTATATAAACAATATGTTGATAAGCGAAGATGATTAGTTAAATTTAAAGAGGGTGATCTTGTCTTGATGCGATTAAGGGCAGAGCGTTTTCCTCACAATAGTTACCAAAAGTTACACCCATGAAGAGCTGGACCATTCAAAGTTATGAAGAGATTGGATTCAAATGCGTATATGTTAGAACTTCCTTCGACTTTTTCAGTTAGTCCTATTGTTAATGTAGAAGATTTGCAACTTTATGAAGGTCATAATATAAAAGAGGACACTAAACCAACTGTACCTGCACTTTCTCAATGAATAACTTGTAAAAATGAAATTGAAGATATTCTTGACAATCAATTGGTTTCTACATGAAGAGGTGGCTATCAAAAATTTTTGGTGAAATGGAAACACCGTCCACTATCTGACAATCCATGGTTGAAGGCTGATGAAATTCAAAAGTTAAACCCAGATTTATATGAGTTTTGTCAAATGCGTAACTCGACAGAGCCGAGTTCTTTTTCAGCAAGGGGGAATTGATGGAAATCGCGACTAAAAACCCGGTAAGTTATGATAGGCTTAGTTTTAGATTTACTTAGCTTTTGTTAAATAAGTTGTATTCAAATTATTTTGAATTATTGTTGCTAGTCTTCATCTACCTATCAGCTAGTTGTTACAGTTTAAATTATTTTGTATTAAACTTCTTATTTATAAAGGAGTAATGATAATAATAAACACGGAGTTGAATCAAGAGTTAATTTTTTTAGTGAGACACTTGAATAGCTAGTGTGATTCCAGCAAGTTGAGAGTGAGTGTTAGTGAGACTTTTTCACTTGTTCTCTTGTTTGTTTGATTACGCTGCATCACTCCTCCCCTTGTTATCTTATTTGTTGGGTTTCATTGCACCAGGATGACTCATGGTTATGGCATAAAAGGTTCAGACACTTCAACCTTCACGGTCAAAAGATCCTTAATCATAAAAATATGATGCAAGATCTACCAATGATTAAAAAAAAAAAAAACACACAACAGTGTTTGTGAAAGATGTATGCTTGAGAAACAATATTGACAACTGTTTCCATCCAATAAAGCATGAAGAGCCAAGAAGCCTTTCGAACTAATCCATACAGATGTTTGCGGGCTAATACAAACTCTATCACACAATCAAAATAAATACTTCATTTCATTCATTGATAACTATACCAAAATAACTTAGGTGTATTATTCAAAAGAAAGACCACAAATCTTTAAGATTTTTAAAAAATTCAAAAACTTTATCAAGAAACAAAGTAGTTAGGAATTAATGACAATCAGAAGTGATCGAGGAAAGGAATAAAATTCTAATCAATTCAATAACTTCTGCGAAGAAAAAGGTGTGGAACATTAACTTATCGTCAGATATGCCCCAAAATATAACAGAGTTTCTAAAAGAAAAAATAAAACAATGATGGAAATGGCGAGATCAATGCTAATGGAAAAAGATTACCTAAAACTTTTTAGGCAGAAGCACCATGCATAGTTATTTATCTACTAAATAGGTGCCCAACAAAAGCAGTACAAGACATTATACCAATTGAAGCTTAGAGCGGAAGAAAACTAAACATCTTTGAGTGTTCAGATGCATAGGCTACATTCATGTCTCGGAACAAAAAAGAAACAAATGGATGAAAAATTTGAGAAAGGCATCTTTTTAGGTTAGAGTACTCAATCAAAAAGCTATGAAATCTATTAGTTAAGGACAAAAAATAGTCATTAGCAAATATGTTTAGTTTGACAAAGATGCAACATTCAATTAGGAAACAGAAAAGGTCAAAAGAAAAATCATCTTCTTACTAACACTAGTTAATCAACATGACGATAAAGAGCACGCACAATAACCAACGAAAAAATTAAAAGACTCTTCACCAGAATCATCACTAAAAGGAGCAGGCTATTATCAAAAATATATGAAACATGCAATTTGACAATTGTTCAACCAAAAAGCTATAAAGTAGCCTCTAAATAAGAAGTATAGGTAAAGACTACAAAAGAAGAAATTCAGATGATCGAGAAAAACAAGACATGGGAATTAACATATTCTCCCAAAGACAAAGAAGTCATCGAAGTTAAACAGATATACAAGACAAAACTTAATTCTAATGGATCAGTCTAAAAACACAAAGCTCACAACAATACAAAGTTGACTACAATGAAACATTTGCTCTAGTTGCTCGCTTGAACATAATAAGAACTCTAGTTGCACTTGTTGCTCAAAAGAGATGGTAAATTTATCAACTAGATGTAAGGTTTATAAAATTTCAACTAAGAATTGGTTGGTTAAGAGAAAAATTTGAAACAGAAAAATAGAGAGCAAGAAAAACTTTCCAAATTTTTATTTTCATCATTCTGATATCAAAATACTGACAACGATTAGTATTTATATACGCTTAAAAACTCTCTAGATACCAACTAACTTCTTATCAACTATAAAACTAACTGTTAATAACTAGCTTCATAACTAATAACATTATTTAACTAACAATAATATAATTCAATTAATTTGCTATAGTTTAGCATTATTCCAACTTAGCAGCCTAGCTTTACCAACTTTGAGCTTCATTTTTCAGTTGTATTATCATCCCCCCTCAAGCTATAAGTCGAAAAAGAACTTGTAACTTGCTCCGAAACATATCAAATGAATGAAATGGTAAAGATTTAGTGCAAATATCAGCAATTTGGTCTACATTAGAAACAAAACGAATCTCAATGTTCTTACTAAGAACCTTATCACGAACATAATAAATATCCAATTCAATGTGCTTAGTTTTAACAAGGAAAACAGAATTTTGAAACAAAGCAACAGCACTTTAATTATCACACCATATAAGAGGCATAGCAAATGTTAAAAGATCAAGTTCATGAAGTAGGGATATCAACCACGTGATCTTAACACATGTCAAAGTTAATGATCCGTATTCAAACTCTATGCTAGATCTAGATACCACCTATTATTTTTTAGAAGACCACGATATTAGATTGCCTCCAAAATATATTGCTCATCTTCTTACTGATTTCCTGTCATTAAGATCACAAGCCCAATCTAATCCGAGAAAGTAACCATATCAGTATTACCTCTTGGAGTGATATGCAGACCAAATGATGATGTATCCTATAGATAACAAAGTAATCTCTTACAGGCATGCTAATGTTTGATGGTTGGAGCAACCATAATTTGGCTAAGTTTATTAACAGTAATCTCTTGTCAAGGTGACATATTGAAGGCCACTTATAATGCTCCTTAAAAGTGATACATCTTAAAATGATTCACTATCACATTTAGATAGTTTAATACTAGAAGTCATAGGAGTATGACATCCTTTGCAATTTTAAATATGAGCCCTTGAAATAAGTTCTTTCATATATTTAGTATGTGAAAAATGCAAACCAGTAGCATTGTAGGTTACCTCAATACCAAGGAAATAACTAAGATGTCCAAGATCTTTAAGTGTAAATTGTTGTCCCAAATGTTGAACAAAAATCTCTGTGAAAGATGAACTGGAACTTGTTATCAAGATATCATCTTTATAGACAATAATAATAAGCATAGAAGATGATGAATGTTGAATAAAAAGAAAAGTGTCAACTTTTGAATTCTTAAAACCCCATTGTAATAAAGTTGTCCTAAGCTTATCATATTAGGCTCTATGAGCCTATTGTAAGCCATATAAAGCTTTGTTAAGTCGACAAACATGAGGAGGAAAACGATCATTGACAAAACTTTCAGGTTGGTGAATATAGACAGCTTAAGATAGGTATTATTAATATTTATTTGTCAAATTTTCCAACCTTTCATGATAGCCAGACTAATAATAATTCAAATAGTAAAAGGCTTGACCACTGGACTATATGTATCAAAAAAATCCGTGTTAGGAATTTGGTGAAATCCTTTAACAACTAGACGAGCTTTATACTTAAAAACGGAACCATATAAAAGAAACTTAGTACAAAACACCACTTACTACCAACAATCTTATAATCAGTAGAAAAAGGTAATAAGTCTCAAGTGTTATTTCTTTGCAATGCATCAAACTTTTCCTACATAACTTTATTCCAAATTGGAATCGCAAGAGCTTGTTTGGTAGAGATAGGCTCAGCTGAAGTGTTGGTTATTAAAACCTAAGGTTTAAAGATACCCATTTTTGATCTAATAGTTATAGGATGAGAGTTATGAACAGCAGCATCAGCAATATTTTAATAGAGGATAGGTAATTGAAAAAAAGTAATAGGTACCTGACTATGAGAGCTAATGTTCATTCTTGAAAAAGATGAATTTGCCGTATCAAAAACAATAAAAGAAGACTGATTATATTGTTACTGAATAAGAGGAATTGCAAAAAAGAAACCTGGTGTTATAGATGAATTAGAACAACTAGAAGGATGCAGACTTAGATATGGAAAAGAAGATTCCTCAAATGTAACATAAATTGCAATATATATTTTACCTGAAAAATGAAGGCATTTGTATCCTTTATGCAAATAACTATATCCAAGAAAAATACATTTTTTAGAATGAAAACTTAATTTGTAACCATAATAAGGTTGAAGATATGAGAAGCAAGCATAACTAAAGACCCTTAACATAGAATTGTCTGGTGCATGATGAAATAGCTTATCAAAAGGTGAAATATCACAAAGAACAAAAGAAAAAATTTGATTAATCAAATAAACAGAAGTATAAAAAGCCTCATACCAAAAGCACAAAGGCATAGAAGCCTAAGCAAGCAAAGTTAATCCCATGTCTAAGATGGTTTTGTGTTTTCTTTCAATGACATTATTCTAATGATGAGAATGAGGACAAACAAGCAAATGTTGAATTCTATTTAACTGCAGAAACTTGGTAAAAGCAAGGAACTCCCTTCCATAATTAGAATGCAAAGCTTTAATTGGCAAATTGAGTTGTTTTTCAATAAGAAGCTTAAAATGTTGAAATGTTGACAAAGTATCATACTTGAGCTTTAAAGAAAAAATTCAAGTGTATTTGCTGAAATCATCAACAATACTAAGATAGTATCTATATCCAGGTTTGAAACCGTAGCAAAAGGACCCTAGATATCTACATAAGTATGTCTAAAGGTTAAAATGTTTTAATGAAAGATTTGCCAAAATGTAATTTGTGACTTTTGCCATATTGACAGGAATCACAAAAATCTGTTTTACAATGCTTGAGAATGAGCTTGAGAGCTCTATAGTTTGGATGACCAAACCTTTGATGCTAGACATTAGCATACTTCAATTTAAAATACACTAAACCATGCTTAGAAAGAACACTCACATTTGAATCCAAGGATTTATTCAGCAGAAACATGAACTAAAACAACCTTTATTGTAATATCCTTTATAAGAAGTAGAATCAAACATCGAAATCATAGAAACTGGACTAGGCTGAAAAACCTTTAAAGTAGAAGAAAATTGCAAGTCTGAAGCATAAGTATTTGTCTTAATTAGAAGCTTATATAGTCCTTTCAAAACTGCCCCCTTCACTAACACTTTCCTCATGCACTTATCCTTAACAAAATACAAATTGCCACAGAATTCAATAACAACATTATTGGTAACAATTAGCTTAGAGATACTTATCAAATTCTTCATAATTCTAGGAACAACAAAGATATTTCTTAGAATAATTGAAGAGTTCTTTACATCTTTTGAGTATATCACAACTGAACCTATATGTGTGATGTCCAAACCTTCTCCATTTCTAATAATTAATTTTTCTAAATCATGAAAATTACCTTGTAAAGAAAGATTATGCACACTGTTGGTTAGATGATGAGTAGTACCACTATCTAAATACCATCCATCATCAACTGCACATTTTTCTTGAGTCGAGCCATAGTAGGCTTTTTTATTGACAGAATTATTGTTTCAATTGAAAGCTTGATTATGATTATATTGTTGAGGTAAGCTCGATTGTGCTAAAAAAATCTTTATTAAACCTGTGAAAACAAATATTAGTAGTGTGTCTAGACTTATTGCAAATATGATAAATAGGCTTAGAATTGCCCCTTCCATTGGATCAAGATCTACCACTTTGAGCACTTCTATTGGCATTAAATTGATTTCCTCTTCCTCTTCTATCACCATAATTGTCACCTGAATTATAATTTTGTTGATTCAGACTTTTCTTTTGAAAGTTTTTGGCTTGTGAATAATTTGCTATAAAATTTCTCTTAGTAGCCATAGAAACACTAGAATTTAATTGTTGAATCTTGCATTCATGAGTTAAAAGCATATAATATACATCATACAAGCTTAATTCATTACCTCTACTTATCACATTAACAACGATTAAATCGTACTCCAAATCCAGACCACCAAGCAAGTAAAACAGAAAATCATCTTTATTAAGAGAAGATCTAGCTACATACATAAGATCAGATAAGTTCTTCATTTTAAAGAAATATTCGGCCATAATAAGACCTTCTTTTTTAGTCGACTGCATTTGGTAATGCAATTGAAGAATCTTTATTTTAGTTTAAGAGCTAAACTATTTGTTAATTGCATTCCACAATTTGAAAGATGTTTTGTAATCAATTACAAGTCCAATGGCAAACTTACTCATTGAAAATAATAGCCAACCAAGAAGCAATTGATCTTATCTCCTCCATAGTGTATAGTCTTGATTTTCAGTCATTGAGCCTTCTGAAATTCCATATTTGAAATGAGAAAGACAGCTGAATTCATCGGTAATGAAATGCTCTAAACTATTTCCTCTTATTAAAGCTAAAATCTATGATTTTCAAGTTAAAAAGTTTGAATCATCCAGTTTTATTAGTACAACAAAGGAAAAATTCATGTTTGTATTTGATGTTGAAATCGAAAGGTTGGCGCTAGCCATTATGGCTCTAATACCATGTAAACGTTCCACTAAGAGCTGTTTGGTTAAAAGAAAATTTTGAAATAGAAAAACAAAGAGCAAGAAAAGATTTATAAATTTTTATTTTTCATCACTTTGATATCAAAATACTGACAATGATTAGTATTTATACAAGCTTAAGAACTCTCTAGATACGAATTGACTTCTTATCAACTACAAAACTAACTGTTAATAACAAATTTCCTTACTAATAACATTATTTAACTAATGATAATATAATTCAATTAATTTGCTATAGTTCAGCATTATTGCAGCTCAGCAGCCCAGCTTCAATAACTTCCAGCTTCATTTTTCAGTTGTGTTATCAAGGTCAGCATTCTTAAACATGTGTCTTTAAGATGAAATATATGTTGAGCAACCACAAAAATTCTTGGTTCCAAGAAAAGAAAATAAGGTCTTCAAATTGAAAAAAGTTTTACACAGATTGAAGCAAGCACTAAAGACCTAGTATAATAGAATCAACCAACAATTCACAAGTTAAGAATTCAAAAGGAGCAAAAGTGAGCCAACCCTTTACATCAAAACCTAAGGTAGTAATATTCTTATTATTTCTTTATACGTTGATGATCTCATCTATACAAAGAAACAATGAAAAGATGATGATGGAATTTAGAACAAAAATGATGAAGACGTTTAAGAAGACAGACTTGGGTTTTATGCACTATTTTTTTGTATTGAAATAAACTAAGAAAAAATTTAGATCTTTATCTCTTAAAAGAAATACATGAATAGTCTACTGAAGAAATTCAACATGAGTGGATGCAAACCAATGGCAATCCTTCTCATCACTACTGAAAATTCCAGAAAAGAAAAAAGGGTAAAAAAGGCAGATGGATCGCTTTACAGAAGACTTATTGAAAGTCTACTTTATTTAACTGCCACAAGACCAAATATTATGTATGTTACAAGTTTACTTTCAAGGTTCATACAAGATCCAACTCAAGTCCACTACGAAGCAACAAAACGAATTCTCAAATACTTGCAAGGGACAAAACACTATAGGATAGAGAATAGACCTTCAGAAAATTATTCACTGATTAGTAATTGAGTAGGATCCATAAATGACATGAAAAGTAGTTCAGGCTATGCATTTACACTTGGCCAAGAATCTTCTTGTGGACATCAAAGAAACAAGCAACTGTTGCTCAATCATTTGCATAAGCAAAATATATGGTTGCGACACTCACTACTAGTCAAGCTGTATGATTTAAGTGCATCTTGGAAAACATGGAAGAAACACAAAAGGAAACAATAAAGATATACTATAACAATAAATCAACTATAACTATGGCAAAGAATTCCATGTACCATAGTCGAGCTACACACATGAGCATCAAATATCATTTCATCAAGAAAGTTGAAGCAAACAAGGAAATAAAATTAGAGTTCTACAAGACCGGAGAACAACTAGTAGACATATTTACAAAAGCACTTTCAAGAGGTAAGTTCGAGCAATTATACAACTTGATCAAAGTCACCAAAATGTGCATTAAGGAAGAGTGTTGAAAGTGTTGCACACTTATGGAGCAATCCAAAATTACTTAGCAAGTAAGCACGAATGAGTGGTGAGCATTCTCTTTCTAGATGTGCAATTTGTCTCTAACAACAATCAATGAAAATAAGTTGGCTGTACACTAACCAACTTAACAAACCTATAAATAAGGTCTCAACCTTCCGAACTCAGCACTTGTAAAATAAAAAAATAAAAAATATATATAAAAAAAAAGAAGAAGTGAATAAAAAGCAAACTTCTATACCCCTGCACTCTTCCTTTGCAGTCAAATTTTTCTCAATACGAAACTTTATATTTCTCTCCCCTTCAACCATTATCATAAGTCTATTATACCTACCTCTACAGCCAATCAAACACCTAGAAAAGCTCCCCTCTCTTACATACAACAGCCCATACACGACA